>CAWUFW010002281.1:1800000-2308107 GCA_963921515.1 Calotriton arnoldi | reverse complement strand
AGGAGTAGTCGCATCCCCAGGTTGATGGCACAGATGCAGAACCAGCGTGCCTGGCTTGTCGGTGTGTACTGACTTTGTGCCATTGTGTGTGATCTGATCTGTAGTATTCCGCCCACTTTTCCAAGTCAGCTGATGTGCACTTGTCTGTCCGTAGGTGACTCGGGATACCCCAACATGCCGTGGTTGCTGACACCCCTCAGGAACCCTGTGACACCTGCCCAGATGCGCTACAATGAGGCACATGGTCGGACCAGGAGAGTGATTGAGCGGACCTTTGGTCTCCTGAAGAGCCGCTTCCGCTGCCTGGACAAGACCGGAGGGTCCCTCCCATATGCCCCTGCGAAAGTGTGCAAGATTATCATCGTCTGCTGCATGCTCCACAACCTGGCAGTGCGGAAGGAGTTGCCTCTCATCCAGGATGACGATGACCAACATCCGCCACCTGTGGAGGATCCTGGCCTGGAACACGATGCCAGTGACGATGATGATGATGATGGTGATGGTGATGTCCGCACACAGCTCATCACCAACTTCTTTAGCTGAATGTGAGTATCCTGAGGTGTCATGTCAATGATGTGAGTTGGCATGATGTGTGGGTGGTGCTCTGGTGCTGTTGGAGTGTGTCCATGGGCTACTTGACTGGATGTGTGTTGCGATGTGTGGTGACAGGTGGGCTGTACTCCCCAACAGTGTTGACATGCTAACTTGGTTCTGGGTGGGTATCTTGTAACATGTATTGTGCATGAGTTTTGCTGTTCTGTCCTGTACTCCATTGCTTTTGACTGTGTGTCATTTCTGTCCTTCACAGGGTACTTTCAGATTCGTTTGGTCAACTGTGTCCACCGACAACGTGATTGCACATCCAGGCTGGTAGCTGTTGTGTCCCTACAGGTGATGTGCGCCACACCCATGGACTTCCTTCTGTCTACAGTTGTTGACTGTGTGCCCGCTACCAGGTGGGGTTACCTTGCATCTGTAGTGGTTACGGCATGTTGCTACTGTGTAATAAACCTGTGCTTCACTTAGTGATGTGCGTTGTCTGTGGTCACACATTTGACTGCCATTTGCTTACTGCACCTGTGGGCTACTTGACTACAACTGGGAATGGGTGTGGTGTCTGTGCATTGCACCGTCTTCCCTGGCAACATCAGTGTAGGCAATGAGTCAGATGGCCTAGGTGTGTATGTGTTGTGTAGCCCTGGTGGTGTGTCTCCCTCATATGTGTCACGTTGCCTGTACTCACATGCCTGTGTTGTCCTTGCTGTTGCAGTTCGCATACACAGTGTAATTTTGTTGTTCATCATCCCCATAACAGTACCCACGTTGGAATCACGACAGAGGCAAGTATGGTGTATTATTGTGTTTATTGTGATACATCTGTGATAATAGTGCATAGGATGGATTGTGCTGTACATGAATCTTGCAATCCCAAGTTCCTAGATGAATAGAAAGTCCAGGTAGACAGGATCCCCAGTATCGGGGCCACAGTTGTCTGACACATTGTTCCAACTTGTACTCCCCATGCAATGTGTGGGAGTAGTGTTGCCATCAACAGGGTGAACAGTCTGTGCACAAAGGCGAAAATCCAGAACAGGTTCAGGCTTCCTGGGAGTTGCGCTTGGCCATCAGCCTCTCACTTTCCCCTCCTCGGACGACCCCTCTTCTTGGGGGGGGCCCTCAAGTGCAGGCTGCTGCGGTGCAGGGGACTCTCCGCCAGAGTCCTCCTCCCTCCCTGTGGCAGTTGCAGTTTGTTCGGTACCAGATGTTGTTGGCACACAGGGAGGTGTGGACTGGTTGCTGTTCATCTGGCGGAGGCATTGTAAAATGTCCCTGTGCACCGCCGTCATCTCATGTAGTACATCCCACTTGGACTCCACGCGGGTCATGTGGGAGTCCACACGTGACATGTGGGAGTCCACACGTGACATGTGTGACTCCACATGGGACATGTGGGAGTCCAAGCGGGCATGATGGGCAGCCTGCTGCTGTTTGATGTCTCTGAGGAGCCCCACTACCTGGCTGAGCTCTCCGGTGCTGGACTGGTACGCATCAGCTATGCGTACCAGTTGTGGGTCTTCATGCACACCAGCAACGTCTGCAAGCAGCGACCTCTGTCTCCCACCCCTCCCACCACCCCTGCTGACATGTGCAGTGTGTGCAGTTGCACGCACAGATAACCCTGGTCCACCTTGGGGGTTGGTGGTGGTGGTGGTGTCCATGGCCCCAGGTTGGTCCAGGGTCACTGCGCTGGTGTTGTTCCTTATTCTGTCCATGTCGGCAGGGATGGTATTCGTGGTGACAGTCGTTGGAGGGGTGGGTGCAGGGGGTGCAGCTGGTGGACCTGCTGGTGCTGCAGCTGGTGGTCCTGCTGGTGCAGCATGTTGACTTGCACCGGATGTGCCAGGTTGTTCTTCATCGTCCGAGGAGGACAGAGGCTGTACGACGCCAGTGAGCTCGGCATCCTCTTGAGCCTGGGACTGGGACTCCTCAGCGTCTGCTGCTGTGTCCCTATCATCACCTGTTTTTGGGAGACACAAACAATGTATGTCATGTTTCTGCAGGCATCAGTGGTTGACACACCTGACAGTTGTGACTGTGCCTCGGGGTGCGGGCCTGTACATTGTATTGTCCTAAGTCGTCACAGTCAGGGGTTGATATTGGTGTGGCACATTGTCCTGCATTATTTGGGCATTTCTATGTATTCTCTGGGGTGTGAACATGGTCTGCATTGATTGTGTTTGGTTGACAGCCAGACCTCCTTCCCACCCACCCACCCACCCAGTCAGTTATCCCACCATGGAACGTGCTTGCATTGCAGGGAGTGTAAGTTGTCTCTCAGGATGTCAGTCAGAGGTGTCCTGCTGTTTGTTGGTGCACAGTTGGCAGCAGGGCCTTGTGCTCCCCGCAGCAGTAGCCAGTGTCAGCCATCTTGTGAGTCCTTCTCCACTCCCTGTGATGTGAGCATGGTTCAGGGTGGTGTTGATGGGCCAGTTGTGAGGCTGAGCAATGTCTGTGACTACGACTCCCATCATGCTATTGCCTCCACCCCCTTCCCAGCATGCCCATGCTTCCTTCCTTTTGACTCTGCTTCCCTGTGGGGTGGGCTGGCTGTGCTGACAGGATGGCTGGGAGTGTTGTCCTGGCAGTTGTTTGGCTAAGAGTCCCAAGAGTGTCCCTGTGCTTCACACAACATAACCCAGGGTGGTGGTGCTTTGTGGGATCTTGTGTTAGGATGGAGGGCATTGCATTCTACCAGGTGGGTACTGTGGAGTTTGTGTTGGGGGGGTGTGAGGGGAGGTGCTGGTGACTATGGTCAGTGCTGCAAGTCCCCCTTCCCACCCAGCCAGCCAGCCAGATATCCCACCATGGAACGTGCTTGCATTGCAGGGAGTGTAAGTTGTCTCTCAGGATGTCAGTCAGTGGTGTCCTGCTGTTTGTTGGTGCACAGTTGGCAGCAGAGCCTTGTGCTCCCCACAGCAGTAGCCAGTGTCAGCCATCTTGTGAGTCCTTCTCCACTCCCTGTGATGTGAGCATGGTTCAGGGTGGTGTTGATGGGACAGTTGTGGGGGGGCAATATGTGTGAGTGCGACTCCCATGATGCTATTGGCTACACTGACTTGGCCAGCATACACAGAATTCCTTCCTTTGAGTGGTCTTCACTGTGTGTTGGTGTTGTTGTGGTGGCTACATGTGTGGATGTGTGTGTTAGTTCTATTTGTGCCACTGCCTAGCTGTAGTTGTGGTTGTGTTTGTACATGTGTTGGCACAGTTGGATGTGACTTTTTTGATGGCATGTGTTGTGTTTATCTGACTGACATACACATTTTGGGATGATTCTGTTCTAGTTGCTGTGTAATTGCTATGAGTGCATGGTTTGACTCTCCCCTTGACAGTGATGTGTGTGTTTTGTGGCAGTTTATTGTGTACATTTGTTGTGTACTCACCAGGCTCTGGGATGTCCTCTAGTCCATATACGCTCACTGGCGGAAGGATGGCCCGCACCTTCTCCTCCCAGGGCCTGAGGTATACTGGCTTGGCAGGAGGGCCACTGCCGGTGTATTGGCTCAGGTGGTAGTCTTTCTTGAGCAGCTCCCGGACCCTCCTGCGCACGTCATACCACCTGTTCTGGATGTCGGTCTTTGTGCGCCGACATGGTGATTGGGCGTTCACCCTGTTGATGATCCTCTCCCACATCTTGGTTTTCTGCGACATGGGGGTCTGTTGGACCAGAGTGCCAAACAGCTGTGGCTCCACCCTGAGGATCTCGTCTACCATGACTTCCAATTCACTATCTAGGAACTTGGGATTCTTCTTGGGGGGCATGGTGATGGGTGGTGATAGTGGGTGATGTGTGTGTTGGTGTGCAGGTGAGGGTGTGTGGGTGTGTGTTGTGCTGGGTGTATGTGAGGTAGGTATTTGTTGGTGTGCTGCTGGTGTGTGGCTTGTGTGAGGGATGAGCTGTGGGTGTGTGGTTGCTTTCTCTTGGGTGCTGGCAGTGGAATGGCATTTGCAAAGGCTCATGGTAGTGATTTGTGTCCTTTATATAGGTGGAGTTGTTGGTGTGTCTTTGTTCTCTGTCCCCACCCCCAGTATTTATTGGCTTGGTAATTGCTTGTTTGGCCTTTTTTTGGTTGATTTTTCCTTTGTGCTGTTTGTGTATGTTGGAAACGTTCTTGTGACCGAGTCGGACCCTGCATTGGTCTCGTACGGTGTTTTCCGTTTCGTTCACGCTGTGTTTGTGCAGTTTTGTATGCTGCGTACGCGTCGGTCGCGGTGTATTGTGTTGCTTCGGCTCGGTTTTGTATGCGTGTCGGTCGTACGGCTTGTCCTCCGTCCGACTCGGTCGTGTTTTCGCGCCTTGCATCGTACTTTGCAGGTTGGAGTTGGCGGGTACGATTCGGTCGGATTTGTTCCGGGTGCGTGTCGGTCGGTTGGATTCGCGTGTTTTCCGGCCGGATTGCTATTTTCCGAGCGGGTCGGTCGGTCGGCTTGGTTTCCTGACGTGTCGGTCGGATTTATCGCGGCTTGCATCGTACTTGGCGTGTCGGGCGCCACTGGTACGTGTCGGTCGGTATTTTTTCCGGATCCGAGTCGGTCGGTGCTTTTTCCGGCCCGAATCGGAATCGACCCCTACATACTGCCCTATGGGCCATTTAGGGTCTACCCGACAGCTGATACGTATTAAAAAGAATGGTTTATGCCTGGCAAGAGGTGTATTTTGATAGGTTGAAATGGCAGTTTAAAACTGCACACACAAGTTGCAATGCAGGCCTGAGACATGTTTAAAGGCTACTTAAGTGGGTGGCGTAATAAGTGTTGAGGCCCAGTAGTAGCATTTAATTTACAGGCCCTGGGTACAGATAGTACCACTTTACTAGGGACTTATAGGTAAATTAAATGTGCCAATTTGGTGTAACTCAATTTTGCCATGTTTAGAGGAGAGACCACACACACTTTAGCACTGATGAGCAGTCGTAAAGTGCACACATTCCTATGGCCAACAAAAAAGAGATTAGCAAAAGTGGAGGTGTAAGGCAAAATGTTTTGGGAATGGCCATCCTAAGACTTGCAAGTCTAACAATGAAAGATTGACAGGTCTAACACTAACTGAGAGGAAAATAGTTTAGGTTTCTCTTACATTATTGCAGAATCATCTCTAGACACAAGGCAGATAAGCCATATACCAAGCAGCCCCTGCTACAGGACACCAGTAGGTGCAACAAGGCTCTCTAGTGGTCAATCACCATTATTACTGCACGATATGATAATGCGTTTCACCAACAATGTGTGGTTTAAGTGAGGAGCTGTCTAGCTCAATGAGGCAGTGCATTAAAAAATAATTTAACGCTAACCTGGTATCTTTCAGGTCCAATGAGATGAGGCTGATAATACATTAATATAGCATCGAGTTTTGAGTAGAGTGAGGTTCACTAAATGTGTTTTGTAGGACTCTTCAGTCCTTTGCTTCAGGGGTCAGCTTGAGCCTCCTGAGGATGGCATTCATTGTGACATGAGGAAGATAATAGCTTGCACGAGAGAGAGAGCACGACTCAGTGAGTTGGTAGGCACATACACTTGATCATTGTTAACTCTATATCTACATATGAAAGGGTGCATTATAGGGTGGAATAATATGGCGCAGCACACAAAGGAAATACCTTGTCTGTATGCCAAAATAGCTTGAAACAGCACTGCATTGCTTCCCACATATTTCAATGCTCTCTGTGAAGGTCATCCCTGGCTAGATAGTTGCCAAATCATTAGTAACTACCGTTGGCAGCCTTTTTCATTAAGATGTTTTTAAAGATGTAAATACAATGAAAAACAAAATTGACGTTGTTTGCCTGTAACCGCTTTAATGAGAATATCAATCATCACACTGATGTCTGAAACATTTAACTTTGAACTTGCTTTTGGAATTGTAGCTTAGAAACAATTCTACTCTTGCCACACATTGGCTAATTCACTTTGGAACCTCTTTCTCAGAATATGGCAAAATCCAGCATTTGTAATGATTTAATTACCTTTGCACAGGAATAACTGAAGGGAAAGGCAACACATAAGTTGGACAAAAGGGATGAACATGTTTGGGCAATAGCAGACAAACAGACATAGATTGTTTGATCTGCATACCAGAGGAGCCGGAAGACTGCCAGTACCAGGCTCATTCCATATGAGAAGTAGGTGATAGATGGCTATTGGCTGGACCTGACACCAATCATAGAGACATTGACCTCTACAGCACTGTAATGAGTATGGTACTTTCTCCCTCCCATCCAAGGGACCCTGACATTCTAGAGAGAAAGGCCTGAGATGAGCATGTAAACAGAAGCATTTCATGTGATGCAGCAGAGAGAAGTGAGCCCTCGTCCACCTATTCTTGGCAAGCTCTAGCCATCACATGAGATATCCATCTATGTTGAAAGCAATGTGTTAAGCATTAGAAATCTGCATGTTATTCCCATTTTTCTGAGATGAACTCGTAAATGGAAGTTATTTATCATATCAAGTCAATTCAGACCCTGAGGAGTTACATTTTGTCAGGTTCCATAAATATTGTCCCAAACACGGGCCACTCGTAATGAGGGCCTAAGACATACAGCAATATATGGAACGGCGGATTCCATACCAAAAAAACTTTTGAGCTCAAAAGTTGACTGTATAACCATTTGCGCCGCTTTGCTTCGTTCAAGTGCCTGAGCTGCAGTGTAGTACATCTGGGTCCTGGTGTCTTAAGGGATGACAGCAACTACGAGGAAGGTTGTCAAACACGCTGTCTCCTATTTTGGACAAGGGAATATTTAACACTCACACAAAGCTGTCCACACTATCGAAGGTTGATGTGCTCCACTTGTTGAACAGGAACCATAACTTAAGGTGCATCCCAGGGATGTTCACAAGGAGGTTACATGAAGGAGAAATTAGACATAGTGACCTTATGGACATTCAATAGACAGGAGGATCCCTGCGCTAGTAAGAAGAACTCATGGCTTAAGGAAGATTGGAGCCATCCTTGAAAATGAGGTTAATTCAGTCCATTCTAAACTGAAGCAGTTGAGGTGGTACTAGAGTAGATTTTGTGGGTGAATCAATCCATGCTTAATACTACTTATCCCAGAAGGATGGGGTCAAGCTCGTAGATCAGGAAATTACTAGTCAACAAAAAGGCCTATTTCTAGCTGAAGCATCATATTGTCACACTAGTTTCAAGATAATGAAATCCAGAGGGAAGCCAAAAAGAGAGTGCAAAAACCTGACACCCCATTTATCCAAGAACTCTTCCCAAGAAAAGAGAGACCTTAAAATACACCAAACACTCTCTAAGATTACAGAGACCCCAGCCCTCCCCCAGTGCCCATTTCCAGTTAGGGCTGGCTCTGACTGGAAGCAGTGGGAAGATAGGAATCCATAGATGCAAGAGTGGCATGCAGAAATATGAGTTTATTAGTAGCTAAGAGAGATAGTTCCCTGAAATGGGATGAGGCAAACAGGACTAGATCACTGCATGCTGCATATCATCAGAGTAAAGTACCGGTAATTTATGTACCAAATTGAGATTAAGTGATTCAACTAAGTATAACCCACTAAGTAAGTCTTCACGTTGAAGAAATAAATAATGGAACTTTGTTCGATACTGTAGTCAGACGTTTTCCAGACTCATGCTCATAGTGAATTTCTAGCTGGCTGACACTGGCCTGGTAATTGAAATGGAGATTGCCTTTTGGGAACTGCCATTTCTGTAGCTTATGACCTTGGTTCCACCACACTCAAAACAACATTTGTGCCAGACTGAAAACTGTCCATCCTACCATTTATTTATATGGGTTTTCCCTTTCAGTTCTCGCAGCAAGTACACAGAGTGATTTCACCGGCCATCACCAACAGCAGATGTTGGCAGTAGAGCTCAGAACGATATCTTATATGACCTGTTGTGAGCGAGGGAGAGAGGAACATCAACTTCTAGTAATCAGAGATAATGTTTCTTCTCTTACTGTGGAATGGTCTCTCTCCCCAGGGGGAAAGTGGGAGCTACATTTTGCTAAAGAGAGCAGTTTTACACTGGGAGGTTGCACCAAATTGCATGGTGCACTAGTTCAGAAGCAAACCAGTTCAAGCATAATCAAAGTCAAAGCCACAACGACTCCATAAGTACCAACGTGGAAATGGCGGGAGGGGGGTAAAAGGTCCCATTTAGGTCAACTAAGTGGATTATTATTTGGGGTGGGCAACTACCCACCTGAAAGGAAAATTAACACTTCTCGTCAGATTGAACCCTGGGAGTCACTAAATTATTCTTAGCTCAAGCCCCCAGCAGCTATGGCTAAGAGCATACAGGCTTAACTTAGGGCAATGTGTAAATTATTTATGTATTAAAAATATCAAGCAGAATTAAAAACATAGAGTGACATTTAATAAACAAAATGACACTAAAACAACACAAAATCAATAAGGGGAATCGGAGATTCGAATTTTTAAGGTTTTCAGTAGAAATATTGCCAAAAAGCACCAAGCGGCAATTGTAGTCAATGGAATCGGTAGACCGGGAACTGTGCAGGGTTTCAGGCTGACTGTTATGGAGCCCTGGTCGCATATGCCAAGCGGATTGGTCCCAATGGAAGTCTAGAAGTCAAAAACTTCGAAAAAGTTTCCAAGTCCCACTTCAGAAAAGGGACTTAAAACTTTTTGAAGAAAAGCATTGAATTTTGTTTTATAAGTCCCAATACAGAATGGGACTTTGGGAAGACAAATCCTCCCTGCACAGGCTGCCATTGGAATTGTAGCTGCCACTGTGGAAGTTAAGGCTGGATAACTGAAACAGGTTGGTCACACTGGAGCTCTGGAGCTTTGGAGATTTCTTGCTGGAAATTTTCAAGTCCCAACGCAGAATGGAACTTAGTCATTTTTTTTGAGGTGTGGAGATCTTTGACTGGGCCGAATATGGAATCCAATCAGATGCTGTGGCACTGCTGGTCATATGCTTTTTCTGGCATGTCCTGCTGCTGAAGGTTGAGCTCCGGAGAAAAGGTTTTTAGAAGTTTCCAAACTTTTTTCTGGTGCCCAAACAACCACAGGAGTACACTTCAAAGGCCTCCAGGAACTCAGTGGAGGGCACTAAGGGACTGTCAGGGTGTCAGGTAGAGGCCAACAGCAAAGTCAATTTAAGGTCCAGTTGCCACAGTTCAGCTGAGCACTTCAGGGAAAAAGCCACTTGCTGCATCCCTGTAACTACACAGAAAGTCAGCCATTTCTGTGTTCTGGGTACAAGAGGGAGCAGGTCCAGTCCTTCAAGGCTCCCCTCAGGTCACAGACTGCAGTCCACCCCTCTTCTGATCTTCCGCAGATGCAGAAAGTGTTCTGAAGATGGTATCTGGGGTTCCACAATTATGTCTGGCACCAGCAAGAGGCTGAGGTAATTCTTCCCCAACCAATGGGGTAAATGTTCCCTACCCACTTTTGCAGCATTTCCTATTTGCTTAAAGCACACAATCCCACAGTGCACCTTATTCCCAAAATCCAAGATGGGGAAACCCTTCTCCCTTAAACAAAGCCTGGGTGTCCGCGCAGAAGTGTGGCCACGGTCATGAGCAGTCCCCTTCTCTGTGATCACTCAAAGCCGATACTGGGTTTAGCTTTTCTCCCACTGTATTTGGTGTCAGGCTGACTATGGGGACAACGGCTGGGCCTTTCCATGTGTAACCTAACATTTACTTGTAAAAGGGCAAGGCCCTTTGAAGTTAATTAAGTTATAGGGCCTAGCCCAACTGGTCTTCCTGCCAGGGGAAGGAAACACTTCACAACTCCCTGCCTACTGTTCCTGCTCTGGAACTAGTTTTCACACCCCTTTTACACTTCATTCAGGCTAAGTACAGGCTGGGCAGTGGCTGAAGAGCTAATCCAAATTAGCCTCCAACAGCTTTAGGGGTAGGGTAAAGGTACATTTTAAAAGTTACAGTTCCAATATATTTAATAACAATCTGACTTCAACATTAGATTGGATTTTAATTAAATATAAAATAAGTATTTGAATTTTGTCTGTAGATGGTACAGCTCAAAAGTTATAAATTAAAACGCATAATCTATATTTTGACTTTTCTTCTGTGCCAGTTACAGCCTGACCAGTGACAATGTCGTTTAGTCTCTGGGGGAACATGCCCTTTCTAATGTCAAACATGTTCCACTCTTAAATATTATGCTCCCTACCTTGTGGGCAACAAAGGGTGCTTAGGAGTGACTTATTTAATATTTTAAATTAGGTTTTCCGCCCCTATCAAAAGGGTGATTTTTGACTGGTCTGTGCAACAGAGTACAAGCTGCTGCTGTCAGGCTACACCTGGTAGGCCTGAAGCCATGTTTTCTAGGCCCACTGTTTGGACGGCACAACAGGGGCTACCATTCACATGTGGCATTCCCGGCCCTGGTATGTTTTCACTACTATATACTAGAAACTTATAGGCAAGTTAAATAAGTCAATTAGTGATAAGCCAATGTAACCATGTTTAAAGGAGAAGCACAGGCACTGTACTTCTGTTCAGCAGGGGTAGCAGTAACCAGAGTTCTAAGACCAGCAGAAATAAGGTCCAGAAAAAGTTGAAAAATCTGGGGTGACCACGCAGAAAATACAGATTTCCTACACAGACACAATATCTTGATTTAGGTTTTGGGGCATGGATGACATTACCGCCTCCATCCTGACAGACTACCATCCACAAAATTCAGAGATGACCACTGGCCCAGCAGTCATCTCTGTGCTTGAAAGGAACTGCTGTTATGGCGGTCCCCCTCAAGGTACAAATATTTTGGTGGGCATCCACCGTCGGTTTTGACAGTCATCCACCAAAATGTTAAATATTATTTTCTTTTCAAAAACAAACTCTCAAAGTGGGAGTTTGTATTTGAAAAACAAAAAACTAATGACCCCCACATACTGGAAGTTTTCTGCCAGCGTGTGAGGTCTGTTATTTGTTTTTTCTACCCCTCACTGCTGGGTTTTTCCTGGCGGTGATGGGCAGAAGAAAGAGGACTTCACATCATCCACCCTGAAAAGGGTGGATGGTGTAATGGGGTGTATGGGGTGTATGATGTAAAGCTTTCCTTCAACTGCGCCTATTGTGTCAGGACTTCGGAGGAAGCTTACCATCAGCAGATCCAATGAGGGTGCCATTCAACAGAGGCTCTGATCAGGCGGCCAGCCAACTAGCCCATGGAAAAAGGCTGCAGGCACCAAATGGTTGAGACAAGAAAATGCCAATTTTCTAAAAGTGGAATTTTCAGAATTGTGACTTAAAATCCAACTTTACCGTTATTGAGGACTTTAATATATAATTCCTTGGACACAAGGCCTGCCATTCCTACCTGCTCTCAAACAAAAGTTATTACTTATTAAATGTAATAAGGCAAATCAATGTTATCCTATGGGAGAGGTAGGCCTCACAGTAGTGAAAAACGAATTTGGAAGTGTTATAGTACCAGGACATGTAAAACTTAAAAGTATATGTCCAACATTTTAAATACAAAGTACCCTGCCCTATGAGCTGCTAAGAGCCTATCGTAGAGGTGACATTTGTATTAAAAAGGGAGTTTTAGGCCTGGCTAGGGATTTATTTTACCATGTACAATTGGCAATTTAAAACTTCATACAGGCTGCACTGGCAGGTCTGAGACATGTATTAAAAGGCTACTTACCCGTGTGGAAAAACAAGTACTGTAGGCCCAATAGTAGCATTTAATTTACAGGCCCTGAGGACATGTAATACAACTTTACTAGGGACTTATAAGTAAATTAAATGTGCCAATTGGGTGCAAGTCAATTTTGCCGTGTTTTAAGGAAAGAGCATGAGCACTTTATCACTGCTTAGCAGTGGGCCAGTGCACAGAGCCCCAAGGCCAACAAAAACGAAAACGGCAAAGCAAGAGAGGAGGAGGAAAAAAGATTGGTGGAAGACCACCCTAAGGCTGACAAGTCTAACACAGAAGATGAAACATTACTTTATAAGGCACTTTACAATACAGACAAGGTTAACATGATATAGCAGCCATTTAGAGTGAACTGTTTTTATTTCCATATGAAATTTGCATCAGCAAACAGACTAGCTTGTCTTTGAATACCTCAAGAACGCCATAACATCACTGACCGTGCCTGTATTATACTTTAAAAAGATTGGTCTCAAGCACTCTCTTCTCATTTCAGCAAGAAAAGAAACGCAATATTGCTTCAGCGGATAAACCTTCACATTTACAAGACACTATTAAGTGGGAATTTGTGTTATTGTATCACAGTGCTGATACAGATGCAAGTGGTGATTCACTCACCTAAACATTAAAAACAGTGTTCTTAAAGGTAGAGGGTACATTGATTTAAATTCGCTTTCTTGTCCATACTTGGCTTTGCAACTAGGAAGTTGAGTTCCATTATGGCGGAGCATGCCTTCTCGAAACACTTAGCCCCTCATTATAAGGTATGGGATGCGTATAATTCCAGAGTCATTCATAAACATTGTTTCCATATGGATCAGGAATTATAAGGGATGCAGGATAAGCACATTCCCAGTACCTCCTACCCTCACCCCTTCTGGGACATTTCACCAGCTAAAAGCTGCATGGAGATAACAAGGTACCCCCTCTGAGACCTTTTACCAGGAGTGACCACAGAGGAATACTTTTGAAAATAAAACACTCACCATAAGAGGTCGCTAACGCTATTGACAAATTAACAACCCATGTAACAACCCATGAAGTTGGAACATGGACCATGAGAAAACAAGAAGGCCCATATGTTGATGGCCGAATGCAGTGGAAGCATCGGAAATTATAACGATCAACAATAACCAGAAATGCCTCACCAACACCAATAATTTCCACCTCACTTAGTCTTTCATGGGTTTAGGTCCCCGAATTTCTCTATTTTATTGTATGTATAAGAGATAGATTTCTGAATGGAAAGAAGGAACATACCATCACAACAAATTCCTAAACATTTATTCTCTCCGTCAAATAGGAGTGGATTTAGCTCTCTTCCCAGAGTAGAACTCACCTATGGGTCCACACACAACCTCACATGGTGACCCACACAGATGTTTTTTTGTAAGCCTTTTTCTGTCACTACCTGCCACTTCATATGAGCTCCAACTTACATGACCAGGCACACCCCCCACAGTTTTTGCAGTGTATTTGTTGCTCTGTGTGCTTTTATGTTTTTTATGGTATCAGCCAATTGTTTTAATTGACTAAACACACAAAGAAGTAAACCTGCAAGAACTTTCATCCCGCAGTTCACCGACCAGAAACTTGCTCTTACCGACTGAACACTTTATTTCCAAAGAAGTAAAAAAAATGTAAATCCGTATTTGTAAAGCGCGAACTACTCACCCTTAGGGGTCTCAAGGCGCTGGGGGCCGTCATGGAAATTAAGTGAGCTATTGCCCAGAGTCACAAGGTGCTGAGCTGCCGCCAGAGCCGGGGATCGAACCGTGAGCCCTGTGCTCTGAAGTCAGCTGCCCTGGCCGCTGCACCACACCTCTCCACAAATGATGCCCCATAGAGGTGTAGATTTGCGTAAATGCCTTAAAATCAAACTGTTCCCACTTGCTTACCACTGAATTGCATGCAAATAGGGGTTGTGGCTGAAGAATATTGGTTTACAACTGTCCATTTCCTGAATGGACTTACCTTCCCCACCTCACAAGATACAAATTGTGGCAGCGTTTCCAAGTGACTGAAAGGTGATGTGCAAACATGTAATAAGTAATTTGTGAATGAACAGATATATAAAAAAACTTTAATGTGTTTAAAGATAACTGCATACAATTAAGAAACTATTTGTAGATAACCGCAGGAACCAAAATACAGTGTATGCTTCTTCGTACATGTGATTGTTAAAATTCATATACTCAACCTAGCGTTAGTTTGCATTCGTTATTTACATGTAGAGTATGACCTCATATGTTTGTCTATAGACATGCTGTGTCCTTTTCGTTACAGAGTTTGTGATGAATGTAAAAGAAACCTACTGCACAGTGGAAAATTTGGTACCTAACACTCAGTACGAGTTTTGGGTTACTGCATTAAACACCACCGGCGTTGGGCCAGCAAGTGAAAGGGCCGTTTACATGACAGGTATATACATTTTTTTGCAATATATCACAAATTAGATTTTAGGTGTCACCAAAAATTGGTAAAATTGATCAAATTGAATTAATAGTAGAAATCATTGTTCCTTTTTCCAATATATAACGAATGCGGCTTTAGATCGTAACTAAAATAGTTAACGTTGAATTGATTGTATGAAATTATTGGGCCTTAAATTACCTATGTAAAATCTTTCTTGCTGCCCGACGCAGGCATTAAACAAGGAAAAGGATGTCTGGGCTTTCTTTTGTTGGGTTTAGCACCTTCACTTTAACTTTAACAATGTATTGGTATGTCGGCTGGGCCACCTTGGCAGAAGGCTGATTGGCTGAATCTTCCATCCACATAAATACATTTTACTCTTTCATTCTTGTAGCAGTACAACAATGACACTTTCAGCAAAAATCCCAAACAAGTTAATAAATCTGAGACCAAAAGGCTCTAAAGGGTCAACAAAGCACAAAGATAGGAGTAATATAATGAATAGGTTATATTAGTAGTCCTAGAGACATATACTATATGCATCCACATATATCAGCACCACTTCTCTATGTCAAGGCCTATGTCATCCTTTCATTCATATTATACTCCAAAAGAGATGTCACATTTCCTCCTCATCCTCTTCCTTTTTCCAGTCACAACTAACTGAGAGAACACCTCCTCAGGCAGTCATTATATCCTACTTCCCTTTCCTAAAAACAGAATACTTCACCTTCTTTACCACCCTCAAGGGGGAAACCATGAATCCATAGAACATCTTTTTAGTTGGTTTGGACACACCAGAGCTTCCTCCACTTTTAGCTATTGTGTTTTATTCCTCAGACCACAATTTTGTTGTTTCAGTGCAAAGGTTTTCCAATGCATGTGAA
The DNA here is from genome assembly GCA_963921515.1 of Calotriton arnoldi. Taxonomy (NCBI): domain Eukaryota; kingdom Metazoa; phylum Chordata; class Amphibia; order Caudata; family Salamandridae; genus Calotriton; species Calotriton arnoldi. The sequence goes on along the minus strand of CAWUFW010002281.1, from coordinate 2,292,613 downwards.
TGCATGGAAAATTAATATCACCTAGGTATCTGGACTTCTGTAATTTGGCTTAATAAATATCAGCTTTCTGTTGTTACAAAGAAAAACTATCAAGAGGTTATACATTTAAGCACACTTTTTTCAGAGGTTGACAAGGAAAGATTGGATTAAAAATGAAGGATTAATAGTGAATTAATCATTTTGCTGTGGTATTTCAAAGCTAAGGACAAATGTATTCAATATTTCAGAGAACATTTTGGCTGAACCAATTATGAAAGATAAAAATAATTCCAATCTTCTGCTAGGAAGGATTTCAAATTTTCCTAACCAGTGGCCTCCCCAAAAGACATAAAATGACATAATATCTTAATTTATGTTAAAAAAAAGTCCTTCACTAACATTCTTTTGCCCCCCCCCCCCTCCGATTTAACTTTGTCCCCCTTCTCAGATCTGCATGAAACCTGAGATTCCTACATAAGAGCCTGCCCAATTTCAAGTAGGTTCATTACAGGACACTAAAGTTATTAGCAGATTAATCAATGATTGCTCCCAATTTATTTTTTGCCACCTTGCTGGATCTGCATGCATGAAACTTTCCAAAGCCACAGAAGATTAAACATGCTAAATATCTGTCTAATTTCATGTAGATTTGTCATATGATGCCATATTTTTGAGCCAATGAACATGTTGTTGACCTGCCCCCTTTTTAAAGTCCCCTCTCCTTGACAAATCTGCACAAATGTAAAAAAGACAAAGAGCAAACTAAACATGCTAAACATTTGTTCCAAATGTCATGCAATTTCATCCCACAGTGCTAAAATTATGGGCCAATCAAAAATACAAATTTCGAACTAAAAAGATATCTCTAAAATGCAACCTCTTCATACCCATCCTGAACCCCTCTTTAAAGGCTAATTTCACAAACGATTGAACGGATTTATACAAAACCAACAAAAGCTGATGGAATTCATAAAAGATGTTGAGTGAAAACGTCTCTTCTTGCGTGGTATCAATCATTTTTAGGTCTGGGCCAGAGCTCTTGAAATTAATACATAATTTTTTTTTAAAAACAGTACTACAGAGAGGGGCATTGATTGGGTCAACCCCCTTCAGCCATAGCTTGCTTATAGTGTCATTCACACTTGGACTCTGCCCACTGGCAGCTTAGACATAGTGGCGTGGTGGGTCAGCCCACTTCAGCCATTGTTTTGTTAAAATCGTCAATTATGTTTTGGATCAGCCTAAGGGGCAGTCATTCGGTGCTTGAAATGTCAAGCATTGTGAATGACGGTATTTAGCCCCATTACATCTGCGTCCACCTCAGGAAGTGACAGCAGTGAAGGGAATGAGTCCTCACCAGCCACTACATATACAAACCTGCCCCCTAGATAGCTGCTGCATGTAGGCAACTGGTGAGGCTCAGAGCACCAGCACTAAACACATGCTCAAGAGGTGACTGACCAGTGAATTACAATAAAAGGGAATCAGTGACGTCCTCATTATAAACGGGCTGCCTTTGATCAGCCGCACTCATATACACCCACAGGGGGGTGCTACCGAAAATCACAATGTCACAGATTTATCACTGACAACATATTAGGCCTATAAGTCAGGCTTATGTTTGTATCTGGGCTTGACATTAGTTTTCTCCATTTGACATGTCAAAATGGCATACAACTACACTTTTTGTAGTTGATTGACAGCCCTGGAAAATCCCCTTTTAAGGTCAACCATTGCCTAGGAGATTCCCCTCCAGGACGCTATTGGTCCTCACGAGCCTACTGTTGCAGAAACAAACAAGAGACTAACAAGAAAGCCTTGCTGACATATGAGGCAAACCTCTCGTATCTTTTTGTATGTACAAAACATATGTAAAACATATTAAAGGTTTTGCAGCAACATTTCGAAATAACTGTTTAAATTATTCCAATATTATAATATATGAAAACAAAGGAATACAATTTTAAAAGATTAGCACACACACTTTTCCAAAAGTATATTTTTAAATTAGTCTAAATCAACCTTAATGCTTGTTCTTATTTCAGAATAGAAATAGGTCCATATAGATCACTATATATTTTGGCTTACTGAATGTTGTATTGAGATGCAGAATATCAATGTTCAAATGTGGCCGCGCTTTCAAAGAGCCTCCACATTACCTTGCCCAGCAAAAGAGAAGCATTTTCAGTTCCTTTGCTGTTTTTATGTCACTGCACATATGGCTGGCGTTGTTTGCTTTCTGTGGAAGCCCGGTTTGCAGGGCTGGAAATATTATCCTGTCAGAATGTAAGTAGTATTCGACAGACTCCTTGAAAACAATCTCCAGCCATATGCCATTTTAGTTGATTTGTTGATGCCAGTATTTAAACCAGCACCAGTGTTTGGAGATTAGAACCTTTTGGTAATGGGCTCTATTTCACAGTCCCTGGACTTAAAGCATCGCTGCTTCTTCTTTACATGTATTGATATGTGTGCTGTGCACAGAACGTTTCCTTTGCTTGCAAGAGGAAAAGTGCACGCATATATTTTTAACAGGTTCATATTACTTAGGGCCGTATTACGAGTACAGCAGTTTGTAGGACAGCCGTACTCGCTGTGGCGGTCCGACCACTGCCTCACTGCGGGCCCGCCCGCAGTATTACGAGTGTGTTGTCGGACCGCTGCGTCCGCTGGGGATCCAGGATCCCACGGCGGTCGTGCATTGGTCAGGAGCAGGAATATACTGTGGTGCCACTGCAGCACCGCTGAGCATATTCTGAGTTGCCTGTCCACTGCATTTTTAATAGTGGTGAGTCCACCATGGAAAGGGTGATGGAGAGGCAACCAACGGGGCCCCCAGGCCGCGCCTGGGGGTGCATGAAGGGGGGCACATGGTGTGCCCCCCTGGAATTGCAACCCTGTTCCTGCCTGGTATGGCATGCATGCCACACCGTGCAGGAACGTGCTGCAGGCGCTGTAACAGCAGTGGGCTGCATGTTAGGCTCTCCTATGAGTCTAACAGCCCACTGCTGTGAGACCGCCACAGTGCTGCATGCCCGCCCGCCCCCGCTATGGATTACAATCGTAATCTGGTGGGCGGGCACACCGCTGCTTTGGCGGTCATCCTGCAGATGGTACGGTGGCGGCGCCACAGGAGGACCGCCAAACTCGTAATAAGGCCCTTAATGTATATATTTAAACAGTGTCAAGGAGCATGTGTAAGCTTCTTCTTCACCTAGGCTCAAGCAATGATTGGAAAAGCCACTGGCTCCGCCTTTGGCTAAATTGAGCGAACGTGGCAGAGGCCATCACTTTCGTTTTAACTATCATGACATAACGAATCTTGAGACCAGCTGGGTGCTCGCATTCACGGTGGTAGAAGGGCAAAGTGCACTCTTATCCACACAGAGTATGGTCTAGTCCATCTTGAAAAGGAGTTGAGGGAAAAAAACGTGTTAGATATATTGCAGCAGGTGCCTCTATTTTTATCCTGATAAAATACCGTCTGCCACTGCCTGCGTTCTCTTAACACGCTTACGTTTTGCAACACATACTTGAGGTTGGCAAACTCCATTTCATTTCAGTTAGAAGGCCCCACAAGCATCTTGCTTTCTCAGGGATTCATTCACTAAGCCCACTCATTTATGTTCATCCGTATGTACACACTCACTGTGTTTCTCTCATTCTTTCTTCTCTATCTTCTCTTTCGTTCTCTTTTTCACCTTCTTTCGTTTTCATTTTATCTTTCTTTTCTGCCTAATTCTCTTTACCTCTTCCATCACTCTTTCTCTCTCTCACCTAGGGTTGTCTTCTTTCCAAGAGAAAAATACCGGTCATTTGTTGTTGTTTTAAGAACCTGCAAAGGCCCAGACATGATACTAAATAGGATTTTAAAGAAATGTGCATGTAGTCATTTGCAGCATGACTTTTCTGCCTTGGTTTACTTTAATTATTAGTTAGGGATCGTTAACGCAGCTCCAGAACACATTTAAAAGCGCTTTCTATTAATATTTGCTGTTTGAAGTATTACAGACAAAGGCTAAAAATACAGGCTTCAGGTGATTTCGCTTATTGTTGTACCCGCCGTTAATTTGCTGGACCTAGTTTATGACAGCTCCACTGCTGCTTGAGTAACATGGCCATTGTTGATCCTTGTTTAGAAACGACAGCCGGGCCTTTTCCAACCAGCTGCATTTGGGCCCAAGTCTAGGCGGGAGAATGGGCCATGCATATATTTGAGGTGATTTCAGAGGCTTGAAGGAGCAGGTGAGGGATTCCCCAATGCAGCCTGCTGTGGTGCCTACACTGAGGATGTGGCTTGAGCATATTGTGCCAAGTAGAGGCTTTCAGATATATGCCAGACTCCACTCTTGTATTGCATTGGCCATGTGGATGCTGTATGACGTTTTGGCCAATTTCATTGCTTTAAAAAGCATTATTTGGCCCCATTGTTTCAAAAGATTCTACCTGCATAACACCAGTCAACCTCCTTCAGGAAGGTAGGCAACCGGTGGTGCCATTGCTGGAATTGATCAGTGGGGGATGTGGGTAGCAGCTTCCTAGGAGAATGTTTGTACTTCTTCACTTAGCTTTTTACAAATTATGCATTAGTTGCTGCATAGTTTGTGCTTCTAATCTTGTTAATATGTAATCAATATGTGAAAACAATTTCCTCTTGAGGTATGAATCCGGAAATACCTTGTTATAGACGCTATTCAGACTTCATGGTCTCCAGCATTACATTTACATCCTCAGAACTGTTGCTGTCTTCTTTCTTGCACTGAGGTTTTTTTCAAAACGTCCATTTCTTGTTTTGTTAGCTCTAAGAGGATATTTCTATCACTATCCACCATTTCTGCAGGCAAACATTGCTGCTTTTAAATGGTTTTACTTTCTATGTTTGTTAGTTGCTGGCTTGTGCGTTGAAGAACTCGCACAATCTTACCCTAAAAAGTTAATCTTTTATGTGAAGACATTGAGCTTTTATTTTTGAGGGAATGACTTATTAACAAGATGACTTGCTTTAAGTGATTTACTCGGGATTTCATGGGTGGAGGGTGTTCTCCATTTGAGGGCGCTGAAATTACTTTTTGATTTCAAACCTCCACTTCCGGCACGTGAAGGCTACAAAGTGAACGAAATAACGGGGCTATTTGTAGAAGAACAAGGTGGTAAACCCTGCGAAGCAGTTCTAGCTTGATTACTATTATTAGTGGTGCTTTACATGGTGTAAACATTCATATATATATACAAGCGCAGAAACACATAATTTACCAATACCGCAGACACACCTCTACACACAGTCATAAAAATAAAGAACGTATTCACTTAAAATAGCCCAGACATATTGGCTTTGCCAATGATTGTTTGTGAGCGATGTTGCTTGTTTTTTTATCTCTGCACTCTGCACATGGGGGTACCACTGACCAGTCCTCAGCGTATGTGCTCGGATTTTTTTTTTTTAATTGGCTAATCCACAATTGAAGTTTAATTTTTCTATAATTCCAACATAAAACATTTAGAAAGTGCTGGAAAATGCAGTCTTCAGTACTTCATTTTACTGCTGCAGCTGCAAAGCACTGGTCTGGATAGGAGCCAGAGGAAGGCAAAGCCTGCGCTGACGTGTGTTAAGAGTAAGCAGACAGCACTCTGCTGCAGCTACCCTATGGTCTGAGTTTTCCCCAGGTTCACACAGCTAAATTAAAACACAAGCCTTCCTGCTGTGCTGACAATGGCAAAAGAAAAGGGCAGGAATGTGCTGTACATATCAGATATGGCGCATTCCTGCCCTCTTTCCCTGCTTTGGCGCTCAATTGGCTGCCATGCACCAAAGCAGGCACCCTTGCACATGATTGTTTTTGTGCAGGATGGGACACCTTCCTGCACAAAAACAATCAATGGAGGCAATTTCCTCTTTCTATGTGTACTGTTGAATGCAGCATATATCGAAAGAGGCAAAAACGAGGAGAAATAATTATATTTCTACTTGTTGTGCCTCCCCTATGCCTTCCCTGGGGAGGCATAGGCTTTTGACGCATTCCCAGGTTTACAACGTGTTGTAACTCTGGGAATGTGTCAAATGTCATGATTGTTATGTGAGAACACCCACTGTAACGTCCATGGCATGACTCCTATCATAGTGTCAGGCAACGCAGTGACTTGCGCTCCATTGCCTCACTCCATATCTATAAGGCGGTGAACAGCCAAGCAGGGTGGCTTTACGTGGCCTTGTAGATATGGCTAAGCCCTGTGCGCCACCGGAACGTCACAAAAAGTGACGTTCCAGCAGCGCACAAGGCTTGTAAGTGAGCCCCAAGGGTGGTTCTTATGTCAGTCAGGTGAGTGCGGTCGGCTACAAAATGATGACTGATTTCAACACCATCACCCCAGGCCGAATGGAGAATGCTGCGGCGGGTGAATTTATGTGGGTGAATTTCCTGACCTACCCCAAAATTGGTTCTGGTCAGTTCTTTTCCTCCTGGTCCAAGCTCCAAACTGTCTAGGGTGACAAAAGGCATGGCAAGCCTGGTGTCATGTTCCTTTGTGTGTGCTGTTGGCAAACTCTTTAAAGTGTAAGAGGGGCTGGGTACAGCCCCTCCCCAGCCATCCGGTCAGGATGGCCCATCCTATCCATATCTAGGCTCATTTTGTCTCACTGTCTGGAAGCAATCGACAAACTCCAACAGCAGACCCATTCACAGTCATGTGACCAGGACACTGGCAGAAAGGAACAGTTGGTTGGGACAAGAAAATGCCAACTTTCTAAAAGTGATACAAAGGGGATGATGGACGGAACGTTTGAGCCAATCAAACACTCACCCCAGTCAACTGATCTGGGTTTAATCCATCATCATTCTTTAGCTCACTCCACCACCCCAGTTCAAACATGGCCATATGCAAATCAGTCTGACCCTGTGCCTCATGGGAACAGTCCAGCCCGAACTGCCAAGCCATGTCTTCCCTGGACCGGAAACAAGCATCCTAGGACCGGTTTCTGGCATTTCAGCCGTCATCAGCCAGGCTTGCTTGAATCCAGTGGCAAAGTGAGCAAGGGACCCACGTCTGGGCATACCCCCGCCAACTTAGGGCGACCAAGCGATACAAAGGGGATGATGGACGGAACGTTTGAGCCAATCAAACACTCACCCCCAGTCAACTGATCTGGGTTTAATCCATCATCATTCTTTAGCTCACTCCACCACCCCAGTTCAAACATGGCCATATGCAAATCAGTCTGACCCTGTGCCTCATGGGAACAGTCCAGCCCGAACTGCCAAGCCATGCCTTCCCTGGACCGGAAACAAGCATCCTAGGACCGGTTTCTGGCATTTCAGCCGTCATCAGCCAGGCTTGCTTGAATCCAGTGGCAAAGTGAGCAAGGGACCCACGGCTGGGCATACCCCCGCCCGCTTTGGTCGCCCTAAGTTGGCGGGGGTATGCCCAGACGTGGGTCCCTTGCTCACTTTGCCACTGGATTCAAGCAAGCCTGGCTGATGACGGCTGAAATGCCAGAAACCGGTCCTAGGATGCTTGTTTCCGGTCCAGGGAAGACATGGCTTGGCAGTTCGGGCTGGACTGTTCCCATGAGGCACAGGGTCAGACTGATTTGCATATGGCCATGTCTGAACTGGGGTGGTGGAGTGAGCTAAAGAATGATGATGGATTAAACCCAGATCAGTTGACTGGGGGTGAGTGTTTGATTGGCTCAAACGTTCCGTCCATCATCCCCTTTGTATCGCTTGGTCGCCCTAAGTTGGCGGGTATGCCCAGACGTGGGTCCCTTGCTCACTTTGCCACTGGATTCAAGCAAGCCTGGCTGATGACGGCTGAAATGCCAGAAACCGGTCCTAGGATGCTTGTTTCCGGTCCAGGAAGACATGGCTTGGCAGTTCGGCTGGACTGTTCCCATGAGGCACAGGGTCAGACTGATTTGCATATGGCCATGTCTGAACTGGGGTGGTGGAGTGAGCTAAAGAATGATGATGGATTAAACCCAGATCAGTTGACTGGGGGTGAGTGTTTGATTGGCTCAAACGTTCCGTCCATCATCCCTTTTGTATAACTTTCTAAAAGTGGCATTTTCAGAACTGTAACTTAAAATCCGACTTCACCATTAAAGTGGGTTTTAAATTAAAATTAATTTAAATGCATACAGCATATCTGTATCTGCTCCACATCCGAAGTAAGCACCTATTCAATGCAATAAAGTAACCCAATGTTAGTCAATGGGAAAAACAGGCCTTGCAACAGTGAAAATGACCTTAGGAGTTTTTCACTGTCAGAACATGTAAAACTTAAATACACATGACCTACTTTTCAAATACCATGCACACTGCCCTACGAGCCCTTGGGGACTACCTTACTGGTGACTGTTAAGTATTAAAAAGTAAGGTTTTAGCCCGGAAAAAGGTTTATTTTGTTGGGTCGAAATGTCAGTTTAAAACTGCACATGCAGGCAGCAGTGGCAGGCCTGAGATATATGTTTTACAGTACTACTTCAGTGAGTGGCACAATGAGTGCTACTGCCCACTAGTAGCATTTAATTAAATGTGCCAATTAGGAGTGATCCAATTTTGCCATGTTTGAAGGAAAGAGAACAAGCACTTTAGCACTGGTTAGCATCATTAAAGTGCACAGAGTCCTAATACCAACAAAAACGTGCTGGAGCACGCCATATCAGTCACCCAAGAAATGTTACCTACCGTTACATTAATGAATCGCATTCACGAGTATGGTATTATTCGATTTATTTTACAAAGGTTAAAATCTGGCAAATATCCCAACATGTTTCAGTCCATCCGGACCTTGTTCACAGGCTGTTTAGTCCTTTCTCAATGTTTATATCTCTTTAATTTGATTCTCTCATTTCTTGGTTTTTTCATTCCCTGTTCTATGAATTGTAGTTCACAGTTTATTGTTCATTAAAATTATTTAAAGTGCTCCATGTGCTCTTAATCATAAATTTATGTAAGTGCTCAACTTGTAGTGAAAATTTAATTTTGTCCTTATTTTGTTTATTGAAAAAAGGAAAACAGAGGGAATGTTTCAATAGAGAGATCTTTTCTTTTTCAGCATACAATTAATTTTGATTATTAATTTGCGCATATATACGAGTAATTTTTCTGCTTCCATGATGCATTCTAGTTTGTGTGGTTTTTAGACCAGAGAGACCAGGAGTTCAAACTCGGGAAATACAAAACGATTAAACAATCAATAGACAATGAAACTCAGGAACTAAATGTAATAAACTTATCAAATAGAATAATAACAGAATCAGAAACTACCCTACTCAAAAAAGGTTTGAATTTCTGCCTGACATCACACATGGATATCACACAAACTAGAATTGATGTATATAAATATATACGTAAAATAAAATTGGCAAAAATCTTCTCGGAGAAAGAAGGAAAAATTAAAATGGACAAACAAAGAGAAGAATGTAACAATGTAGGAGATTGACCGCTTCTAGTCACCCAAATTGCTCTGGATGAAAACAATGATACAGAAGAAGTAATATCATTAGATGAGGATATAACTCCACTCTGAGCGGGTCTTAGTGGCAAAAAATCAAAATCTTTGTTTTAACCAAATCTCCCACCTGGAAACAAAATAGATCTATTCCATGAAGCAGTGGTCCATGATTTTTATAAAGTACAGAAAACGCATTTGAGACATAATTTAACAAAACAAGAACATTATGGGCTTTACAGGAAGAGGATACTGTTGAGATCAAGCCCGCAGATAAAGGAGGAAATATAATTCAGAATAAAACTGACTATGTAAAAGAAGCCAATTATCAATTGTCAGATAAATCTTATTATATCAAATTGACAAATAATCCAGTTCAACATTTAAGACATGAGTTACAACTGAAATGAGAAGAATAGGTGAACCAGGATCCTATTGATATGGATGAACAAAAATATCTGACAATAAAGATCAGAAAAACCCACTGGGAAGACTTATAGTTTCTGCAAATTGATTTTTTTGGAGCCAATTTCAAATTACATTGGCACTTCCTATCCCCATTGGTGAAATATTTAAGTTCCCATTTGAAAGATACAGGAGACCTATCACACCATTTACAAGAGACACCATGGCAATCAACGTCTAAATTAGTGACAATGGATGCCAGTTCATTATATACAAGCATATAACATCAAATAGGACTGCAGGTCTGTGAGTATTTCTTGAAAAAAAAGAAACATACATTTTTTTTTAAACATAATCAAATGCTAATGGAGATGATTGAAATATGCTGACATAATAACATACTCCTTTTTAATAAACAGATATATAAACAAACAAAGGGAATTGCTATGGGTTTTTTCTCTCCAGGCTACGCGAATTCGACAATGGGCTGGTGGGAACAACAAGTGGCATGGTCTTTAGAAAATGATGAATTTGTGGAAAAAACTATCATGTGGCTGAGATTTATATTCGATCTTTTCCTCATCTGGGATGGTACAGAAAAAGAATTTGAGAAATATTTCATCATACTAAAGAGCAACACAGCCAATTTAAAATTTACATATGAAATAATTGAATCACGATTAACAGTCTTGGATACAGAAATATATATACACATGAGAAGACTTCACAGAAAATTGACTGCCACAAAGTCAGTCCAAAACATGGACAGCTTTCATCAAACTACCTTAAAATGGAGGATTCTATATGGAGAATTCCTGCAAATTCAAAGAGACTGTTCGCAAGAAGGTGAATATGAGAAACATAGCTTTGAAACAAGCAAACGCTTTCAAATGAGAAAATATCCTAAAAAAGTCATTCAATCTGGTCTACAGAGAGCAAAATCAAGGAAAGAAAATCGAATTCCACAAGGGAAAAACAAAAACTTGAGTCTGTAGAAATCAGACTAATAACAACGTATTCAGCAGAGGCAAATAAATTACAAGACAAGCAGGGCTGCACAGGACAGGCTTGTCCAGGATCGTAAATACCCACCTATGCAACAGGGTTTTTTAAATCTTTTTTCTTTTCTTTGTTCTTAAGGAGATGTTGTTTTATGTTTACCCCCATTTTCTTGTTTTTGTTGTACCCTTTTACTAAAAATAAAATACAAAACAATTAAAAAATTAAAAAAACATAAACAAATACAGTTGTCAAAAAGTGTTAATTAAAAAAACTCTTTTTAGAGCTAGCCTATACTTTCATTAGGTATGTTGGTTGTACTTTTAACCTTTTTACTTCTCGATGACTCTTGTCATGATGCTCTCATATATAGTGTGGTTATAACTTTAAAGGGCCTCTCACGAGAGCCAGGCATACAGTCTTCTGTGTCCACTGCGAGGGGGCAGTGTTTGCTCCTTTACACACGTAATCGCCTCGCGAGAGGATACTTTCACAATGGATTTTGTATTTTCATTGAACATATCCTGTTGTAATATGCATAATTTATATGCATCAGATTTTCGCTACCCCTTTTTTTATACAATCTCGATAGACTCTCGTGAGATCTTAATTACTTTAGAGGAAGAATTTACATTTTCCTTCAGTGCCATACTTATCTCTTACAATCTCCACTACTAGACTATGGGGAGAGACTGGCCTCTCCACTTACACCTTGCATGAAGATAGCCAGTGCATGGAGGAGGGTGTAAAGAGACACATCGGCTCCAATCACATCTCTCCCCAGACTCAGTAGTATGCATAGAAGGGTGGGAAAGGTACTCACCACACATGCAAGACCTCACTTTCCCATAGTAAGTATGCATAGTACTAACCACCCCACTGACTTCTCTGCCCAGTCAAATAACCATATATATTAGCGTGTGGGAATGGATTTCCCTGTCCACTCATAGCTCTCCCTAGCATGACAGACAAGTACAGTAGTGTGTAGGGAAACATGGTCCTCTCCACTAACACCTAGCTACAGGACAACATGAATGATCAGAACGGTGTGGGCAAGCAGTGGCCTCTCTACTGACACCTCTCCCTTGATAAACAGGGATACACAGTGGTGTCTGGGAAGAGAGTGACCTGTCCGCTAATACATGTTACCAGGGTGGGAGGTGGCTGTAATAGGCTTTCAGAATTTTTTTATTTCTTTATCGGCATTTCAGTGATTACAACATACATAACGTTTAATTGTCGAAGTATGATGCATATTTGTAGTAACACTGCAATTCTCAATTCAAACAACAGGGGGGGCAAGGGACGCATTATCAGTTACATATATATCCTGCTATTCATGCATCCAGCGAGGAGAGAGAATTGTACAGTTCACAGTCTATCTCTGTTTACATCTGTATAGTAACACTATGATTATAATGCACCTATTAGCTAGTTCCAAGTTGGTCGGGCCTATAGGTTGGGGTTATAATCCAAAAGTAACCCACATATACATAAGTAGCACCCGGGCCACCCCAACCTATAGAGCAAAAAAGAAGAGGGATCCCTGAAAACGGATAGAAATAGAAAATGAATATCAAAATGAGTCGAGTTTGAACTAAATGAGTAAAGTATTGTTCCTTATTTGTATGTCAAAGCAGTTCTTGTTTTCATTAGATTGAAATTTATTGATAAGTACACAAAATGTATTATATATATATATAAATATACAACATAGATATATATTTAAACTAGATAAAAACAAACACAGTTATATACATACATTGAATAACAACCCTGCCACTGTATAGGTCTCTTTTCTCCACCCCTCATATCATTCATGCAAATCCAGTCATACCAATGCAAATCTTATCCACTTGCGCATTCATTCACATCACCCTACCACACTCCAATATCATACAAATCAAGCTAAGAAACGTAGACAGGAAAACATAACTTAGCAGTCGACCTACTAGTGCTAGATAGGTATGTCAATGTAACATTACTTGTGTCTTGTTCTAACAGAATTTGTCAATGGGTGATAACTTTGAATCAGAAATTGCACATAGTCCGTTGATTGCACTTAGACTTTGTTGTCCCAATTCTTTCAAAGATAGATAAAGTATTCCAGTCATGTCATATGCCGACGCGCGTTTCGGTTGAAGGCCGAGAAATGGACCAAACCTTCCTTAGGGCACAATTGGTAAAATACTTGGTAGTTCCAACCACTCAGAAAACAGGGGGAGAGACCATCTGATCACCAAGCATCATGTCACAGAAAGGAGCGAACAAGCAAACAAGCACAGGTAAAATTTAATGGTCCAGAGTTTGTTTCAGGATAAACCACTCATAAGAGTTCTTCAGGATGCGACCATTCCAGCACATCGAGGTCAAAATTGTATCCAAGCAGGATAACCAGAAGAGTTCAAGGAGTCCCAAATGGTATACATCCTTAAACCGCCAATTTCGAAAAATAGATGCATACTGGGGCTGTAAAGACGCGATCTGCTCCGGCAGGGCAAGTAATACCAAGGCTGGAATCAACCGGGGCTGTCGGGGAACACTCAGCTGAGCTGAGGCCACTGGGGAGTTGGGGCCATCAGGTCTGCGATTACGTAGCCATGTTACAAACGGTTCCCAAATATCTTTGGGGCGGGAAACAGTCGGCATTAATTCCCAGAAGTTGGCCAATTGCATTTGGCAGTAAGTGATGTTGTGCACCCAATTATCTATTGAAGGTGCATTACGTTTCGTCCAGTGCATGGCAACTCTGCGTTTGGCTAGCAGGAGCAGCATTGCAAGTAGACGGCGAATGCCAGCCGGGGCATCTTTAACGTAGCCCAGCAGACCTAATAGAGGTGTGAAATTCAATGTTATCCCCGGCATTTCTTGAATAATTTCAGACGTTTCCTTCCAGAAACGTGCTATGGGGGGCAGTCACATGCCAGATGGAAGAAAGTGGCCTGTGGGGAGTGGCATCTCCACCAGTTGGCGTCTGATCTGATGCCCATACGGCAGAGCTGCACAGGGGTGTGGTAGAAGCAGTGAAGAAATTTAAAATGTATCAGCCTTAATTTGTAATATGGGGATAAGAGCTCCAATTGGCCACAGCAGAAGCACCAGTGTTTGTCTGTCATAGGCGGGTGTAGTTCTTTTCGCCATTCTTCGATTGCTTTTGGTGTGGTGATTGGGGTGGTACGTTGTGTAATGTTATAGAGGCGTGTTATGAGCTTGGGCGCTGAGGTCTCGGTCAGTATAAGTTCTAGCACTGGGAGCGTGGGAGGGGGGTTTGGGAATGAGCTATGTATCTGGTGGCACGTTGCTCGAATCTGATAATATAGTAACAGGGTCAAGAAGTCAGGTGGATTGTCCCCAGTTGGTGTGGGGGGGGCATAAATGTGCCTCCAGGGTATAGGTCCGCGAACGTGTTTATGCCGAGTTGGCGTGTCTTTTTTGTGCTGCCTTTGTCTTTTAATGGTGGTACTTGTGTGTTGTTGGCTAGGGGCATAGACGGGGCATATAGGATCGTGACTCCGCCTCTGTTCCGCAGACCCTCCCAGATCCACCACAGTGTCTCCACTGTGCATTTCTGGGGCGTTTGAATATTTGGAATGCTGCTACCTGTAATGGTATATGATCCAGTTTGCCTCTTTTGATGGCAGTGTGGGGTTGGAATGGGGTTGGGTGTAACCAGTGGTGGAGGAACTGGGCTTGGGCGCAATAGGCTTATAGCAGGATGTCCGGAGTTCACAGACCGCCTTGCCTTAGGGGAAGCGTGAGGAGTTCCCAGGGAACTCAGGCTTGTTTGCCTGCCCATACTAATGATATCATAAGAGAACGCAGCTTTTGAAATATTGTCTGATTAGGTGGCAGAGGGAGGTTGACGAATAGGTATATTAGCTTGGGGAGAATGATCATTTTTATTGCCGTTATTCTGCCTGCCATAGACAGTCGTAACTTGGACCAAGTACTTACTTTCCCCTCCAACCATGTTATAGTACGGCTGTAGTTCATAGTCCAGAGTTCTTGTGTGTCACGGCTAAGCCAGATCCCCTGATATTTAACTGGGTCTAGGGCCCAAGTTAGTGGATAATCTAGCTTAAAGGGGTATGTGTTGTCAGTAAGGGGAAATAATGTGGATTTGGTCCAATTTATCTGTATCCCTGATTGTCCCCCGAATTTAGTTATTTCCCGTAGAATTGGATTTAGATTTACTTTGGGATCATGTATGTAAAGAGTAATGTCGTCTGTATATAGGTAAATGATTAGCCCTCTGGAGGTGAAACCCATTTCCCTGGCAGCATGATGTTGTCGAAGCCGCACCGTCAGCGGTTCCCTCGCTATGGCGAAGAGGAGGGGCGATAAAGGGCAGCCTTGTTGTGTACCCCGTGTCATGGGAAAAGGGGTTGAGATCATACCGTTGACCCGCAGTCTAGCAGTGGGATTAGTGTAGAAAAGCCAAATCTGTTGTATATATAATGGGCTGAGTCCAAGTCTGGTAAGGATAGGAAAGAGATACGTCCATTCAAGAGAGTCAAAAGCCTTGGTGGCATCCAGTAGAGCCACCAGGGCAGAGACCTGGGGGTCTAGGAAGTGTAAGACCGCAAATAATGTAAGCAGGTTGTGTGCCTTTGAACGTCCGGGTATGAATCCAGATTGATCAGGCCTAGCAATGAGTGGCATTAGTGGCTGTAATCTGTTTGTGAGTAATTTAGCATAAATCTTGTCTATATTGGGGGGCGTGGCCAACTGCCGGAGGAAATGGCCGCACACTAGCGCGGCTCCGGCCCGACCATTCTCTACCTCTAAATATCCTGCGAAAAATCCGGCTACAGGAAGTGTGTGCTAGGCGGGGAAGCTGTGGAGATCCTGTGGACCCGATCTCGAGACCCCGAACAAGATCGGCGCTGAGAAAGAGCGACAGCGGGGCTGCGGCCTACCTGCCAGAGGCAGCCGCGGGGTCTGGTGAACTAGTGCCCAGTCGCGAGAGAGAGAATCCGGGCGTGCAGCACGGGCGTGCCCGCGACTGTAACGAAGTGAATAGATCTACTCCCAGCGACGGCCCTAGTACAACAACTGACACACCAATCCTGTTGGTGGCTGAAGGACGATCAGCGGCGTCAAAGACTGACAGCGCCTACATGTAAGACTGTTCCTCCCCGTGGGGCGCAATGGCCGATACTAGGCCCGGACTGTGACACACATTCAAATTAGGCACTAAGCACCTGAAGGCCCAGGAATTTAGACCTGCACCACTGCCCAGCGCTCTCACGCACACCGACCCCCGGGAACATGCACGAGGGGGCTTGAATATTAAACGGCCCACTGACTCAGCGGAGGAAGCCCCGAGATCCACCCCTACCAGCAATCGTGATTTGGGGTGCGACGAGGTTGATTGAGGCCTGACACAACGGTCCAGACCATACAGTCCCACACCCCATACACCGTCTTAAGGCACATGCCTATAAAGCGCAGGAGGCGAGGGGGCAAAATCGAGCGAGTGGATCACTGGAATCAGGGGGTACCGTACTGAATTAACAACGTACAGCGGAGAGCTGGAAATGTAAGCGGAAATGCCCTGAGGCACGTCTTTTCCCCGCGTACAGCAAATAGAATAGGAGTCCCATCGGGGGTCGGAGCAAGACGCTAGGGGCCATTTTAGTGAGCCTACAGTCAAGATTTGCATCCCCAGGCACACCTGGCACCCGGTTCACAGTCACAAAGACTAGTAACAGCTCACATGGGACACGGATATGCCGTCCCTGCAACTATCCCCCAGAGGCCACTTCCTGGGAGCCGTGGCTTGACGGAGGGGGGAAACCGACAGGCCACGCAGCATTTACCATGGTAGGCGGTGGCGAGTACCCCGACGCATCTAGCCCGCGGCTCCACTCACAAAATGGCGACGAACAAGGGAGGCCATGGCTCGCATCAGTCGAAGATTGATAAGTTTGCATGGCAGAAGGTGCAGGAGGGGGGTACGCCGGGCCTTGGAGCGGACCAAGAAACCCAGCAGAAATCTATAGAGCAAGAATCCCCCACGCTTCAAGACGTTCTGGCGGCGATTTATGGCGTCCGCACCTCATTGGAGGGACGCATCGACTCAGTCTCCACGGACATATCCCTGCTCAGGGCAGATCTAAGAAAGATGGACTCTAGGGTCAAGGAGGTGGAGGATGTCACTCAGGACCTTGTCACGGATGCATCGACCTTGAAGAAGCAAGTCACTGAGCTACAACATCGCACCGAACTTTTAACAACACAGTTCGACGACTATGAAGGGCGGTCAGGACGCAACAACGTCCATACCAGAGAGAGCTGAGGGGTCAGCAATGGACCTATTTGTTGAGGACCTTGTAACTAAACACCTGCAACCAAAGAACCTCTCCAACTATTTTTCGATAGAGCGAGCCCACCGTATACCGGGGGTAGGCCCAAACCAGGGGCACCCCCTGACCCATATTGGCAAGGGACAATATTCTTCAAATGGCCCGAAGCGCTCCACCCCTCAAATATGAGAATAGCACAATAACGTTTTTCCCTGACTTCTCCGCCAAGGTTCAGAAGCAAAGACGCTCTTTCCTGGAGGTTAAAAAGGCCCTCAGGGAAAAGGACATCAAATATGCCATGCTGTTTCCAGCGAATCTGCGTGTGGAGGCGGAAGGCAAAAGATGGTTCTTCAAGGACCCTGAAGAGGGCGAGTGGGGAAGGCACAGAAGAGGCAAGATCCCACCCAGGGTGACAGAGATCAACACGCAGCGGGTGGTTCGTGAACCCACCCCAAGATCTTAAACCAAGAATCGGAAGGCGGACATTCCTCCAGACGGATAGACTGTGCCACCTCATCCGAGGCGTGGCAATCTGGACTGGGAATCGATTTTGGAACTGCAGATACGTCAGCGGCCTGAAAGACTTGTTGAACTTGGAAAAGAAGAAGAAAAGCTGATTTAATGACTGATGGGCATCGTCTAGAACCGCGATGAGTATACACTAACTGTTTATAATGTCTCCTGTAGTATTCTGTATGATCGCCGGGGAGGGAGGTGGGAGGGGAAGGTTAAGCCTACGACTCCATCATAGGGTTGGGAGGGCGACGGGCACTCTGCACAGTTGGGGATGCGGGCCATTGGATTCCGTCATGCAGAGAGGCAGGGTGGGGGGGTGGAGGGAGTTTTGGGGGGTTGTAGAATAGTTATTTATTTTATGTTTTCACATCGCCGGGGGGTTTGTAATGTGTATACAGGTCAGCAATCCCAGGTCCAACACTGAGAAGTATAGCCAAATTCTATGTAAAGGCCACTGCCTCACCAAATGACTTACACACACAACCATGTCGATAAATTCGAGTAAAGACCTGAAGTTCCTTTCATGGAACGTGAACGGGCTCGGGGACAAACTAAAGCGAGGAATTGTTCTCCAGTACTTAAAAAGGCAAGCTCCGGACATAGCTCTCTTGCAAGAAACCCACCTCATTGGCAATACCTGCAAAGCTCTGACAGATGGGGCTACCAATTACTAACATATGCGGGGTTCACCTCCAGCTCCCGAGGGACTGGCATACTCCTCCGAAAGAACTACCCTTACATGGTCAACAAAATGTGGGCGGATGAGCAGGGTAGATTTGCGGCTGCCACTGGAACCTGGGATGGGAAAACTCTGAACGTGCTTTCAATATGCGTTCCCCCAGCATTGCAACAATCTACACTACAGGACCTCAGCAAATTCATTCTAGACCTCCTGGTCGGCACGTTAGTGATAGGAGGTGACTTCAATCTAACGGTAGATGGGTTGCTCGACCGGCGACCTCCGCGCAGAGATCCTGGCTCTGGGTCTAGGCTGGCTGAATTTCTTGCGGCCCTTGGCCTGGTCGATATCTGGCGACAGCTTAATCCCACTGCTACACAATTCACCTTCCACTCAGGGGCCCATAATAGCCAATCCCGCATTGACTACATGCTCACACACGCTGAGGATTTGACTGACTTTATTGAAGCCCGATGCCTAGCACAAGGTATCTCAGACCACTCCCCCATACTGACTAAAATGACAGTGGATCCCCAACCGAGACACACAACTCTGACAATAAACCCGTGGGCCATAAAAATACCACATATTAAAGCTGAACTGTTAAAAGACACAGACCTGTATTTCAAGGAAAATGTTGGCTCTGTAACTTCGTCCCGGATTATACGGGGGGCATTTGGGGCAGTCATAAAAGGGAGAGCTCTAGCCCTAATGGTGGGACATAAAAAGGAACTAGTGAGGCTTATAGAACAACTTTAAGAAGAGACCCTAATAGGTGAGAATGCCCTGGTCCAGTCCACTGATGACTCAACTCAGCAAATACTAGCAGCCAAGAAACTAGATAATAGACAACTCCTCACGGAGGCGGCTAAGGCTAGGCAAAAGGCTATATACCATAGGATATATGAACATGGGGAGAGAACGGGCAAACTATTGGCCTGGCTTGAGAGGAAGGAGCAGGCAACCAGGTGGGTACACCAGCTACAGGGGCCCGAGGGGGAAGAATTAACCGATCCACGAGATATAGCAAAAACATTCGCTACATACTTTGAAACGGTCTACACGTCGGCATCGACAGTCACGACTCCGGACATACGGGAACTCCTCTCCACTATCAGGGTTAACTGCCTCTCTCCTGAAGAGCGAAACTCCCTCGAGGGGGAACCCACAAAGGAAGAAGTACAACACGCTATCCGAGACATATGTTTGGGCAGGGCCATGGGACCCAACGGGCTCCCGATCGAGTTTTTCAAGCTGGCTGCCACTAAGTTGACTCCTCAACATTGTCAAATGTATCTAGAAAGCTATGAAAAAGGTATTTTGCCTGCTGAGATCCAACTAGCCACAATTGTGGTAATACACAAGCAGGGCAAACCAGCAAACGATTGTAAGGCATATAGACCCATTTCCCTCCACGGCAGAGGCCAAAATACTCGCACAAGTATTGGCTAACAGACTCATCCCACTGATTACAAATTTGGTACACCCAGACCAGTCCGGCTTCATGCCCGGCCGGAACACTGCTTTGAACCTACAACGCTTACACGGGGTTCTAGGTAGGGAAGACACAATAAAAAGGATGTAGCCCTGCTGTCCCTAGATGCCAAAATGGCCTTTGACACTATTGAGTGGTCCTATATTTTTGCCGTACTCGAAAGAATGGGTTTCGGGCCCAATTTCATAAAATGGATTAAGTTATTATACACAGGCCCAACAGCGCAAATTGTGGTGAACCATCACACAGTTTCAGCTGGGCAGAGGAACTCGGCAAGGGTGTCCCCTGTCGCCTCTAATCTTTGCATTGGTATTAGAACCATTGGTGGTATGGGTAAGGGGTGACCCCCTGATACGGGGACTTAAATGGACCGAGAATCATGAGGACAGAATTTCGCTCTATGCAGACGACATACTTTTACATATGACATCCCCGGCATCTACAATTCACCGCATCCTTCACATCTTCCGTATATTCGGTATCCACTCAGGATACACAATAAACTGGTCCAAGTCCCAGCTATTCCCAGTGCATGGCCCTAGACAGAACACACCAAAAGAATATGACATCCCCTTGGCAACGGAGGGCTTCCGTTACTTAGGGATATACATAACCACAGATCCAAAGCCTTTCTACAAAACCAATCTGCAGGGGCCCCTGACATGTCTGCGCACTGATGTGAGACACTGGTGAGCCCTCCCACTGACCCTCCTGGGTTGCGCGGCTCTCTTTAAAATGCTAGCACTACCCCGCTTCCTATATGCACTACAAAACACTCCCTACAGGGTCCCAGACTCCTATTTCTCGAATATCGATAGTGCGGTACGTACCCTGTTGTGGGATGGATGGGCGCCGCGTATCGCGATGCAGAAATTAACGGCGGGATGGTACGATGGTGGGATCGCACTACCTGACCTCAAGCTATACTACTGGGCATCCCAACTAACAGTAGTCAACCGCTGGGCCCATGGTTCACGAGCCGACCGAGCCTTCGCACGGATTGGTGGCTTATGGGGCAGGGTGGATACCACAGAGCACTTTACACGAACCCCAAACGACTAGGCCTCACCAGGCCTACAGCCCGTACAATAGAAGTCTGGCACTTGGTCAACAAAAAACTTGGATGGCATAATAAAATCACACGGGTGACCCCACTCTGGGAGCCTGAGCAGTTGGGTCGATTGAGCACTTGCCCCGGGTTTGATAAATGGGATCTGATAGGCATCTCATCAGTGGGAGATATGTGGAATACAAGAGGGTTGGCCTCATTTGCAGACCTACAGAAAGAATATCAACTCGCACAATCCAAAACATTCAGATACCTAGAGATTAGCCATGCCTTAAAGCAGCGATACCAGAGGGAGGCTCACTTCCAGAAGCTTTCCCTCTTGAAGACAGACTAATATTAGACCCCATGACCAAGAAGGCCATATCCTTAACATATAAAAAATTGATCAATAATCGACCGGATTTGTTAACATGCTTAGGGCAGCAATGGGAGGCAGACCTGGGTGATTTAGAGGACGATGATTGGCGTGACGCTTTAGCTTCCCCCAGGGAAATCGCCATCCCCATGAGACTGAGGCTAGTCCAACTTAAAACTCTGCACCGAGTCTACCTGGCAGCAGGAGTCCTGGTCAAGATGGGAAGGAGGGCAGAGCCACATTGCCTCAGGCAATGCTCCCAGGAGCGAACCTTCTTCCATATAATGTGGGAATGTCCGGTCGCCCAAACGTACTGGAGAGCAGTCACAGCACAGATGGAGAAGGTAGGGGGGAAAAACTAAATACCACCCCGAAACTATGCCTACTAAATATATGGGAAGCCACGGACCTAACTCAAACTGAGCAATCATGGAGTTCATTGGGATGGGCCCTCGTAAAGCATAATATAGCACAAAAATGGGGAGTCGGGGAACCACCACTAATCACAGGTTGGGTTGCTGACATGGATAGAGCCATGATAGCGGAGAAGGATGTTTTTAAACATAGAGGATGCCTCAAAAAATGTGATCGTAAGTGGAGAGCCTGGAACACTCACAGGGGTGAAATATGTTTGTCTCCTACGGTTGAGTTGCACCAGCGTGATGTGAGACTGCAAGACTTAGGTAGGTGTCTGGTGTCTACTGTCCATGTCGCTATGTTTTTAGAGATAATCCAGAAATCTAATCTGGACCAGGCATTATGCTGAGTGGAAATGCAGGTCCCCTCATGGTCCCCCTGGTGCCATTGCCTCCATATGTCCACCAGTGCATTGTCCCCTATTATTGAGTTTAATATCTCTCTCGCTTTAGGGTGTAAGCTTCGGGAAAGGCCGTTTCTGTCTAGGGCGTCATCTAAAATGGCGTTAAAGTCTCCTCCCCAGATTATGGTGTCGTAATGTAAAGACATGATTTTTGCCCAGATAGTGCTAAAAAATACTGGGTCGTCTGTGTTTGGGCCAAATCGTGGCCATGGTGATTGGGGTGGTTCCTAGTGTGCCCCCTAGTACCACATATCTGACGTCGGGGTCTACCAGTGTGCGATGTATATTCCACCCAAGGCCTCTGCAGATCAATATGGCCACTCCTCTGGCAAAGTCGGAATAAGCCGACTGATAAGTATCCCCCCAACGTTTATGCCGAAGTTTGGTATCTGTGATGTTGAGGTGCGTTTCTTGTCGGAAACATACATCGATGTTATGGCGAGCTAAGCATGTCTGTATGAGTCACATTTTTCTGTAATCATTTAGGCCACGGATGTTCCAGGTTAGGAAATTATAGGTGGTCATTCAGACCGGCCGGCATACTTGCTCGTTGTCTCATATGTAGTTGTGTTGATAGGGTTCAGTTGTGAACATAATTCCTGCCCAGTCAGTTGGTGAATAGCAGCGTGGTTGCTTCCAAGTGCATGTTGAATTACGTCGTACCCCCTCCTTCACCCAGCTAAACAGTATCCTGTCTACTCCCTCCCTCCCACTCACCACCCACACCAATCCCCCAAACAGGTTGTGGAAAAGAACCCTCCCCCCTTCCCTTGAGCATAACAATGTCCCAAACTTGAAGTAAGAACAAAATAGGGAGCTCTCCCTGGGGGCCTGGAGTGACCTGCGAACTGCCCTGCATAAAGGTGGGGTGGTGGAGGTGCCAGTAGATAGACTAAGGAACAAGAACAAACTTGGTTTCTGCTATAGAGAACTATGTGACCAACATATTATGAACATGTACAGTTCGCCTCCCGTTCATGTTGCCAGGCTTCTGTGCATCAATGTCTTGTTTATCTCACACTTTAAAGTTTTTGTGCGCTGTCGTATCATTCTATGTTGCTGAGTCCAGCACCCAGAGGAGAGCGCCATGAGGGCTCTGAGGAAGGCTTCTTGCCTCCGATATGTTTTGCAAACATGAGGGGCGATTTGACGTCGGTGAAAAAATTAGTGAGTCCATCATATTTTATCTTGAGCTTGGCGGGGTATAGTAGGGCATATAGTACATCCGCCTGTTGTAGAATAAATTTTACTGGCATGAAGTCTTGGCGGGCCGTCTGAACAGTGGGCGTGAAATCGAGAAAAAGGATATGTTGTTGCCCTGGTGATTTATGCTTCCTCGTTCCCTGGATAGCCGGAGGATCATGTTGCGGTCTCTATAGTTGAGCAGGCAGGCTAGAATTGGTCTGGGTGTTGCTCCCACGGGGGGGCCTGGGTCCGAGAGATCAGTGAGCCTGCTCAACCACGAAGACAGCAGAGAAGTGAGGGCCAAAAGGCTTTTGCAGCGGGCCTTCAATGTAGGCCTCCATTTTCGGGATAGATGTGGGTTCTGGTATTCCCGTAATGCAAAGGTTGTACTTACCTGAACGGACCTCGAGATCTTCATTTTTGGCTTTTATTACATTGAGGACTTTTTCCATTTGTAGCAAATGTTCTTTGGACTCTGCTTGGTATTTGTGCGCTTCAGAAATTTGGTTTTTAAGTTGGTCCAGTCGAGTCTCATGGGTGTCCACTTGTTGTTTTAGCTGGTCTAGTCTGGAGGTGAGTGTATCTAGCTTAGAGTCAATCACTTTGAGACTAGATTTGACCTCCAGCATTATAGTTCGGAGGCCGTCGTCTTGTTTTTCAGTTATGCCCCCAGCGCCAGACTCGGAGTCGGACTCAGCCCCGGTATCTGTGAGCCACATCAGTCTCTTGTTTTCTAATGGGAGCTTAGTCTGCTTAGCGTCCTGCTTCCCCATATTGTATCGGTTTGTGTTGCAGAGCCTCCTTCCTTGGTTTTGTTTATTTGCCTTCCCCACTGTGGTGCCCAAGGCCGTGGGCGAGCACACCTGTTATGCCCTGTGGAGCTATCCGACTCCGGGCCTCTGTACGCTCAGCAACCAGGCACCAGATAGGTGGGCACCAGAGAACTGTGTGAGGTATTTCTTGGCTCTTATCCGTGCCTAGGGGTAGCTTGTGTCTTTTGTTGTTAGGGGGTATTGCCAGCATCCCCGTTGTGTGAATATTTCAACCCTGCGGGGTTCAAGAAGTTTATTGCCTTCTGGTTGTGTTTCAGGAGTGTTTAGCATCCAGAGTCACCCGATCAAGGGCGAACAGGTAACAACTGTCCACCACAGGGCCCGGACAGCACGGGTACAGTGTAGGCCGCAGTCACACATGCCCCGTGTCCGCCGGCTCCAGCTTGGAGCTCACCGGTGTCCTGTGTCAGCAACAGAAGCTGGTTGGATGTCTAAATTTATTCCGCCCCTGGGCCAGGGGTCAACGCTACATATTTTTCCTCCCACCGTCCGCCTCCAGCGCCTGATTCTACACCTCTGATGTAGCTGCAGGCTGGAGGTCCCCAGGCGACCCTAGCGCAGTCCACAGTGTCCCGGATTGCCTGTCAGGTGCCGCCTGCGGGGTGCCCCACCGCACAGCCTGAACAGCCTGCTCTCCGGCCGGGCCGGCTCTACAAACAGGGCACTCTGGAGCAAGGCTTTCCAGTTTTTTGTCCAGCCGCCTGGGATATGTTGCCTGGCACCACATGGCTCTCGATGTGGTCAGGCCCGCCCAGCCTATCCTCAGCAGCACGGTGCGGCTTCCTCCCACGGGGCCCCGTGGGATCGACGGATCTCTTTCAGGTCCGCAGATGCCAGAGCATGACCCCAGCCGCCAAGACCCTCCGTCTCCTTCAAACAGGGGGCTCCGGGCCAAGGCGGTCAGCAATGAGGGCCAGTCTGCAAGGCAGCGACAGCACCTGGAGGTTCCCAACCACCCCGAGCTCGCCATAGCGGCCCGGTCCACCCAGACCTCCCCACACGCCAGTCGCTGCTCTCACCTCGGGGCCCAGCAGGAGCGCCGATTCCGCTTCAGGTCCTTTTCAGATCACAGTAGCTAGCACCGTGTGTACTCAGCCGTCTCCAATCCCGGAGGCCGGAGCACATCAGATCTCTCGGCGGCCGCGCCCCCAATGAACAGGCCGGAGGCTGTGCAGTGGTCACAGCGACTCTCACAGTGTCCCGCTCAGCATGGATGGTGCAGGTTTCTACCTTGTTCATATTGCCTCAGGTTGGAGTTATTTAGAACGTTCCTTTAGCCAGGATTAATAAGGAATCTTTCCTTGGCCGGCAGAGCCCTCTTAGCGAGCGACCATCTTGCTGCTCGGCGAGACCACGCCCCCCGGCTTTCAGAAAAATTGATCTCTCTGCTCATACCTCTACCCCTGCTGACAGGTATACATAGTAGGCTGTGGAGAGGAACTTCCCTGTATACTACAGTGTGGGGAGAGACTGGCCCCTCCTGTGACCTGTCTTGTGAATTTTGGGTGTGCAAATTAGATTGTGAAAAGGAGCTTACCTCTCTGGTCACATCTCTCCACAGGATGACAGATATACAAGTAAGTTGTAAAGATGAAATTACCTCTGTGCTGAGAAGTCTCTCTTGTATAACAACTATACAGACTATGGTATGGAAACACACTGACTTGTCAGCCGAGACATCTCCATAGAGAAACATACATGCAAAGTAGACATTGGGTAGAGACTGTTCTCTCTACGCATACCTCTCTTAATAGTGATGAATGTCTTGCACAACTGGTGTCCATACTTGATTGTAGGGCCATACTCACCTCTCTTTCAGACATCTACCAATGGTGACAGTCATACGTTATACTGTGTGCACAGCAGATGATAGGGATGTGTAATAGAGTATGAAGATGCACTGCTCTCTATGCCAATACCTCTCCCTTCGTTCAGAGGTACCTATACTACAGCGTGGACAAGGACTTATCTCTATACTAATACCTCACTGTTGCATGACAAATTACCATAGCTGCATGACAAAATAATGCCCTTCTCCATTACCAAGTGTCTCGAGAATAAAAGATGTGCATACTACCATAGAGATGGCATATACATGCCGCAGCATATTTACAGTCCCAGAAGATGGAACTGACAGTTTTGGTGAATATTTCAATACTATAATGAAATTCATAATAAGTATTAGGCATAAAAATCAAAAGTAACAATTTAACAACAATACAGAACTACAACAATTATATTAACAAACTATATGAACAACTTGTAAACAAACCGAACAAACAACTATATAATTTAAAACATTTTGTTTTTACACTCCTTAGCACACACCAATGAATCCTCCCTTTTTGCTCTATTTGCCTGCTGGATTTGATTCATGTAGCACTTCTTGTGTCCAGTCTTCTAGCCACCTTAGTCTGCCAAAGAGTGTTCAGTTTCAAGTATATATTAGCAGGCTAGGTGGCAAGAAAGTTTCAGCAAAGCACCATATCTATAAATTACAGTTCACAAAGCCTAAATTGACCCGCTGAACTGCACAACTGTTCAGTCACTGCTTCATCTTTCCAACTTGAAAACATTGTGCTTCAAGAGGTAGTTATTGCTAAACAGCATAATAATACTGCTTTTGTTAACAAGGCTCTTTTTTGCTGATTCTGTAAGCAAATAATTATTTCCTCTGAGACAGGTTTCCGTTTTCTTCCTTAAAAAAAAGACAAAATAACCAAAAAGGTAAAAGTTGCATACTGTCAATAATTGGTTAACAGTGATACATAAATATATTTTCTAAACCTTTCTACATTTTTCACCCACAGTCACATAGTTACATCTAATGCACCAGTAACTTGTTATTTATTTCTGCTGAAAAATACCACACCCTCAACCAGTCTATATTCATATTTTTACAAATAAATTATAACATGCCATGAACTCTGCTTCCATAACAATTTCTAAAGTAACACTATCATCTTGACACACCTTTACTATCACTCAGAATTCACACTAGAAATAGCAAATTCAACACTAAACATCGTATAGTGCAAAAATATACATACAATAAGGTCCATAAGAACTGTAGAGCTTGTATCATACCATTCTAGTTTAAGTAACAGTACTTCCTTTGATGACAAGTATATACAGTTGAAAAACATTATTTTTAACACAATCTTCAAACCTTGCTCACATCCCTCTACATTGTAATGTATTCCTTTCAAAAGCTGTATAACCACATCTACACCTACCCAAACAGATTTTCACTCTGTAAACATAGTGTATAATAAGTATACTAACACTTACTGACACTTCACAACAATGTTTATAAAATAGATTATTAAATACCTGATCTTGGAGTTCTTTCTTAAATGCAGATAAATACACCAGTCGCTTTCAGCTCCACATAAATTCACTTCTGCTGAGCAAAACTCAAACAGACTTCCTTTTCTTCCAAAGCACCAAGAACTCACTGAATATCTCTGGTTCTCCACGCGTTCACTTCACAGCATTTCTTCAGCCATGTAATAAGAATGGGAACTGTTGGTTGAGCCTTGGCCCTTTTTTTTTACTTACCTCCATACAGTATTGTGAGACTCCTACAAGATTGTAAAATACTTCGTGCAGGCCTAGAAATTTCTCATGCATGTCTTGCGGGATGTTCGCGAGATCGAATGAACCCCATAGAAAATAACCATCTACTTATCACAGTACTTATCTCTTACACACTTTCTCGCAAAACAAGCACCACAATATGCCTTCCTACTAATGGAGTGTATTGAGAACTCATCTACTTCTCATCTACGGACAGTCCTTCGAGATTGTAAAAATTACTTAAAAACAATATACATTTATTTTCTAGACAGTAGTTATCCCTTAGACACCTCCTTTCTGAACTATGCCTTTCTGCTACCCCCTTATATAGCTTTTTTATTTCATTTCCATAACACCTCCAAATTTTCACAGTAAACCGTAAGGGCAGCCATTTAATTTCTAACATTCTAACAGCCAGCTAATCAGAGCGCTCGCAGACTCGCAGGAGCCTCCCACTCCCATGAGAGTGTGAAGGCTCACAGGAAAAATGGGCATCTTGACCAATCACAGACCCTCTACCCGAGTCTTGTTCAGCCCTGGGTACCCCATCCCTCAGGGCCACTGATTTCAATAAAGGGGAGGGGGCCATGTGGCCCCTCTCCCTGAGCCTCTTTAGGCCCTGGGACCCTATCCTACAGGGCCTATGTTAAAAGGGGAGGAGGCCATGTGACCCCCTCTCCCCGAGCAGTTAGCGGCCCAAGGACCCCATCCCCTGAGGCCCTCGTCAGATAGATCATATTTTGGCCCCCCTCCCACAGCCTCTGAAGGCCCCGGGAGCTCTCCCAGAGGCTGAAATTTTATGAAATGGGGAGCGAGGCCACATGGCCCTACTCCCCAAGCCTCTAATGTCCCTGGGGAACCCACCCCTGGGGCTGAAATTTTACAAAATGGTGAAGGGGCCTCATCGCTCAACTCCCCAAACCTCTAATGGCCCCAGGAAGCCCACCTATGGGGCTGAGATTACTTAAAATGGTGAGGGGGCCCCATCCCCGAGTCTCGCATTTTTGAAAAGGTGGGTGTCCTGGTGCCCACCCAGGGCACGCGCCATATACTTATTGGGGGCCCTTGGGGGAGCAGCAAGGCCCCCATGGCCCAAGCCAGCTTCCCGCAAGCAGCAGGAGCCGGCATTGCTCTGAATGCTGCTCCCTCCTGGTGGGAGTAATATCTGCTTCCCTGTCCGCTTCAGTGCGGGCAGGGAAACAGATCAAAAGTCTGCTCCCATAGAGCTGGAGCATTTTTAAAGCTTCCGCCCGCTGGGAGCAGACTTGGTGTTTGCTCCTGTTTGGTAGAAAATTTTAAAATGCTCTTGCCAAGTGAGAACCAACACAGGTATCCCTGCCCACACCGATGCAGGCAGGGAACCCGCTATATTCCTGGGGGTGGGTTCCCTGGGACATAGCTTGTGAGCCGGCCCCAGGACCATTAATGACTCCAGGAAGGGGACCGCACACACCCTCCCCATTTTGTTAGTTTTGGCCCCTGAGGGCAAGCCTTTTCAGGCTTGGGGAGGGGGTTCTGCATCTCTCCATTTTGTTACATTTCGACCACTGAAAAAAAAACAAAGGTTACAGGGACGGATGCCAGTAGGTAGTTTTAATTGGGACCTAGTTTCTATAGGAAAAGCATTTTTTGTTTTTCTAATAACTTTGACAACATTTGACGAATCTTCACAAATTAAAAAAAAAACTAGTTTGCCAGTCACTTCAGCTGCTGTGTGGAAAGTTGTGGGGGGCCGAGAAGAAGGGGGAGTCCTAAAACGCCTTTTTTCACATGTAATTTCCCATAAGGATTTTGAACACAACTTCAGCCCGAACTGCTGGACGGAACTACACCAAATTTGGTGGAAAGCTTGCTCTTGGTCCAGAAAGTGCCCTTTTACTGATTTGGTGTAAATCCATTCAGTAGTTTTGGAGGATTTGCGGATACAAGCATCAAAGTAAGGTGCGATTGGCGAGCCCTGAGGTAACTATAATTCACCCCCTCGCAATGCACAGCTAATTACCCCTCTTATTACATCATTAATAATATCTTCTATGGCATCATCGATATTATCACTACAACATTTGCAATAAAATTATTGATGAGAAAACTGTGCATGGAGAGGGCGCGAGTTATAGTTACCTAGGGCACAAATTATAGTTATTTGAAAATAACTCTAACTATAACAGTCTAATTTCTATGAATTTGTGCATGTAAATTCAGACCCTAACTATAACGTCCCTGTAACCTTTGCTTTTCAGTGATTATATATATATATATTTTCCTAGCGGTCATAACTGAAATTTATATAAATATATATAACAGTTAGGTCAGCTGTTCCACATGAAAAGCGATATTTGTGTTGCTAAGAAATTTGGCACTGTTTGACGAATCTCCATGAAACTTTCGAAAAAGGTGCTACTTTTTAACAAATTTCGGGGTGATCCGTCAAGTGGGGGGCCAAGAAAGATGGGGGTCCCAAAACACAAAATCCACATGAATATTCCATAGATGACTTTAGTCAAGGCTACAGCAAAAACTGCTGAATGGAATTACACCAAATTTGGCAGGAAGCTAGTTCTCGGTCTGCAGATTGTGCTTTTTGTGATTTGGCATAAATTTGTTTAGTAATTTATGAGAAATTAAGACTGAAAAATAATTGTAGATCGGGATGGTTTTGGTCCACAAGAGTTTCAAGAGACTCTTGCAAGAGCACCAATTTAAAAATAGAGTATTCTGATTGGCCTATGGAGCTTTATTTCCCTTGGGCCATCTCGCTCCCGTGGGAGTCTGACTCCTGCGGGAGTGAGTACTCTGATTGACTGCCAGCAACATGAGGAAAATCTTGCTGGCAGCCATTACAGAATTCAGAAAATGAGGCGCTTATTACAAGTACGGCGGTTGCGGACCACCATTCTCGAGGTGGTGGTCCGACCACCACCAACACGTCGGGTCTGCCCTCTGTCTAATGAGTGTGGCGGTGGGACTGCCACGAGACCGCCGCCACCACCGGGATCCCACTGCGGTGGCGGTCTGCAAATGGCCTGAATATCCTGGCCGTGCCACTGCCAGCTCTGCTGAGCATATTACGACCTGCATATCTACTGCCCTTTTCATGGTTGGGACCCCGCCATGAAAAGGGTGGCGGACATGAAGATAAAAGGTCCCTAACAGTGCCCAGGATGCATCTGGGCCTGGGAGTGTGTGCTGCGGGCACATGTTGTGCCCCCCTGGAATTGCACGCTCCCTGTATTGTGTGGCATGCATTTGCAGGAAAGCTCCCGCACCGCCCGCCCACCCGCCCTAGATTCAAGTCATCATCCGGCAGGCGGGCTCACTACAGGCTTGGCGTCTTCCTGGGACCACTGTGTTGGTGGTCCCATTACAAGACCACCAAACTTGTAATAAGGTCCTTAGTGTCCTGTCCTGAACATGTTTAAAAACAAATATAAGGGGGCATGGTAGAGGAACCTGACCAACTAATCCTATGAGGGAAACCCCACCATGCCAAAAAGCAATACATTCGGGAAAAAATGCTGCTATCTCGCAGGACTCGCGCGAGATAAAAAAACAATGGTGCCCGGGCCGCATATATTGAGTTCTTGGCCCAGGGAGCCCATCCCGAGGCTGTATTCATAATTGGAAGGAGGGCTGTGTGGCCCCCCTTCCGAAAACTCCAGAGGTCATTGGGAACCCACCTCCAGGGCTGAAATTGGTTTATATGGGGACGGGGATTGTGCGTCCCCTTCCCCAAACCTCCATATATATATATATTTCACTGAAAAAAAAACTGTGAAATATATATATTTCACTGAAAATAACAAAGGTTACAGGGATGTTATAGTTAGGAATTTGCATTTAAAAAACCTTAGAAATTCACTGAAAAAACCAAAGGTTACAGAAACGTTATAGTTAGGCTCAGATTTCACTCTACAATACCAGTGGAATTCAGACATTATAGTTAGTGAGCTATATAATTGAGTTAGACACTAAGGGGCTGATTAGGATGGCGGGGAGACCGTCACCGACAGGCTGTCAGTGGCGGTCTCCCCGCCATCCTATGCAGCTTTTCCGCCCGCCAGATTTTGATATGACATAGAAAACTACAATTATTACACAATTTACATAATTAAGAATCCATTTATTAATTAATAATAAAATATTAAATATAATTAACTTCCCATCCTACACCACTACAAACCTAGCAACCCACTACGACAATATAAATTACTATTAGCAATTAAATGATAAACTTATTCATCACTTAAAATTACAAACTATATTTAAAATTATTAGTAACAGTTATACAAATAATAATAATAATACATAAAATTGATAAATGAACTAACATAAAGATGATTAAAAAACTATTTTTTTACAACTATATTATTGAAAACAAAATTAATAACAACAATATTATTGAAAATGATATTATCTGAAAAATCGATATTCTTGACAACGATAATTCTGCATCACTATATTTTTGTATCATAATATTTTTTCACTCATATTTCTGCATTCGATATTTCTAATCCGATATTTTGTCCAAACAGCCTTTTTATGTAGATGAAATGCAAAACACAGTCAATGAACATGCTGGATAAATATAACATGAGACTAACAGCTACATACACCAGCTAATCCTTCACATCATCTTCTGAGTAGGCTGAGGCAGCATTTATTCACTGCATCCGTGTCTTTAATAAAGGCTTTACTTTTTTGACTGGGACTAAAATATCATCAATTTCAGTCAGTCAAAACTGGAATGTTAAATCCACGTGAACAGCCCCTCTGTAGGTGGAACAGCCAATGCACTTTTTAAGAAAAAAAGTTGATGTTTCATATAATCAATCTGACATTTGGCCAAAGAATGCCCTATAACTAAGCTTGGGCGGAGTGCAAAAAAAAACTCCACTGCGCTACGCGGAGCTCCGCAAGCACTGTAGTGCATTGGATAAATGCCGATCGCAGTGATTTTTAGCGCCAGGTGTTTGTCTGCACTGTGCAATCATCGCCAACGGCACCATGCACAGCGCAAGCGGGCGCTGCTTCCTTTCTGCCACTCGAGTAGATTTTTTATTCGAGCGGCAGCTTTCTCAATGCGAACGGACGGTTTCTCAATGCGAGCGGTCGCGAGCATACGCAATGAGAAATCCGACTGTCCGCGTTTAGAAGTCTCACCGGGAGGTTGATTTTTCACGCTCGTGCTCACCAACTTGACGTTGACGATCACGAACGAGGAAAAATCTCGTCGGGAGGTGGATTTTCCCCGTTTACACCCGCCAACTAGATGTTGATGCGTGCGAGCGGGGAAAAATCTCCGCTCAGCAAGTTTTTCAGGACTCCGCGAGCTCCGCATAACGGGGAGTGCAGAAAACTCTGCAAACTCCGCAAGCGGAGTTCATCGCCAAGGCTTACCTATAACTATGTTCTGCAAGAAAAAAGTTATAAAACAGAAATATAGTGTCAGTCCTAGGGAAGCTAGTAAGCTGCCAGGATGGTCTTATGTTTGTATCAGCACAGCTTCAGTCAATGGGCTCCTGTGTTCCACCCTGCTTCTTATGAAGGTCAGCAGCAAGCTCGACTACGACAACGCACTCTACGCCCGCACTACCCAAAACTCCAAAAGAAATTGCAGAGCATCCAGAACGGCTCCGCCAAACTTATCCTGGACATCCCCCGCCGCAGCCACATCTCCGTACACCTGAGAGACCTTCACTGGCTCCCGATCAACAAAAGACTCACCTTCAAGCTCCTCATGCACGCCTACAAAGCCATCCACAACACCGGACCTGCATACCTCAACCACCGCCTCTCCTTTTACACACCCACCAGACATCTCTGATCCGCCCAACTGGCCTTGGCCACTATCCCACGGATCCGCAAGACCTCGGCCAGAGGAACATCCTTCTCCTACCTCGCTGCAAAGACCTGGAACTCTCTACCTCTACATCGCAGCCAATCACCTTCACTGCCTCAATTCAGGAAGGAACTCAAGATTTGGTTCTTCGACTGAACTGCAGAACCTCCCCCCCCCCAGCACCTTAAGACACTAATGGGTGATTAGCTGTGCTATATAAGAACCCTGATTGATTGATTTAAAGTGACAGAGCACCATAGCGACTGGATAGAGAAAACAGAAACAGACAGAAATACCATAAAGAGGAGAAATTCTCAGAGCGAGAGAAGTGAAAGACAGAGATAAAAAGAAGGGTAAGAAGTGAGACAGCAGAGACTTTCAGGAGAGAAATCATACAGAGAGTATAGGAACAATAGGGTCTTGGCGGGCAGCCAACCACAGGGAGGTCTGCCCCCCAGGAATATTGGGGAATTGGAGCAGTCCGACGACTGCTCAGGTTTTGGGTTGGTTTGGGCTATATTCGTAGCTCAGGGTATATATCTGTAGACACATTAGGTCACCAGCCACCATTTTGACTTGGTGACAGGATAGGAGCAGTAGTGCTTTGGAGGAGCGGTAGCACTTTTGGTAGATTTGAGGTTGGTAGCTTTGTTTTACTTGTAAAGGTGTAGCCATCATGTCTGTTGCTGGCAAGGTTGCCCAGGCATTACAGCGGTTGCAGCCACCCGATGTGTAAGGCCTTCAATGGGATCACGGTAGCGGAGCTGGCATGTTCACCGCCATGCCGGACCCCCAGCGCAGAGGCGAAGCAGGTGAGCATCTGGGGCCACGGCCCCCATAAGTAACTACTTGGGCCACGGGACTGCTCTTGTGTCCACACAGCCTGCTGTGCCAGATGGCGTGGCAACCATGCACCGCAGGAAACCATCCAGTGAGGTATTACCCTCTAAAGCCTCCGGGTGTCAGCCCAAACTCAGGGTAAGGCATTGCGCATGCGGACGGTTGGCGGGGCCATGACTATGAGAGCAATGTCTGGTAAAGGGAGGGGCGGGTCTACTCACACAGGCCGCTGGGGCCTTTCTGTAATGACGAAGCAGGCAAGGAGTCCCGGGTGGGGGGAGGTGCTGCTTATGACGGCTGCTCATTTTCCTTGGGTCCACATGATGGAGGGCAGCCCAAGGCACAGGCTGTGGGAGAAAGAGAGATCCGGAGGGGGCTGTGGACCCACCTATCCCTGGACAAGTCAGAAGGGCTGGGGAGGGCCCCAGCGGGCCTCAGGGGATATCTGGAGTGGAAGGGCTCTGGTTGGAGGGCAGAAGCAGTAGGACTGAGTGGGGATGGCAATGGCACTGCCAAAGGAGACAAGGGCCCGGCCACAGAAATTGTGGCGGCTATCCTGGACAGGAGTGACAAGAAAGAGGAAGGGCAGGAGGGTGAGCCAGGGGAAGAGCTCTGAGGCTGGACCAGGTGCAGAGCTAAGGAGGATGAAGGGAGTCATCCTTCAGCCATGAAAGAAGCAGACCGCAAAGAGTAGTAGGTCAGTCCCGATGAGAGCTATGCAGCATGTGGGGCCAGGCAGCTCAGGTTGTTGGTCAGACTTGGAGGCTTTGCAGTCCAGCCATGGGGCAGATACAAGCACACCGGGCCAGCCTTCTTTTTTATTTGCAGGGAGAGCATTCAGTCAAGGTGACTGACTCAGGAGAGCACAGTGCGGCTCCAAGGCCCTGAGGTGAAGAGAAGGCAATTCCCCATGCGGCCAGCTAGACGGCGGCATTGGACAGCCAGATCACTGTCTCAAGAAGATCTGGTGTGGCCTTGGTGGTGCAACGAGCGGGGGTTCGGTGCAACCCATGGCAGCAAGACACACAGGATATGACGTCCTATATCATGGAGAGGTTGGGAGGGCAAGGTATGACCCCTCACCACAGCTCAGATTAGAGTGCAGAAGTTACACCTAATGTAGTAGCACAATGGTGGGTGCAAAGGGCACACCACGGGCAGGATCAATGGAATTGATTGATATGTCAATACTGGATTATGGAGAGGAAAGAAGTGAGGAAGGTGAATTGAGGGTAGAGGATGACACTCAAAGGGAGGAGTCAAGGTGATGGCAACAAGGGGGTAGGGGGGATGCTAATCAGACTGTATATCATGTCTTACAGGGTGCAGGTGCTCTGCACAAGTAGAACAGCCCTGTTTTTGGCAGCACAACCGGAATCAATGATGAGGCACCAACCTTGACACCAGGTAAGGAAATGCTGGGCACATGCTGCGAAAACGGTTCCCGTTGGTGTGGAGGCGAAGGAGACTCAGGAGAGTGGGGAGGCTAAAGAATGGCTGTTATGTGAATGTGAGGCAGGGCAAACGCAGTCGAAAAATGGTGTCCATTGGTGGGGAGGCCAGGAGCCTCAGGAGAGCAGGGATGCCAGCCTAAAAAGGTGCTGCTATATGATTGCGGGGTGGAGCAAACACCGCCAAAATGGTATCCATTGGTGTGGATGAAGGAGCCTCAGGAGAAATGGGAGGTCCACCTAAAAAATGGTTGTTATGTAAAGGACACAGGAGTAGGTAGTGAAGAGCAGAGGTGGAGGGTAAAATAGAACTAGCCTCAGGGCCAGGGGAGGGTGCATGGAGTATCCCGGGTCGGTGGAGGAGAAGACTCAGAAAGGTGGAGAGTACTCTGGGGTGTCCAGTGAAGCCGCAGACAAGAGAGTAGGTAGGGATGCAGAGGGCGAGAAGGCAGGGGGAGGCAGATAGCATGGGGAATGCAGGCGGACCTGAAAGCAAAGAACTGAAGATTGAGAAATTATTGTACATGGGGATGTCAAAACCGTTAGGGGCAAATCTTAGACTAGCTCCTAAGGAAAAGATATGAAAAGACAAATATGTAGAGATGCTAAAAAACTACCACATAGAACACTGAGGGCCAAGGAGGGTTCCAAGGAGGAAGAATATGAGCTGTCCATATAGCCTAAAGTGCCGGTGACTATAAAGAACTGGACGGCAGCCTGTCTCAATTAAGCCAGTGGGTACTGAACAAAATGTACCAGTTCCAAGCCCGCAGGGTTTTAGATCCCAAGGTGCAATGGGGAGAAATTGACAATGACTTGTGGCAGCACACAATGGGGCCAACCAAATTTGGCAAAACAATTTTCACGGCCAGCAGTTTGCCAAATGTATATCGGCCCTTTCAGGGGCATCCCACCCGGGGAGGGGTGAATGGGTTAAGAAAAGGACAGAGTAGCCAAGCAGGAGGACAGAGTGGTCAGGCGGGGGCGTATTGGGGTCTCAATAAGAGTCTAGGCAACAGAGAGTATAGTAAATTCCAGCACGAATGCTCAAAGTGCGCCGGCAGATATCCTCTCGTCAACTGTTATGGGGTGGGCGGTTCCACAAGTCAATCGGCAGGACGTTGACAGCAACAGCAAGGAGCCGCAGGGGCACAGCGCCATAATCATATAGCGGGTCCCTGGGCAGGAAGGGGGCATAGGGACCTGGGAGGCTAAGACTCATACACCAATTAAATGGGACAGGTTGGAATTTTGACTATCACGCTATGAGAAGAAGGAAGAAGCCAGGCTATTCTTAGAAGGTTTTTCAAAGGTGTTTCAGACTGGGATACAAACGCCCGAGGGTGCATTTGGAAGTCAACAACTTGAAATCATTTAACGCTCTGGGCTGGTGGTGCAGGATAAGTTGAGGAAGGAGATCCAAGAAGACAAGAGGGCAGGCCCTTGTGAAGATTAGCCTATTGAGGGTGTTCCAAAGAGGGGAAAAGGGCAATTTAGGTTGATTCAACACTTATCATGGCCGGAAGGGAATTTGGTAATGACTTTATCACAGATGAGCAAGTGTCAGTGTCATAGTCATCTGTAGACGTGGCTATTGCTTTAGTGGAAAGAGTCGGACATAGGGGGCACTGATGGAAAAAAGCGTCATTAAGTCTACTTTCTTTTTGTTGCCGGTACACCCTGGTGACTTTCAGCTATTAGGCATCCAGTTCGTGGCCAGTGGTAGGTTGACGAGAGCTCCCCATGGGATGTTTGATATTATGTTCCCTCTTTGAGTGTTTTGGTACTTTGCTGCAGTGGCTGTTTTCTTGGCGCACAGGACATGATTATGTCATGCACTATTTGGAGGACTTAATTTTGTGGCCAACCCTGGTTCTGCGGTTTACCAGCGTATGCTAGTAAGTTTACAGGAGCTCATGGGGGACCTCAATTGCCATTAGCACCGTAAAAGACAGTTGGACCCAGCACGGTGCAGTCATTTTCTAGGCATTGAAATTGATTTGGGGGCCATGGTAGCCCATTTACCAAAAATACAATGCAGCTGTTATTGGATGCTATGCTGGCCATGGCCAAAGTGGCGGTTAAAGAGGTGCAGGTAATCTTGGGACATTTGAAATTTCCCTGCAGAGTGGGATTAGTGGGAAGGACATTTTGTAGGTGACTTGGTGTGTTTCACTCTCTGGCTTGTCACGGTCGCATCATCACAGGAGATTGTCAGCGGGTATCAAAGAGGATTTAGATGTGGCGATTTTCTGGAGTCAGCTAATGGTGGTATAGTGGGGAGTTAGAGGAGGTCCAGTGGGATGCACAGGATTTTTTCCGATGATGTGGAAGGAATGTGAATTGGGTTGTATTGGCAAGGGAAAAATTGTGCACTGCAGAATGAGTGCTGGATTGGACCTGAGGCGGGTGCAGTATTGCATTTTAGACTTTTTTTCCTTGGTGTTATGGAGGGAGCAATTGCCCCACAGGAGAGTCTTGTGCAGGATTGATAATATGTCAGTGGGCAAGTGGTACACCGGCAGCCAGCCAGGGATACACAGGTGCTGAAGATTCTGTGGATTTTTCATACTGGGGTGTTTGAGCTTTAGACTATAGGCGACAGAGTTTGCTCCAGTAGGTGGTAGAGTCATTGGCGGTGTCTACAAGACAGCTTATGCTCAGGCGTGGTCAGGGTTTTTAGCTAGCAGACGTGTAGGAGACATGGGGTCTGGGCTAGAGCAGAAGATGTTGTTCAATTCATTCTGAATTATTAAAGAGAGGATGGTTGCGGGTAATGATCTCAGGGAAACTGGCAGGAAGTGCCTTCATGAGTAAGCTTCTGTGGGGTTAGGCGCCGTTGGCTGGGCAGCAGAGGTGACAAAGGCTGGCATGTGGGTTCAGGGAGGTAGGTCGGGTAGGACCAAAAAGGAGGGATTGACTTTGGGTCTCTCGGATCAGTGCTGTTGGAGTTGCCTGGGATTTGCCGGGTGTGAAGGAAACAGTGTTGTTCACCACTCCGATGGTATAAATGTTCTATGGTGCATTTGAGCATCTAAGCTATTAGGGAGTAAAGAGGGACATGTGGTACTCTGGGAGGACGTACAGCGACGGGCTGAAGGGCTTCAGATTTGGCTATGCAGGTCACAGACTGATCAGAGGGGACCGGGTAAGGCCATTTTGCTCAGGTCCTATCCAGTGGACAGGGTTACACAGTTCACTAGGGGGCTACGCTGCAAACGTGGAAGGAGTGGGGGGTGGGGTAGAATTTATCAGCATGGAGACAACAGGCCAGTAATGGCATTTCAGCTGTTGGCCTTTTTGCGCAAGGCGCTAGGCCCATTAGGACTGGATGCAAGAGATCACGGCACACATTCAATATGCATTGGTGTGGCGATAGAAGCGGGTCAGAGAGGTTGGGGTAGGGACAGTTTTATGGGCATGGGTAGGTGGTCTTCAGACTGTTTTCAGCAATATGTTAGAGTGGGGGTGGGGACTGCTAATTCTTTGGTAGTTGTCAACTGTTTTTATTGTGTTTTTTCAGGTTGGCTGACTGGCCCGGAGACCTCAGGTCTTGCCTTGTAGAACGTTGGGATTGCTTTTGTTACATGGGCGGAAAGGTAGGCAAGACACAACAGCAACAGGGCAAATCTGGGCCTCGACTCCAACATGTATCACATGTGCCGGCATTGCAAGGGGGCATGCATTGGAGGGAGCTTTTACCCTGTTTGAGCAGGTTGTTGGTGGGTGGCCTCTGCCCTGATGTCTTCTTGTTGCTTTTAGGTGACAATAACCCGGTTTAGAAAAAGGTCTGGTGTTGATGAAAGCTATGGAGGAGGATTTGAAAAAGAGATTCAGCGTCAGTGGTCAGGGTGTCATGTCATTTGGATGGAGTTTGTACCCAAGAGAGTGTGGCGTGAGGCCTTCAGGCCAGCAGCCATATAAAAGGTCAGGAGGAGGATTAATAAAGCTTTTTGCAGGGACCAGGGCATTTGGACCTTAGGTATGATGATGCTGAGTTCTCTTCATGGGGACGGAGTCCACTAATATAATTTTGGGATGAAATTGTACTTGTCACACCTGAGAGAGGTACAGGCTAAAAGTGTGGCATATTAATTGGCCAGCGGTGAGAGGGGGCAGAAAACCTCTGGTCAGGGCTTTTTAAATGGTGGCGGTTGGCCGAGAAGTTGGCATGATTTACTGAAGTTTATTGTGGTTGACGGCATCAGTCCAGGCTGAAAGGGAACGGGTAGACAAGTTCACACCTTCATGAGCCAAGAAGTTAAAGGTTTATTAGGAACTTAAGTTAGTTAGAGGTTAATGGTTGCAGTTAAACTTGAAGGGAGTTTAAAGGTCTCAGGCAGAAGATCAGCACTGGAGGAAGTAGAGACTTAGAGAATTAAGTTGTTGTGGGGGGAGAGACATATATGGGTGGGAGAAACTTAACATAGGTGAACAATTTTGTATATTGAGGTTTGTAGTTTTGTAAGGCATAAGGCCCAAAGTTGAGTTATGTGATGTGCACCTGTTTCAATAAAGCGGCCTTTCTCACACAAACCTGGTGTCAGTGGTCTGTGCTGCTCCCCTTCTTCCTCAATGAAGGCATCTGTATAGACTGCACTCATTCATTACCTGCAACTGCATTTGAGCTGTGCGTAGGGTCACTGTTGTTCTCGGCGCTCCACGATTTCTCATACAGCCGTGGCTAAAGACAGAATAGAAATGGAAGAGAGACTAAAATGCAAATATCGACCGCCTATCACAGCAGCTATCTTGGAATTGCTTATTTGCCCTTAAAGACATTTACACATCATAATTACATAGTTATGAAGCTGTTTTACTGTAAACTAGGGGGCACATCACAAAAATATTAAATTATGGGACGGTTTTCTCATTAGCATGGGGGCACTTAATATCGTGTAGTTCCCATAATCTGTAAGATCTGCGCTTTTGTTGGACAACATAAACTTTGGGTGAGGTGCCTAGACTGATTCCGAGCACCCCCGCAGTCACTCATGCTCTTTTTTTCTCAGAGAAATATACAGAGAATACACACTGGGATGATTTCAATATATTTATTGAACGGTTATTCTTGTATAAAATACATGTGCTGCGATAATTAGAGTAAATAGTAGAGACAGTTCTACCACGGTGCTAAAACAGTGTATATATGCAGGCATATACGACAAGGTAGAAATCAGGCGTACTCCTACTATGCAAACTCTACTTTGTGTGTACCTAGAGTGTATGTAGGTGGGTTGTATGATGGAACAACTGCCACTTGAATAACTACAGTCTAAACAACGACTCCTTAACCACTACTTAGTCTGAATCACTAAAGTTTTAACAACAACTATTTTTTACAACTACTATGCCTCTACCACGATTGCCTTTACCCCATTAATGTATCTATTTTACAGGTAAGTATAGACCCATATATATATATATATATATATATATATATATATATATATATATATATATATATATATCAAAGCTCCTGTCTTCATAGAAAACATACTGCACTCAATCCCTTCTTCCTTTTGCTTAGTGCGCCCAATGGGAATCAACTCATGCAATTAAAAGTTCCGACATGCTTTTGCTGAATGTCATTTAAGTGCAAGCTGGAAGAAGGCTGACACGCCAAAACGAGTCCTCGCAATAAATAATTCAAATGAACCCCGTGAGTGCAGTATGTTTTCTATGAAGACAGGAGCTTTGATTTTTAAATGGACCTACCTCCATTTTGTCTGCACCCATCATGAAGAGTGCAGCATGCGTCAGAAAGGTGGATAAGGATATATATATCTCCTACTGGCAGTTGCCAGTAGGTAGTTATAGTTAGGACCTAGTTTCCATAGGAACAGTGTTTTTTGATTTGCCAATATCTTTGGCTCCGTTTGATGCATCTTCGCGAAATTTTCAAAACTAATGGGGCGCTCCAGTCAGCTCCTGTCTTGAAAGTTTCGGGGTGATTCGTCAAGCAGGGGTTGAGAAAAAATGGGGGGCCCAAAACAAGTTTTCTCCATGTTAATTTCCATAGGAACTTTTGTCGCGGCTACAGCCCGAACTGCTGAACGGAATTACACCAAATTTGGCAGAGAGGTAGCTCTTGGTCCAGAGTGCACTCTTTGCTTTCAATGGTGTAAATCTGTTAAATAGTTCCTGAGAAATTGAAAAATAAAATATATTGATATCTGGTGACCGCGGTGGATCCGC
The DNA here is from genome assembly GCA_963921515.1 of Calotriton arnoldi. NCBI lineage: Eukaryota > Metazoa > Chordata > Amphibia > Caudata > Salamandridae > Calotriton > Calotriton arnoldi. The sequence goes on along the minus strand of CAWUFW010002281.1, from coordinate 2,250,616 downwards.
GAACCCTCCCGATCACGAGCTTGTCTCTGATTGGCTGCCAACACTCCAAACCAGGAATTGTTGGCAGCCATCTTGTGACTAGGCTCTAGGAAAAAACTCGGAAAAAAGGGGAAAAAACAAGAAAAGGGGGCAGGGTAGAAACACCCTGACCCCCTAGACCTGCTCAGGGGGTCCCATGAAGTGAAGCGAAGCAGAATTCCTTTTGGACAAGGGGAGTTGCATGTCAGCAGCTCCCCTTGTCCAAAAGCAATGCTGGCTCCCGCAGGAGGCGGGGAGCCGGCTGGGACCGCGGGGGCATTAGGGCTCCCCCCGCGGTCCCCAACGTAAGGCCAGGCCCCGGGGGATGGGAATGGGGCCATAATTGGCCTCCGGAGGAGGGCCACATGGGGGCCTGGCCAGGGGGATGGGGTCTTCGGGCCGTAATCGGCCTCGGGAGGAGGGCCTCATGCCCCCCTCCCTTTTCAAATTAGAAAAAAAAAATGGCTCAGGCCCTGGGGGATGGGGTCCCTGGGGCCCAAAAGGTTCTAAGGGGCCACACATCCCCCCTCCCTAAAATAAAAAAAGAAACCGGCAACTCGTCAGAGGCCCCGCCCCCTCCCTGTACCACTCTGCAAACGTGCCTCCTGGCATGCTCTGCATTGGGGAATTAAGTCCCCATCGCTACTGAGGGTCCCTGGGGGCCAACTCGGCCACCAGGGACCACCAGTAAGCCCCCCACAGTGGGATTGCTGAGAGGTGGTATGAGGCCACGCCCCTTTTTACACCACTCTGCAAACGGGCCTCTTGGCGTGCTGCTGGTGGGCAATGAGGTCCCCTTGTGTCCTGAGGACTTCAGGACTAAAGTGGACTTCATCCCCCAAGCAGCAGTGCTCCAGAAGCTGCGTTTGCAGAGTGGTGTAAAAAGGGTGTGTGGCTTTGGACCATCTCTCAGCAATCCAGCTGTGTGGGGCTTACTAGAGATAACAGGAGGGCTAGTTGGCCCCCAGGGACCCTCAGGAGTCAAGGGGACTTCAACCCCCAAACAAGAGCATGCCAGGAGGCGCATTTGCAGAGTGGTGTAGAAAGGGTGTGTGGCCTGCTATGAAAACTTACCAATCCTGCTGTGTGGGACTTACTGGAGGTAATAGAAGGGGTAGTTGGCCCCCAAGGATGTCCTTTGGGGCCAACTACCCCTCGTGTTACCTCCAGTAAGTCCCATACAGTGGGATTGCTAAGAAGTCTTTGGAGGCCACGCCCCCTTTCTCCACCACTCTGCAAACGTGCCTCCTGGCACACTACTGGTTGGGGGATGAAGTCCACCTTACTCCTGAGGGACTTTGGGGGCCAAGAAGCCTTCCTGGTACCTCCTGTAAGTCCTACGCAGCGGAATTCCTGAGCGCTGGTCGGAGGCTCAGCCCCCTTTCTCCACCACTCTGCAAACGCGACTACTAGTTAAAGAAGCATTTGGAATGTAATAGGTCTCGCATTTGCGAAAGGTACGGCTATTGGCGTTGTAAATGTAAACGTTTTTCACTAATGTTTTTTGGAGTGGAGTGGATGTAGGTTGTGTGTAGTGGAATTATGTGGTATGTTGTGCAGTGAAATTATGTGGATAGAAAGTATGTGGTATTTAGTGTATAGGAATTATGTAGAGTGGGATTATGTGCTATGGAGAGTAATTGTGTTATGGTAGTCTTTGTTGTGGAGTGGTAACCTCAGGTTTAGTCTTCCTCACTTCCATAGAAGCTAAACTATAAACTCAATGAGACAAAAAAAAGAAGGAACCACTGAGGAGCACTTCTGAACCTAGTCAGAGGTATGAGCAGAGCCACTGGAATTATGCGACTGTTTGGCTGCACCGACTTTTGCACAATTATACATTTTCCGCATTTGCCACATAATCCATAATCTGATGCATAATCTGCAGATTTGCACACAAAAAACCTTGTTTCTAACTCAAACGGCTCAAACGTTACCAAAAATGCAGCGACAAGTGTTACAGCGTGGTGGAAGGCCCTTTGCAAACTTAGAATGGTCACCTGATACTTATTGCTAAAAGTGGGTATTAAATTTGTACTAATGGTGTGCAAACCACTCTTGCTTCTTTCTGCGCCTCTATTGCCTCTTTCTGCATTTCTGTTGATTCTTTCTGCACCTTTCTTTCTTTTTCTGCACTTCTTTTGCGTCTTTCTGCTCATCTCTTCCACTTTCTGCACCTCTCTTGCCTCTTTCTGTACCTCTATTGCCTCTTTCTGCACCTTACTTGCTTCTTTCTGTACCCCTCTTGCCTCTTTCTGCACTTTTGTTGGTTCTTTTGCACTGCTCCTGCTTCTTTCTCCACCTCTCTTGCAAATGTCTGCACCCCTCTTGCCCCTTTCTGCACCCCTCTTCCCACTTTCTGCACCTCTCTTGCCTCTGTCTGCACCCCTGTAACCTCTTTCTGCACCTCTTTTGCCTGTTTCTGCAACTTTCTTGCCTCTTTCTGCAGTTCTCTTGCCTCCTTCTGCAACTCTGTTGCTTCTTTCTGCACTTCTTTTGCCTCTTTCTGCACTTTTCTTGCTTCTTTCTGCACCCCGTTGTCTCTTTCTGCACTTGTCTTCCCTCTTTCTGCACCTCTCTTGCTTCTTTCTGCACTTCTCTTGCTTCTTTCTGCACCTCTCTTGCTTCTTTCTGCACCCTTCTTCCCTTTTTGGCATCCCTCTTGCCTCTTTCTGCAGTTCTCTTGCCATTTTCTGCACCTCTCTTGCTTCTTTCTGCCCCTCACTTGCCTCTTTCTGCACTTCTCTTGCTTCTTTCTACACCTCTGTTGCTTCTTTCAGCAATTCTCTTGCCTCTTTCTGCACTTCTCTTGCTTGTTTCTGCACCTCTCTTGCGTCTTTCTGCACCTCTCTTGCCTCTTTCTGCACCTCACTTGCTTCTTTCTGCACCCATCTTGCTTCTTTCTGCACCCCTGTTCCCTCTTTCTGCACCTCTCTTGCCTCTTTCTGCACCCCTGTTCCCTCTTTCTGCACCTTTCCTGCCTGTTTCTGCACCTCTGTTGCTTCTTTCTGCACTTCTCTTCCTTCTTTCTGCACCCTCCTGCCTCTTTCAGTACCCCTCTTGCCTCTTCGTGCACCTCTCCTACCTCTTTCTGCACCCCTCTTGCCTCTTTTTGCACCTGTGTTGGTTCTTTCTGCACTGCTCTTGCTTCTTTCTGCACCTCTTTTGCAAATTTCTGCAACCCTCATGCCTCTTTCTGCACCCCTCTTCCCTCTTTGTCCACCTCTCTTGCTTCTTTCTGCACTTCTCTTGCTTCTTTCTGCACTGCTCCTGCTTCTTTCTGCACCTCTCTTGCAAATTTCTGTATCCCTCTTACCTCTTTCTGCACCCCTGTTTCCTCTTTCTGTACCTTTCTTGCCTCTTTCTGTACGCCTCTTGCCTCTTTCTGCACTTCTTTTGCTTCTTTCTGCACTTTTCTTGCCTCTTTCTGTACCCCTCTTGCCTCTTTCTGCACCGCTGTTGGTTCTTCCTGCACTGCTCTTGCTTCTTTTTGCACCTCTGTTGCAAATATCTGCATCCCGATTGCTTCTTTCTGTACCCCTCTTCCCACTTTCTGCACCTCTCTTGCCTCTGTCTGCACCCGTTCCCTGTTTCTGTACCTCTTTTGCCTGTTTCTGCAACTTTCTTGCCTCTTTCTGCAGTTCTCTTGCCTCCTTCTGCACCACTATTTATAACAGTATACCCATCCCCATTGATTTACCTCATTTTGCTATTTTATTTTTGGATTGTTTATGTTGTTCGTAATTTATCCTGAATGGTTCTAATTGTTATTTACCTTTGCTCTATGTGCACTCATAATGGCCTACCTCATTTTGTCTTTTTGGTTTAATTTTTGTTACTTATCTTTGCTCTATGTGCACTCATAATGGTCTACCTCACTTTGTCTTTTTTGGTTCTAATTTTTAAATTATAATTTTTCTGAATGTTACATAGCCTACCATTGAAGAAGAGGTATAGCTGCTCTTATACTCTCATCTCCTTGTTCTTCACTGAATTGTTTATTATTATTGTCTCACGGATTTATTTATTATTAGTGTCCCCTTCTGTCTCATTCCCCCCCCTTCCTTTTCCCTACTTCACTCTACTATTTTATCTCCCTGCTGGTTCTACCTTCCATACTCCCCTTGCTCATGATATTGACCCTGTCTACTGCCTCTACTCCTGGACTCTCCCCCTTCTCCCACCTTCCTTCCCCCCTAACACCTCCCACTCGACCCACCTCATTGCATGACCCCCACTATCATTTGGGGATATTACCTTTCACTGACGTCCCACCGCCTCCCCCTCTCTTCTATTCCCCATCACCTCTGTGCCCCACCCCAATCTCCCGCCCGCTCATCTGCCCCTCACCCCCTGACCACTACAGTTGAACCATCATGCCTCCCCTCAACCATACTCTCACGACACTGGACTCACCCATCACTAGACATGGCCCTAACTCTTGGTCCATCCTTTACCCCCAAACCTTTCCAAAAATGGCAAGAAAAACTTTAAACACAAACTTCTAATATGCCACCAAGAAACCTTATTTGTTGACAACTACCTTAGCCTAACCTCCATCATAAAAACGAACTACATCTTCTTCTCCAAACGCCCCTCTAAATGGAAAAGTATCTTTCGCCGCCACCTTCCTATCACGAATTCCTACAAAATCCCTTATGGTCTGAAACTATCCACCACTCCTTCCCCCACATTTCCTGGTGAAATCGACATCTCTATTTTCAAATCAGGAAATATCCTTATACAAGCCTCCGAAAACCACCTCACCCTTTTTGAACACCGCTTCAGCTCCTTATCCCAATACCTACTACCTACACTTACCTCTAACCTCTCAGCCTCCCAAACGCAAGATGCCTTTTCGTCCCCTCACACCCCGACTCCAATCCATCCGTTCCCTGACTCATTAATCATCAAAGAAATCCCCGATTCCCAGATGTACTTTCCCCCGGCCTCTTTAGCATCCCCCCTCCTCCTGACTTTCTTACAACTCCCTCAACCTCCCAAACCCCTCCTCCTACTCTTGCACCCCTGACCCCCGATCCCCCGACGGCTCCATGAATAACTCCAATCTCCTTCTCTCCTAGTAACCTTACTACAACGCCCTCAGCCACCCAAACCCTCCCCCCTCATGTTCCACCTCCCCATGACCCCCCGACGGCTCCACTAATAACTCCAATCTCCTCTCCTAGTAACCATCCCCCATTATCTAATTAATAGCCCCTAACACCCCTCCCATGTCCCCTTTTCCTCTCATGACACCCAGTTGACCCCTGAGAATGCCCTCTCACACCCCTTAACTCCTCCTCTATCCTGTAACCTTAACACCCCTCACTTCCCTCCGCCTGGCTTCCCACCCTATCCACACTCTAGACCGCCATCCCCGACCAACATGGACCATTGCCCCCTCCCCCCTGATCTCCCAGCCCCCTTCCTTATCTCACTTCTTACCCAGTCACTCCTCAATATAGAACTCCACCTCTCAACCCTCGTGTTAGAACTCTCTTCTCTCAGAAATGACATCAACTCCCTCTCCTCAAGGAACCCTCCTAATCACACCTATCCCTTGGATTCCATACAAACGTACCCTGCACTCCATAACCAAGGGAATATTTCCCCTAACGGCAATTCTCCATCTAGACCGCCTTACAGTAATTGTTCACTCAGTCCACCCCTCTCCCCGAGCCATCTTCCTTCCCCCGACCGCCCTGACCCCAGTAAAGCCTACCCCCCCATCACCTCGACTACAAACACCCTTCCACCACATTCATCTATCCCTGTGATCTTGGGGACAAGTAGGATCCCGTCCTCCCCAGTCTCGCCCAGACCCCCACAACAACTCACCACTATCCATTCCTGTTCCCCCACAAAAATAAACGACCCTAAACCCCTCAACTGCATGCTGGTTAACTGCCAATCGGCAGCCTGTCATGCAACAGAAATCGCTGAAACCATCCTTAGTGAAAGCATTGACATCGCCTTTCTTACGGAAACCTGGCTCAATGCCCACTCTTCATCAATCCTTGACCTGCTCTCTCCCCCTGGTTACTCCATCCTCAGAAAAGACAGACTTGATAAAATTGGAGGGGGCCTGGCCATAATCTATAAAGAAGAACTTCAACTCTTACCTGTCCAGCACTCTGACTTTACTACTTTTGAATACCTTGGTGCTGAACTTATAGTTCAGGGTTCCCCCCCTATTCGCCTACATAACATCTACCATCCCCCTGGTGACCTTCTTTCCTTTGTTGAGGAATTGTCCGATCTTCTTACCCAATCATCGATCTCCAAACCTAGAAACCTCTTCCTCGGGGACTTCAACCTCCAATGGAACAAAAATGACGACCCCTTGGTTAATCTCATTAATGACTTTCTTGATATCAGTGACTTGAAACAACTCTGCCATTCTCCAACACACTCCAAAGGTGCCACTCTTGACGCTATCATCACTAGCAAGGAACTGGCTTCTCTTTCCCACATCATCCCCATTGACTGGTCCGACCACCACCTCATCCTCTTCACGATCAACAGCTCTGTGCCCCCCCCATCCACAAATACCATCAAACAAAAGAAGTTGACCAGAAATCTCCACCTTATTCATCCGGGCGAACTGGAGACAAAAATTAAAGCACATCTGCGGCTTACTCCTCTCTCCCAAAGTGCCAGTGACCTTACAGACCATTACAACAAATCCATTGTTGAAGTCCTTGACCAAATTGCCCCAGCCAAATTAAAACTGCAAAAAAGTAAGCCCTCCAAATCCTGGTTTAATACTGACCTCAACAATGAGAGACGCGCTCTTAGGCAGACTGAACGCACGTGGAGGCAACAGCCTTCCCCCTCTAATCTTGACCTCCTCAGAGCCGCAAGGGCCAACTACAAAAAACACATATTTAATGAAAAGACTTCCTTCTTCCGTTCACAACTTGACCGGGCAAGAAACCGCCCTAGGGAACTATTTAACATTGTCAAAAACCAAACTGCCTCAGCCCCCCCAAACTATTGGCTACGGTCGAGAGATGTGAAGAAATTGCTAGCTTCTTCTCAGATAAAATCACTAAGATTGATCAATCCTTCGTCTTAACTCCCCTCCCACATAGCCAACCTCCCCTCCTTAACATTCCCTCTAAATCTCCTTCCACCCCTCCCCCGGACTCTGCACAACTCCCCCCGTTGTCACCCCTTCTGAACCCTACTACACCATCCCCCAGCTAAAAAACAATGCATCCTGGAATAACTTTTGTCCAGTTTCAGAACAGGATGTCCTCAACATCATCACCAAGCTTAAACCATCCTCGCATACCAGAGATCCCCTCCCGGCCTATCTTGTACAAGACCTAAAACACATCATCGCCCCATTTTGGACCACTATCATCAACTCCTCCCTAGCCACCGGTAGTGTCCCTGCTTCCCTCCAACTATGCCAAATTACCCCCACCATCAAAAACACTACAGCAGACCCCAATGACTTAAATAATCTGCGCCCAATTTCTAACCTTCCTTTCCTATCCAAGGCCCTGGAAAAATGCGCCCTGCTCCAGTTGGACAAACACATTGACTCATTCAACCTCTTGGACGCATTACAATCAGGTTTTCGAAAGGGCTGCAGCACTGAAACAGCCATGCTCAACATTATTGATGACATCCACCGCTCCCTAGAAAAGGGCGAATCCTCCCTTCTCATTCTTCTTGACCTCTCTGCTGCTTTTGATACTGTTAACCATGCCGCCTTACTCAATATTCTCAAAGACTGTTTTGGCTTTAACGGTATTGTTCTCAAATGGTTCACCTCCTTTTTCCAACATAGAACCCAACAAATTAAAGTCAGCGATTGCCTTTCTAAACCTCTGCCAGTCACCTTGGGCGTCCCCCAGGGCTCTATTCTCTCTCCCACTCTATTCAACCTCTTCATGGAACCCCTCGCCCTTATTCTTAAGCAAGCGAAAATCAGTTACCACCTCTATGCTGATGACACCCAACTTTACTATAGGATCAAATCCCATGCCGATGTTTTACATCTTAATGATGCCTTGACTAAGATTCAATTGTGGTTCCATCACAACCACCTCAAACTCAACCCTAAAAAAACAGAAATCATTCTATTCTCTCCTAAAAACAACTTGCTCCCTATTCAACACTGGATCTCTGACATCAAAGCTATAAACTGCTCTCTTCCCATCTCTAACTCAGTCAAATCCCTCGGCATCAGCGTCGACCAGAGCCTCAGTCTTACTCCCCACATAAAAAATTCGGCCAAAGGTGCTCTCTTCACACTCCACCATCTCAAAAAAAATTAAACCCTTTATTCCTGCTGATGACTTTAAATCAGTGGTAATCATTGGTCCTGTCTAGAATTGACTACGGTAATGCCACTCTCTCTGGAACTCCTAAAATCCACATAGCCCCTATCAAATCCGTTCTTAACCTTGCTGCCAGGCTTATTACTGACTGTAAGCTTTTCGATCACATCTCCCCCATTCTCAAAGACCTTAAATGGCTTCCTATTGAAGGCAGATCCACTTACAAGACTGCTTGCATCACACACAAAGCCCTCCATCAAAACACCCCATCATACCTCACTGACAAACTCCACAAAGTGGGCTGTACTAGAACAATGAGGAGCACTAACGCTCTCGTCCTTGTCCCTCCTTTATTAAAAAAGAAATCAACTCAGTCTCGCTCTTTCTCTGGAAACGCGCCCTCCATCTGGAATGCCCTCCCTAAAGATCTACGTTGCAACCCCTCCTACCCTAGCTTCAAAAAAGACCTCAAGCTGCTCCTTCTCAACAAATACTGGGGTCCTTAATACATTGTCACTGGACACTAATTCTTACCCCTGGCTTGACTGTATAGGTCCCCTTTACTTACTGTGTCACCCCTTCCCCCCGCATTCAATTCTTTCATTTACGACCACCTCCCCCCTCCTCTTTACTTTTCGGATAATACCCACCTTCTCCCACCTGCTTTGCCCTTACCCCTCACCCTCCACAGTCGCCCTTCACTTTCTCGCCCTCCCCCCTCCTCATCCACTAACAAACTTTGCTTTCTTCCAGTCCTACTATCCTCGGTCTGTTGTTTGACTTAGGTCTTCCTAGTTAATTTACACCATATAAAAATAAAAAAATAAAACTGTTTCAAATTTTCAAATTGCCTTGTTTCATTACCTCAATGTACAAAAGTTATATTGTAATTCTGTATTACCAAAGCCTGTAAAGCGCTCTGATACTCTTGGGTCCAGCCAGCGCTATATAAAACCTTTTAAATAAATAAATAAAATAAACCTCTGTTGCTTCTTTCTGCACTTCTTTTGCCTCTTTTTGTACTTTTCTTGCTTCTTTCTGCACCCCGTTGTCTCTTTCTGCACTCGTCTTCCCACTTTCTGCACCTCTCTTGCTTCTTTCTGCACTTCTCTTGCATCTTTCTGCACCTCTCGCTTCTTTCTGGACCCTTCTTCCCTTTTTTGCATCCCTCTTGCCTCTTTCTGCAGTTCTCTTGCCATTTTCTGCACCTCTCTTGCTTCTTTCTGCACCTCACTTGCCTCATTCTGCACTTCTCTTGCTTCTTTCTACACCTCTGTTGCTTCTTTCAGCAATTCTCTTGCCTCTTTCTGCACTTCTCTTGTTTGTTTCTGCGCCTCTCTTGCGTCTTTCTGCACCTCTCTTGCCTCTTTCTGCACCTCACTTGCTTCTTTCTCCACCCATCTTGCCTCTATCTGCACCCCTGTTCCCTCTTTCTGCACCTCTCTTGCCTCTTTCTGCACCCCTGTTCCCTCTTTCTGCACTTTCCTGCCTGTTTCTGCACCTCTGTTGCTTCTTTCTGCACTTCTCTTCCTTCTTTCTGCACCCCTCCTGCCTCTTTCAGTATCCCTCTTGCCTCTTCGTGCACCTCACCTACCTCTTTCTGCACCCCTCTTGCCTCTTTTTGCCCCTCTGTTGGTTCTTTCTGCACTGCTCTTGCTTCTTTCTGCACCCTCCTGCCTCTTTCAGTACCCCTCTTGCCTCTTCGTGCACCTCTCCTACCTCTTTCTGCACCCCTCTTGCCTCTTTTTGCACCTGTGTTGGTTCTTTCTGCACTGCTCTTGCTTCTTTCTGCACCTCTTTTGCAAATTTCTGCACCCCTCATGCCTCTTTCTGCACCCCTCGTCCCTCTTTGTCCACCTCTCTTGCTTCTTTCTGCACTTCTCTTGCTTCTTTCTGTACTGCTCTTGCTTCTTTCTGCACCTCTCTTGCAAATTTCTGTATCCCTCTTACCTCTTTCTGCACCCGTTTCCTCTTTCTGTACCTTTCTTGCCTCTTTCTGTACACCTCTTGCCTCTTTCTGCACTTCTTTTGCTTCTTTCTGCACTTTTCTTGCCTCTTTCTGTACCCCTCTTGCCTCTTTCTGCTCCTCTGTTGGTTCTTTCTGCACTGCTCTTGCTTCTTTTTGCACCTCTGTTGCAAATATCTGCCTCCCTCTTGCTTCTTTCTGTACCCCTCTTCCCTGTTTCTGCAACTTTTTTGCCTCTTTCTGTAGTTCTCTTGCCTCTTTCTGCACTTCACTTGCCTCTTTCTGCACTTTTCTTGTCTCTCTGCACTTCTCTTGCTTCTTTCTGCACCCTTCTTCCCTTTTTCTGCACATCTCTTGCCTCTTTCTGCACCTCTCTTGCCTCTTTCTGCACATCTCTTGTTTCTTTCTGCACTGCTCTTGCCTCTTTCTGCACACCTCTTTCCTCTTTGTGCACCTCTTTTGCTTCTTTCTGCACTTCTCTCTCCTCTCTCTGCACCTCTCTTGCCTCATTCTGCACCTCTGTTGCTTCTTTCTGCACTTCTTTTGCCTCTTTCTGCACGTCTCTTGCTTCTTTCTGCACCCCTGTTGTCTCTTTCTGCACCCCTGTTGTCTCTCTCTGCACTCGTCTTCCCTCTTTCTGCACCTCTCTTGCTTCTTTCTGCAGTTCTATTGCTTCTTTCTGTACCTCTCTTGCCTCTTTCTGCACCCCTCTTCCCTATTTCTCCACCTCTCTTGCTTCTTTCCAGACTTCTCTTGCTTCTTTCTGCACTGCTCTTGCTTCTTTCTGCACCTCTCTTGCAAATGTATGTATCCCTCTTACCTCTTTCTGCATCCCTGTTCCCTCTTTCTGCGCCTTTCTTGCCTGTTTCTGCACCTCTCTTGCCTCTTTCAGCACCTCTGTTGCTTCTTTCTGTACTTCTCTTGCTTCTTTCTGCACCCCTCTCGCCTCTTTCCGTACTCCTTTTGCCTCTTTGTGCACCTCTCTTGCCTCTTTTTGCACCTTTCTTGCCTTTTTCTGCAGTTCTCTTGCCTCTTTCTGCACCTCTTTTGCTTCTTTCTGCACTTTTCTTGCCTCTTTCTGTACCCCTCTTGCCTCTTTCTGCACCTCTCTTGGTTCTTTCTGCACCTCTCTTGCAAATTTCTGTATCCCTCTTACCTCTTTCTGCACCCCTGTTCCCTCTTTCTGCACCTTTCTTGCCTGTTTCTGCACCTCTCTTGCCTCTTTCAGCACCTGTTGCTTCTTTCTGCACTTCTCTTGCTCCTTTCTGCACCCCGCTTGCCTTTCTGTATTCCTTTTGCCTCTTTGTGCACCTCTCCTGCCTCTTTCTGCACCTCTCTTGCCTTTTTCTGCAGTACTCTTGCCTCTTTCTGCACCTCTTTTGCTTCTTTCTGCACTTTTCTTGCCTCTTTCTGTACCCCTCTTGCCTCTTTCTGCACCTCTCTTGGTTCTTTCTGCACTTGCTTCTTTTTGCACCTTTTTTGCAAATTTCTGCACCCCTCTTGCCTATTTCTGCACCCCTCCTCCCTCTTTCTGCACCTCTTGCCTCTTTCTGCACCCCTGTTCCCTCTTTCTGCACCTTTCCTGCCTGTTTCTGCACCTCTGTTGCTTCTTTCTGCACTTCTCTTCCTTCTTTCTGCACCCTCCTGCCTCTTTCAGTACCCCTCTTGCCTCTTCGTGCACCTCTCCTACCTCTTTCTGCACCCCTCTGGCCTCTTTTTGCACCTCTGTTGGTTCTTTCTGGACTGCTCTTGCTTCTTTCGCAAATTTCTGCATCCCTCATGCCTCTTTCTGCACCCCTCTTCCCTCTTTGTCCACCTCTCTTGCTTCTTTCTGCACTTCTCTTGCTTCTTTCTGCGCTGCTCCTGCTTCTTTCTGCACCTCTCTTGCAAATTTCTGTATCCCTCTTACCTCTTTCTGCACCCGTTTCCTCTTTCTGTACCTTTCTTGCCTCTTTCTGTACGCTTCTTGCCTCTTTCTGCACTTCTTTTGCTTCTTTCTGCACTTTTCTTGCCTCTTTCTGTACCCCTCTTGCCTCTTTCTGCACCTCTGTTGGTTCTTTCTGCACTGCTCTTGCTTCTTTTTGCAACTCTGTTGCAAATTTCTGCATCCCTCTTGCTTCTTGCTGTACCCCTCTTCCCACTTTCTGCACCTCTCTTGCCTCTGTCTGCACCCCTGTTCCGTTTCTGCACCTCTTTTGCCTGTTTCTGCAACTTTCTTGCCTCTTTCTGCAGTTCTCTTGCCTCCTTCTGCACCTCTGGTGCTTCTTTCTGCACTTCTTTTGCCTCTTTCTGCACTTTTCTTGCTTCTTTCTGCACCCCGTTGTCTCTTTCTGCACTCGTCTTCCCTCTTTCTGCACCTCTCTTGCTTCTTTCTGTACTTCTCTTGCATCTTTCTGCACCTCTCTTGCTTCTTTATGCACCCTTCTTACCTTTTTGGCATCCCTCTTGCCTCTTTCTGCAGTTCTCTTGCCATTTTCTGCACCTCTCTTGCTTCTTTCTGCCCCTCACTTGCTTCTTTCAGCAATTCTCTTGCCTCTTTCTGCACTTCTCTTGCTTGTTTCTGCACCTCTCTTGCGTCTTTCTGCACCTCTCTTGCCTCTTTCTGCACCTCACTTGCTTCTTTCTGCACCCATCTTGCTTCTTTCTGCACCCCTGTTCCCTCTTTCTGCACCTCTCTTGCCTCTTTCTGCACCCCTGTTCCCTCTTTCTGCACCTTTCCTGCCTGTTTCTGCACCTCTGTTGCTTCTTTCTGCACTTCTCTTCCTTCTTTCTGCACCCTCCTGCCTCTTTCTGTACCCCTCTTGCCTCTTTCTGCACCTCTGTTGGTTCTTTCTGCACTGCTCTTGCTTATTTTTGCAGCTCTGTTGCAAATTTCTGCATCCCTCTTGCTTCTTGATGTACCCCTCTTCCCACTTTCTGCACCTCTCTTGCATCTGTCTGCACCCCTGTTCCCTGTTTCTGCACCTCTTTTGCCTGTTTCTGCAACTTTCTTGCCTCTTTCTGCAGTTCTCTTGCCTCCTTCTGCACCTCTGTTGCTTCTTTCTGCACTTCTTTTGCCTCTTTCTGCACTTTTCTTGTTCTTTCTGCACCCCGTTGTCTCTTTCTGCACTCGTCTTCCCTCTTTCTGCACCTCTCTTGCTTCTTTCTGCACTTCTCTTGCATCTTTCTGCACCTCTCTTGCTTCTTTATGCACCCTTCTTACCTTTTTGGCATCCCTCTTTCTGCAGTTCTCTTGCCATTTTCTGCACCTCTCTTGCTTCTTTCTGCCCCTCACTTGCCTCTTTCTGCACTTCTCTTGCTTCTTTCTACACCTCTGTTGCTTCTTTCAGCAATTCTCTTGCCTCTTTTTGCACTTCTCTTGCTTGTTTCAGCACCTCTCTTGCGTCTTTCTGCACCTCTCTTGCCTCTTTCTGCACCTCACTTGCTTCTTTCTGCACCCATCTTGCTTCTTTCTGCACCCGTTCCCTCTTTCTGCACCTCTCTTGTCTCTTTCTGCACCCCTGTTCCCTCTTTCTGCATCTTTCCTGCCTGTTTCTGCACCTCTGTTGCTTCTTTCTGCACTTCTCTTCCTTCTTTCTGCACCCTCCTGCCTCTTTCAGTACCCCTCTTGCCTCTTCGTGCACCTCTCCTACCTCTTTCTGCACCCCTCTTGCCTCTTTTTGCACCTGTGTTGGTTCTTTCTGCACTGCTCTTGCTTCTTTCTGCACCTCTTTTGCAAATTTCTGCACCCCTCATGCCTCTTTCTGCACCCCTCGTCCCTCTTTGTCCACCTCACTTGCTTCTTTCTGCACTTCTCTTGCTTCTTTCTGCAATGCTCTTGCATCGTTCTGCACCTCTCTTGCAAATTTCTGTATCCCTTTACCTCTTTCTGTACCCGTTTCCTCTTTCTGTACCTTTCTTGCCTCTTTCTGTACGCCTCTTGCCTCTTTCTGCACTTCTTTTGCTTCTTTCTGCACTTTCTTGCCTCTTTCTGTACCCCTCTTGCCTCTTTCTGCACCTCTGTTGGTTCTTTCTGCACTGCTCTTGCTTCTTTTTGCACCTCTGTTGCAAATTTCTGCATCCCTCTTGCTTCTTTCTGTACCCCTCTTCCCTGTTTCTGCAACTCTCTTGCCTCTTTCTGCAGTTCTCTTGCCTCTTTCTGCACCTCACTTGCCTCTTTCTGCACTTCTCTTGCCTCTGCACTTCTCTTGCTTCTTTCTGCACCCTTCTTCCCTTTTTCTGCACATCTCTTGCCTCTTTCTGCACCTCTCGCCTCTTTCTGCACATCTCTTGTTTCTTTCTGCACTGCTCTTGCCTCTTTCTGCACCCATCTTTCCTCTTTGTGCACCTCTTTTGCTTCTTTCTGCACTTCTCTCTCCTCTTTCTGCACCTCTCTTGCCTCTTTCTGCACCTCTGTTGCTTCTTTATGCACTTCTTTTGCCTCTTTCTGCACGTCTCTTGCTTCTTTCTGCACCCTTGTTGTCTCTTTCTGCACCCCTGTTGTCTCTTTCTGCACTCGTCTTCCCTCTTTCTGCACCTCTCTTGCTTCTTTCTGCACTTGTATTGCTTCTTTCTGCACCTCTCTTGCTTCTTTCTGCACACTTCTTCCCTTCTTTGCATCCCTCGTGCCTCTTTCTGCAGTTCTCTTGCTTCTTTCTACACCTCTGTTGCTTCTTTCAGCAATTCTCTTACCTCTTTCTACACTTCTCTTGCTTGTTTCTGCACCTCTCTTGCATCTTTCTGCACCTCTGTTGCCTCTTTCTGCACCTCACTTACTTCTTTCTGCACCCCTCTTGCCTCTTTCTGCATCCCCTTTTCTCTTTCTGCACCTTTCTGGCCTCTTTCTGCACCCCTGTTCCCTCTTTCTGCACCTTTCCTGCCTGTTTCTGCACCTCTCTTGCCTCTTTCTGTACCTCTGTTGCTCCTTTCTGCACTTCTCTTGCTGCACCCTTCGCGCCTCTTTCAGCATCTCTGTTGCTTCTTTCTGCACTTCTCTTTCTTCTTCTTTCTGCACACCTCCTGCCTCTTTCTGTACCTCTCTTGCCTATTTGTGCACCTCTGTTGGTTATTTCTGCACTGCTCTTGCTTCTTTCTGCACCTCACTTGCCTCTTTCTGCACTTCTCTTGCTTCTTTCTACACCTCTGTTGCTTCTTTCAGCAATTTTCTTGCCTCTTTCTGCACTTCTCTTCCTTCTTTCTGCACCCCTCCTGCCTCTTTCTGTACCTAACTTGCCTCTTTGTGCACATCTCCTACCTCTTTCTGCACCCCTCTTGCCTCTTTTTGCACCTCTGTTGGTTCTTTCCGCACTGTTCTTGCTTCTTTCTGCACCTCACTTGCCTCTTTCTGCACTTCTCTTGCTTCTTTCTACACCTCTGTTGCTTCTTTCAGCAATTCTCTTGCCTCTTTCTGCACTTCTCTTGCTTGTTACTGCACTTCTCTTGCGTCTTTCTGCACCTCTGTTGCCTCTTTCTGCACCTCACTTGCTTCTTTCTGCACCCTTCTTGCCTCTTTCTGCACCCCTCTTCCCTCTTTCTGCACCTATCTTGCCTCTTTCTGCACCCCTGTTCCCTCTTTCTGTACCTTTTCTGCCTGTTTCTGCACCTCTCTTGCCTCTTTCATCACCTTTGTTGCTTCTTTCTGCACTTCTCTTCCTTCTTTCTGCACCCCTCCTGCCTCTTTCTGTACCTCTCTAACCTCTTTGTGCACCTCTCCTACCTCTTTTTGCACTGCTCTTGCTTCTTTCTGCACCTCTTTTGCAAATGTCTGTATCCCTCTTGCCTCTTTCTGCACCCCTCTTCCCTATTTCTCCACCTCTCTTGCTTCTTTCCGGACTTCTCTTGCTTCTTTCTGCACTGCTCTTGCCTCTTTCTGCACCTCTTTTGCTTCTTTCTGCACTTTTCTTGCCTCTTTCTGTACCCCTCTTGCCTCTTTCTGCACCTCTCTTGGTTCTTTCTGCACCTCTCTTGCAAATTTCTGTATCCTCTTACCTCTTTCTGCACCCCTGTTCCCTCTTTCTGCACCTTTCTTGCCTGTTTTTGCACCTCTCTTGCCTCTTTCAGCACCTCTGTTGCTTCTTTCTGCACTTCTCTTGTTCCTTTCTGTACCCCGCTTTCCTCTTTCTGTATTCCTTTTGCCTCTTTGTGCACCTCTCCTGCCTCTTTCTGCACCTCTCTTGCCTTTTTCTGCAGTTCTCTTGCCTCTTTCTGCACCTCTTTTGCTTCTTTCTGCACTTTTCTTGCCTCTTTCTGTACCCCTCTTGCCTCTTTCTGCAACTCTCTTGGTTCTTTCTGCACTTGCTTCTTTTTGCACCTCTCTTGCAAATTTCTGCACCCCTCTTGCCTATTTCTGCACCCCTCCTCCCTCTTTCTGCAATTCTCTTGCCTCTGTGTGCACCCCTGTTCCCTCTTTCTGCACCTCTTTTGTCTGTTTCTGCAACTCTTTTGTCTGTTTCTGCAACTCTCTTGCCTCTTTGTGCAGTTCTCTTGCCTCCTTCTGCACCTCTGTTGCCTCTTTCTGCATCCCTCTTGCCTCTTTCTGCACCCCTGTTGCTTCATTCTGCACTTCTCTTGCTTCTCTCTGCACAACTCTTGCCTCTTTCTGCACCCTTCTTCCCTCTTTCTGCATCTCTCTTGCCTCTTTCTGTACTTCTCTTTCCTCTTTCTGCACCCCTCTTGCCTCTTTCTGCACCTCTTTTGCTTCTTTCTGCACTTCTCTTGCTTCTACCTTTTTGTACATAAATTTACAGAGTATGCTGTTTGAAACACAGGTATTCAAGTGTTTGTATGTTTATTTTTACGTAACGTGTCACTAGGTAAAAGCAGAGACACGCATGCATACCTTCACAAACTTGGTCAGACTTACAACAGTGATATGCTTAGGATTGCTGTTTTATATTTGGTAGGCCTAACATTCTGAGCAGTCGATGAATATTGAACCTTCAAGAGAAATGTGAGGTTTAAGACATCTTGGGAGACGGATTAGTAATTAGGCTACTTTGTATGAGTATGTTGTAAGGTACAGTCAAAGTAGGACCCTTTCTGCAGCTCTGTTGGTTCTTTATGCACATCTCTTGCTTCTTTCTGCACCTTTCTTCCTCTTTCTGGACTTCTGTTGCCTTTTCTGCACCTTTCTTCCTCTTTCTGCACCTCTCTTGCCTCTTTCTGTACCTCTCTTGCCTCTTTCTGCACCTCTCTTGCCTCTTTCTGCACCTCTCTTGCCTCTTGATGTTATCAGTGATGTCATTTGAGATGTCATCAGTGATGTCACTGACCATGTCATGAGTGATGTAATATGTGACATCATCAGCAGTGCATTGCGGGGGAGCGAGTTATAGTTAGCTCAACTAACTATAACGGCCAAATTTCTCTGGTTTTGTACGAGTGAAATGTCCAACTAACTATAACATACCTGAAACTGTGTTTGTCTCAGTGAATATATATATATATATATATATATAAATATATATATATGTATGCGTGTGTAATGGGTTTGTATGTACCTGTAAAAACTTACATTTCGTGGTAAAGGCATGCATGCTAAAGACATAGGCATTGTAAAATTATTATTGATAAGTATTAACACAATATATATATATATATATAATACACACACACACCCCTATACTCACTTTTAATGTTATAAATTCCCTTTCCACCCAAAAACCTATACCCACCCTAAACCCTAAAAATTCCCTTTCCACCCAAAAACCCACACCCACCCTAAAAATACACTTGCAAACCCAAAAACCCATACCTACCCCAAACCCTAAAATTACCCTTGCCCCCCAAAAACACACACCCACCCTAAAATTACCTTTGCCACCCAAAAACCCATACCCTCCCTTAACCATAAAACTACACTTGCCACCCAAAAACCCATACCCACCCAAAAATTCCCCTTGCCACCCAAAGACCCATTCCCACCCAAAACATAAAAAATACCCTTGCCACCCAAAAACCCATACCCACCCTAAACCCTAAAATTACCCTTGCCACCCAAAAACCCATACCCACCCAAAACTTCAAAAATACCCTTGCCACCCAAAACCCATACCCACCCTAAACCCTAAAATTACCCTTGCCACCCAAAAACCCATACCTACCCAAAACTTAAAAAATACCCTTGCCACCCAAAATCCCATACCCACCCTAAACCCTAAAATTTCCCTTGCCACCCAAAAACCCATACCCACCCAAAACCCTAAAATTACCATTGCTCCCCAAAAACCCACACCCACCATAAACCCTAAAAATACCCTTGCCACCCAAAAACCCATACTCATCCTAAACCTTTAAAAATTCACTTGACACCCTATATATACATATATATATATATATATATATATATATATATATATATATAGGGTGTCAAGTGTATTTTAAGGGTTTATATTATATATATATATATTTATATATATATATATATATATATATATATAAATATATATATATATATAATACACAGCAGTCATAAACAATCCAAGAGTGCCATCTACTGGCCTCAGAAGGTAAATTTAAACAACATACATTAATTAGTACAATTGCCTAAATAAACGTAGAAAATGTAAAACAGTTAATTATTTTTACAAAGTCAGACAGACTTAACTTACTATACCAAAAGAAACAACTAATCTCTTCAAGCAGGTCGTTGTTTAAACAGGTCATAGTTTAGACTAGATAGTTGTAAATGCATTAGTGGTTTAGACCGGATCGTTGTTGAGGGATCATGGTTCAGGCCCCTCGTTGTTAAGGAGTAGTGGTAAAGGTCGTTTCCCATGTAGGTGTGAAGCTGAGAATCCCCCCAAGGGACGATCCAACCCTATTACCTGGTGGGAGAGAATGTAGGACCCTGCCTACATCACAAACTGGACACCCCTCACGGAGATGTCAGACCTCTGCGTGGTGAAGTCTCAGCATGCAGAGACCCTCGATGTCAGCTGAAGTGCCTCCTCTACTAATACTATGAGATGCTGATTATTTATAATAAAAACCAACCTTGCGATGTACATGTAGATTAGCAATGTTATGGATATGTAGATAGCCCTATCGCCCCGTGGATGAAGATAGAATGGCATTTGTACATTTGTGCGTAAAGGCCTTGTACTTGGTGTTCGAGGCATCATGATATTTGTTATGTGAAGCCAGATGTGTAAACAGTAGTAGTTTCAGAGAAACTAATCCAACATTGTGACGCACATGAATATGTGCAAAAGGTCACATAAGCAATGTTATTGTGAAAAAGAGGACAATGTAAGAAGTGAGCAGCTTCGCTACATGGGCCTAACCCGGGCACATAACACCCACTCCTCATACTAAGGGTTGATATAAAAGCTATCTAAAAAGGAAGCATACCATAACAATATTTAAACTAAAAAGGTCTTAAAACCATTTCTAAAATCATTTAAAAGCAAGCTTCCCTTTAAAATATTCCTAAAAGCCATTATACTGTTTAAAACTCCAAGCACTCAGAAAGCCATGGTGCCTAGAAAAGCAGAAAAATATTGTTTTGAATTATTTGTTTTACAAAACGGGTCAAATAGTTCCCACCACACGGAAAAGCCAATTGTTTAAGTGTTCTGAGTGGTAGACGCAACATTGTTGTTGCTATCAACCGCAGACGACGATCCCAGAGACGCACTTCGAAGCAGGTTTATGGAACAAAGGTGGTTCCATCCAGGTCCCACAGCAGCCACTGAGAGAGGGACTGCATCCTGTAAGCGTATCATAGAGCCGAAATCCAGTTCAATAAGAGTCAAAGCATCCCAAGGTGGCTCCAAGAATACATTCATCAGCAATGGAATACGCTGGGGACAACAATACCCATGGGCCCTTAAGGGGTCCAACAGTACTTCAATGTCCAGTGTCGCAACAAATTGTGATCCGAGACATAGATCCAATACGCATTCATGCCTGCAAAGCAGGCAGCGGAATACAGGTTATACGCAGTGAAGCCAAACAGGCCTGAAAGACAAGAACCAGTGCTCATTCAGTTCTCGAAGCCGAGGTGTGCCGAAGCAGTGTATCATGCGCTCATGGCATTGCAGCACAGCCAGTGCCGTCTCCATTCCGGGTTGAACGGGATGTCCATTGCAGAGCAAAAAAATGTAAATCTGAATTCCTGCCACAATTAGCAGGACAAGCGAGAGACCTCCAAAAACACTTCCTAACACAGAGTGTATGAAAGATGCTATAACTTTGAAAATCGTCTGAAATTTGCTGACCAGTCCAGAGCCAATACATTTTAAAAAGTACGCTATTCCCTTCCTAGCAGACATATTAAAGATCCGGTAGACCAGCTCCCCAAAATGCAGCAGGAAGTTAGTATAAAGTAGCGTCTGCATCTCAGACAAGGACCTTGCAACCTGGAGATCAAATGTCTCTGTGACTGGTGTTAAGGCCAAATCTTTTTGAAAAAGCATGGCTTTTAGTTTGCTCAGAGAATCAAAGCGTATGTAGGAAACATTTATCGAAGGCCATAGCGTTGCCTCCCTAACTCTGCGGGCAGGTGGAAACAGCACTTGTGTGCAACAAGTGACTATGGAATCAACTGTTACCAGATAAGCGATGCCTGGTTCCATTTCGCAGCAACCTTGATCATTCAGCATCAAATAGCCCCCATTAGAGAGCAGCTTGAAAACTGGATGAATCACAGCAGCCAGAAAACCCTTCAGATAACAGGACAGGTTCGCAACTGAAGCATTGCATGCCCCATGAAGTGAAATGTCCTTGCATACCAAGGACCCGCTCAAAGCATCCTCACATTCGGAACCACTAAGGAAAACTTCTGTGTCCCCATTCCTGCATCTAAACCTGAATGGTATTTCCCAGTATTCATACAAATACCCTTCCCCTAGCACTTCATATCTGCCTAATTGGTGGTATTGTAGACAATATTGGAATTGAAAAGTCGTGACTGGTAGGGTGATGTAATCATGGATTAGCCTGTGGATGCTGTCTCATTCACGGTGAAAGGTAATTGTTCTAACTTTTCAATGTGCAACATTGTATATTTTGCATCTCTCCATGCCATTAATATCTGTTTTTTAGTCAGCTCGTATGCAGAAACCAGACTCATGCTGTTGACATAAGGCCACGGCACATGGCCAGAACGTAATGTTTGAATCATCCAGCTTAATAATACAATGGACCGTAGTTGTGATTGCCCATGCTGTAAGAAAGACATATCTTGTTGTATTATGTCAATTGCAGAAGATACTATGTTGCCCAGTGAATATATCCTGGATGTTAATGTGGTCATACCGTTGTCAACCACAGCCAAAGACTTCGCAGTTAACCTTATCAATCTCGCTCAGTCTCTCAGCTTCCTCCTGTTGAGAAACTTTCCACAGCTCGTTGCATATTGCATACAAGAAGCGCTTTTGACGTGGGTTCCGGGAACCTAACAAGAAATCCCTGAGACCCTTGTCACCAGAAAGAAGGGCCCAGTGTTGTTTCACCTAAGAAAGTGTTGAGGTTTTTAGCCAGTCAAGCAGTGGCGGCTCACAGAGGGAGTGCTGCGGGGCGGCGGGGCGGGGGAGGGGCTGGGTGGGGGGGTAGTGGAGTCGGACATACGACAGGCAGGAGTAAGGTAAGTAAATAAATAAATAAAACTATTTACCTTGCGCTCGCTGCATCGCCAACTCGGCAATGCAGCGAGCACAAGGTAAATAGTTTTATTTATTTATTTACTTACCTTACTCCTGCCCGTCGTATGTCCGACTCCACTACACCCCACCCAGCCCCTCTCCCACCCCGCCCCACCGCCCCGGAGCACTCCCTCTGCGAGCCGCCACTGCATTCAAGGCACAACTTCCCAACACTATATAATGTCACCACCCCAAGTGTTCTGATTGTATGTATCGTTGGTCAGGCCTATTTACTTTAAACCCTTCTGTATTGCCCAGGAATCTAGACTGACACTCATTAGTCTTCACAGGCCAAACCAACCATCCCTTCCAATTGGGTCTGATGAATTGTAAGAACCATTTCGTATAATGAGATCTAGTGTATCCTAACTATATTGTGTGAAAAGCTGCCAGTTATCAAAACAAGAGAATGTGGGAATTCGAGGTGTGTTCAAATCCTTCATCTTGGCTATTCCAAGACAGGAAGTTTGTTGCACTGTTTTTTTTCCAGGAAAATCATCTGATGTGGTATGCGGCATGCTCTAAACAAGGCCTCAGTTCCCTGAACCGGCAAGTCCTTTGTCCCCCAGACAGATTTTGGGTCTATAGTGTCGTTCCAAAAGTCGACACCCTGTACAAACAACTGGGAAAGAAAGGCAGCAGAGTATATCAGCTTGGTATTTGTTAGCATATTTTTCTTTGCAGGTGTAGGTGCAAGCCTATAGTAGTAAGAGGCTGGGTCTGACGTGTCAAAAACAGAAAAATAAGCAAACTTTTCTGCAAATGTTTTTGAACAACCTTTTGGAGGTGTTGGGTAGTGTTCCCATTGGGTGTAATTATACACAGCACATGGGATACTAGCTTTGTGTAAAAAATGGTGACCATTACATTGATAACAGAACATGTTACCATAATTAGATGTACCATCATACAATTCATCAGAAGAAAACACAGTAGATTGCTCTAGATCTTCCAGCATAATTTGCAATGTATCAATGTCCCATTCATCAGAGAAAGTGTAGAGGTGATGATATCATTTAAGGAAATTTTAAATTAATATGATATTTGTAAAACTTCAGTAGGACCATACACATCATACGATACACTGTCCCACACTATTCCTTCTGGAACTGGAACTGCTGTAATGTTCACTAGGGACAGATCACTTTGTTCAAGATGCGATGATGCATGTGGTTTCAGTACCAAGTTCGCAAATTGTACTGCAGAGTGTTCTAGGAGATAGTGTTCATTAAGAAGCAGGAAAAAGACAGTCACCAAACCAATCCCAAGGACCAGGAATAGTAATTCGATTGTAATCAAGAGGTGTAACCAAAGAGTAACAAAGTATGTCTTTTTCAGCCAAAGATAGCAAGCACGCATGTGTAGCTTGAAAGGGAGAGGCGGTGGAGATGGTATCTCAGGTTCAGTCGAATCCGATGAGAAGTCGTCATAGTTCACGAAGTAGCCAGACGCCATTCGGTCTATTTTTGGCAGCTCAGCAGGTTTTGTAGAACTGGGAGATGACTCAATATGTGGCATAGTCACATAGACGTTGTTGATTTTTGTAATTGAAATTTGTGTTTCTGTACTCATTGACTGTACAGTTGTAGTTGTTTCTACAGGAAGAAGAAATACTTCATTGTTGTTTACTGTCTCTCTTTGGAGAGGGGAATCTTCCTTAGTTATTAAAGCTTCCATCTGAACTTCCTGAACGGTAGTAAGAGGAGTGCGGCTGCTACCAAGGAGTCCACACAGCCTACGTTGAGAATCAGCCACATAGAGTGGTTTGATCAGCTCAATTGAGGCAAACCCAAGAAGCAGAAGATGTACAGTTCTGGTACCTTTGACAGCCAGGACAGGTACAGGCGCACTGTAAGATGCCCCAAATTCTTTCTTGTCCACTATTTTTTCACTGACCAGATCCCCAATCTTCAGGACCAGCCAAGTCTTGCTGGTACAACCTTCACTTCTTGAGTGGCGGTGCTTTTTACTTGGACGTTGATTTGTGCACCCCGGAATTCATTAAGTTCCTGTAAAACAGCCAAACATACATTGATGTCAAATGATGTCAAATGATGTTTCAGCCCGACACTGCTCTGACATTATTGAGGTCTGGGACTCACATTCTCACTCAGGATTTCATATGGAGTACGACCACCCAGGGATTTTCTTGGCATGTTATTGAGTGCTACACAAGAACAAAGGTACCCCTTAGTTTTTGATTATGTGGTCTGGGAGAAAAGGGGAAAACAGAAGTATATATATGCATACACCTCCCACTTGACCAACACTACCTATACTCGGGCTGTATTAAGCTCTATTGGGCTATCCCTTTGTTTTGAAATATCAGAAAGAATCTGCAAGAATACATCAATTCATTTTTTGTTTATTATTTTCTCTTGTCAATTTTTTTCAATCATCTTTTTCAATTGCATTTTTTAAAAATAAAACACCATAATTTTTTCTGTGTCCATATGTACAATGCAAATCATAAGTAATGCAAAATTGATATAGTTCTATTGAGAATGCAAGTTTAACGTAATAGTGCAATAAATACATACAAAATAACAATCTTAAATTTGTCCACATACCATTGTCACATTTGTACTCACCTCACATAGTCATTACATACCAAACATACTCATACACACATCACATCACTTTCATTATTTTCCAGCTTAAAAATGGCTTGCAACAGAAAACTCATGATGAAAGTTCTTCATTAGTATCCATGCTTATGCCGCCAGCTGGAAAAAGATCAGGCCGACGCACGTTTCAGTGGATACATATAATTCAGTCCACCTTCATCAGGACCGCTTGCTTTCTTTCATTTAATGCAGTGGAGGTTGAATAGGGGATCTAAAAGTAAAAAGGGATTCAAATCATTTGTGGCGCCCTGAATTAGTTTCCTTTAAGGGAATATTATTGGTTACTACTGCTCTATAGTTGATAATCTAATAAGTATAGAGAAAGTTTCCATACCGAAGATACCACACCGTGCATCAAGAAGAAGAAAAGAAAAAAAGAAAATAGATTCCCTACTGTTAAAAAAGGCCATATATTTACCTGAGGCCTTGTTATCTCATAGTATCCTTTTTGCAGAAGATTTGTGAGCTAGTGTATTGTTACCTTATAACCCTCATATCTATTTACTTCATTTGTGATAATATAACTAACCAATTAGTCTGTGTCTGGCTGATTTCCTTTACACAATGGCACGCCCATATATCCATCAGATATTTCCAATTGGTCAGTAAATGTCCATTTGCTGTTAGTGCTCCAACTTATGTGATCACTAAAACGATATGACAGACAGCAAAAATTACCCCTTTAATCATTGCCTTGTGTGGAAAAAAAAAACTTTTATTTCTCACTGGTGTTTTACCTTATACTTTCTTTAATATCCTTTGTTTTGTTTAACGTCACATTTGTAATGTGGGTAATTTATGCAGCTATGCAGGATCCATTATTGTTTTTTAGCTGTTATTGTTTGCGCTATCAAAAAATTATAAAATTAAAAAAACAATTAAGGTTACTCAAACTAGGACATATATCCTCTGTTCTAATCTTTCTGAGGGATGCTGTTATAGTTACTAGTTTCTCAGTACTATACCATTGTGTTGTCATAATACGACTGTCCAATTTGCAATGGTTCTCATATTAAGTGGCACATTCTTAGACTTAAGACACTTTTGTTAGTAACAAAGTGATAACCAAAACTGCTTCTCAAAATGGGAAACATATTCTCAAAGTAAGCAATCTATTTTTACTTATTCTGCTCACTCTGATTGTAACGGGCACGGTTCTTTACGCAATGGAGGGGGTCCGGTGTCATACTTGGTGAGTTGTTAGTCAAACTAAGTTATCAAAGACTGGTGTTGAGAGGTCCAATAAAGAACCTGTAAGGGGCGTGTAGGCTGGTGGCATTTAGTTCATAAATTCTCTCGCGTCCTAAAGTGCACTTCTGCAAGTTCCTCATTGATACACGATATCACCTTTGTGATAAGTGCCTAAAAACGATCTCCTACTACCCTTCCTGTTCTAAGTTGGTGGTATAAACTAAAGAAGATCTAGTGGTTAAAGTCACGACATTGCCAATAATGCATCTTTTTAATCATAATTGCTTCTATAAGCAGCCCAGAGACCCCAGTGGTGAGAGCTTCGTATCTCCCTACCTTCTCTTAAGTGGCGTATGGCACTATCCGGACTCCCGAGCACTGCAGACCCGCTTGCCAGAAACAAAGAGAAACAACGCCATAGAGCGTCTGCTTGTTATACGCGCCGAGCTCACGTGACGTATTACGTCAGAATGTTTATCGTGAAACGACTGTGGCGGCATAACCATGGATACTAATGAAGAACTTTCATCATGAGTTTTCTGTTGCAAGCCATTTTTAAGCTGGAAAATAATTAATGTGATGTGATGTGTGTATGAGTATGTTTGGTATGTAATGACTGTATGTGAGGTGAGTACAAATGTGACAATGGTATGGGGACAAATTTAAGATTGTTATTTTGTATGTATTTATTGCACTATTACGTTAAACTTGCATTCTCAATAGAACTATATCAATGTTGCATTACTTATGATTTGCATTGTACATATGGACACAGAAAAAATTATGGTGTTTTATTTTTTAAAATGCAATTGAAAAAAGATGATTGAAAAAATTGACAAGAGAAAATAATAAACAAAAAATGAATTGATGTATTCTTGCAGATTCTCTCTGATATTTCAAAACAAAGGGATAGCCCAATAGAGCTTAATATAGCCAGATTATAGGTAGTGTTGGTCGAGTGGGAGGTGTATGCATATATATACTTATGTTATTGAGTGCCCTCTGGACCCCACATAGGTGATTGACCCAAATCCGACCCTAATACCCTTGCTGTTAAGGACTGCTTAAAGTCCCGGTTTTTCCTCTCAGGAGTACGACCACCCAGGGATTTTCTTGGCCTGTTATTGAGTGCCCTCTGGACCCCACATAGGTGATTGACCCAAATCCGACCCTAATACCCTTGCTGTTAAGGACTGCTTAAAGTCACGGTTTTTCCTCTCAGCTATCGAATTTCCCTCGGGATGATAGGGGGAGGAGTATCGCCAGGTCACACCCAAACTTCTCATGGCTTCTTTGTAAGCCCGAGAGCTAAACGCTGGACCCTGGCAGAAATGTAGTGTGCCAATTGTGTATGTCCCGATGAAGACTTGCAAATCCTTTATAAAAGTTCGGGCATCAGCCGAACGCTGTGGCCAAACCCACAGGAATCAGGAGCATGAATCCACTGCCACCAAGATGTACTTGTCAGCCCCGTCTGAGTGTAAAAGGCTGCAATGATCCAACTGCCAGAGGTTTGTCTGAAATCAATAGAGGTGTCTGTGGAGGACACGCTATTTTGGAACCCTTCATCTGCTGGCAAATGTCACATTTAAAGATAAAGTCTTTGGTCTGTTTAGTTAGACCAGGCCACCAATAGCGCTGCTTCAGAAATTAAACTGTAGCAGTAAACCCTGTGTGTGCTGAACCCAGACCCTCCTGTGCAGCCAGTATTAACCCCAATCTGCGATCAGTCGTTTTTTAATATAACTCTATCCCCCAATCCTGGAATCTGAGCATATGGAATGTTTTGTGCATCTATCTTATAGGAGTACTCGATTGGAAAGCCTTTCGGAAGGTGTGTATCGTTGCGAGCAGCAGTGACAGCCACCATGATGTCTCTGTCTAATCTCGTACTAGAACGAGTGATTGCAGCACTGGCAGCAGTGCAAACTGTTTCCTTAGTGGTTTCAGCAGCCATGGAATTCCTTGCAACATGAACGCCAACACGTTGATGACTCAGTGTGTGGATAAAATGAGCCCGTGGCAAGCATTCTTTCAGCTTCTCCACCTGTTTGCAAAGCATCTTGTGCTTGATTGTGCAACCCTTGGAATCTCAAAATACATTCTGGCCCCAATGGTGAAGGTATTCATTATAGGACTGGACACAGTAATATAAGTGTTGGAAATCCATGATCCGTATTTTGTAGTGCCAGTATCAGGGCTTCCAGTTCTGCCAGCTGCGCTATACAGTCCCCTAGGGACTGCATGGGTGTTTTTTCAGGATAGAACTTTCCGTCATGCATTGCGATTGCGTACGCCGTGGAGTATTGGTTTCTTGAACCTACGGCAGGCTGAGCAGATCCATCAGTGTAGATGATATAGTCATATCGATTTAGAGGCATTATTTCATTCGTAAGAGAATATTCTTGTTCATACTGCAAAATTGCTTGTGTTTGTAATGTAGAATCAAATCTGTTGCAGTGAGAGAGTTAGCCCATTGTATCCATCGCGGATGTAATGCTTTGGCATTTGAAACGCTCGCTTTTGTTATGGCCTCTAAGGTAGGTACTGGAGTCACGACAATAATGCGTTTCCCTGAGCGAGTGTTCTTTCTCTCACTACAGCAGTCTGTACCTCTGTGAGAATTTTCTCAGTATTTGCAAAACGCATTTAAGCTTTTGTGTCAAATCTGATTTATATGCAATGGGTACCGTAACATCTTCGTTGAAAGTGATATAAGTGTACCTTGTTGGTCCAGCGATACGGGGATCACCAGGTTGGCCGTGTTTACACCTGTATGTTTGAAAGCTATTATGTCAGCTTCTACGGAACGTAAAATGTTTGTATGTTCCTCTGTCCAATGTGTGATTGAAAGATCAGGTCTAATTAAATCATAGAATGGTTTTACCCGTTCTGCGTAATCCAAAAAGTATGTTCTGCCAAAATTAAAAAATCCTAAAATGGACTGTAGTCTTTTCAGTTACTGGAGGTTGGAGCAACGTGCATTTTTCTACAAAATATGCCACCAGGCTTTTGCCTTCACTTGACAACTCGTAGCCCAGAAATAGGACATTGAGTTGGGCTATTTTTGATTTTTTTAAATTAAATTTGTAGCCCAGGTGAACAAACCCTGGAATTCAACGGTCTACTCTGTCCAAGTGTTTCATTAATTCAGCGTCCGTTAAATAGATATCATCCACATAGGACAATGCCTCCTCATCAAAAGTTTGAAGTAGCTCTGTCACTCTGGTTGAAAACAGCCCAAGGCTATTCTTATACCTTTGAGGTAAACAACAAAATTGCCTCTGTGACCCTAGCGCTGAACTTGCTGTCAAATATTTGCTTTCAGGCGTTATATTGTGGCAGAAGAACCCATTTGAGATATCTAGTGTTGTTTTGTATCTCTTTTGCACTATGTTATTCACTAGTGCAGCACTGTGTGCATTTTGTACTGCAAATGTGCAAGTAGATGTGTTTAAATGCCGGTAGTCTAAAACTAGACAATATAATATCTGGTTTCCTTACAGGAAACAAGGGATTATTCATTGATGAGGTGCAATTTTCTATTACACCCTCGTATTCAAGTTGTTCTAGTATTTCCCTAACTTGTCTTTTAGCTTCATGTTTTATTGGGTATTGTCTCTGGGGTTGAGGAATTGATTTTGATGGGATCTCATGATGAGGTGACTCATCATCCCACCCAACATGATTGCGGTAAAGGGCAGGAGCTAACGCCCACTCCTTGGCGTAAGAAAGCTTAATTGATTCCGAAATGTGGTCAGAAAAAGATAGAACAATTAACGTTTCCCAGTTTGGGCATTCCATTACGAACTCTGGTGGCCAGCCTTTTTCAGCCAAAAGAATATCGTAACCATATGTCAGGTTCTCCCAAAAGAGAGCCATGATGTTCCTGGGTATGTCCCCCTCCAATTGGAGTGTTATTTCGTATAAATGATGGGGAACACTTACCCTAGTATCAGGTGTTTCTACCAAGATATGCTCACTCTGCGCTACTGCCTCCAGATAATCCATCAGGTTCCGGTGAGCTATTGTGACTTCTGCCCCGTGGTCCAGCATTTCCCATTCAGAAGCAGAGTCCTCAGTAGCCTGGGTATGTCTTATTTTAATCCCAGCTACTTTCTTCTTCTTGAATTGCGATTTAGTATTCTTTAGTTTGTTTTCTTTTTTAATTATGTAGTCTGCTGATTCCTTCTCAGGTTTCACTTGCTCTTCTGATCTGCTCTGTGACCATCCACCTCTTTCCGAACTTGTATGGGATGACTCGTTAAAGGAACGAGAGGAACGTGTATCAGTATCCTGATACCTGTCAGGCTTTCTTATATTATCACAGTTCCTAAAATTGTATTTCTTTTCAGTAGTTTCCTGTTGAGGGGACCCACCTTGAGATTGTGTTTTGTTTTTATTTGTTTGCTTATTGTCTCATTTCTTCTTGGAAGTATCGGGTGCTTACTTAGAGTTATCCTTTTCAGAATTACTCTTAAGTTGTGGTTACCTATGTCTGGCTCCCAAATTATCTCTACCTAGCGTAACATAGGTTTCTTCGATAATTGTAGGCAATTCCCACTCCTACTGTGCAGGAATGAATTCCTTTAGGCATTGGTGTATAGCTCATGCTGCTGCCTCCCCCTTTATGTTACTTAACATAAGGGCTGATACTGCGGCAAAATTGCCTATCTGTATAATTCCCAAGTCCAGGGCAGGTGCTGCCCCGTACTCATTCTGTACCTGTTTCAGTACTTCAGGCAAGACAGCCAGTGAAGGGGTATCATGAGTTCTGCTGGAAACAGCAGCAAAAACCGTACGCCAAGTGGCACAATCTTCCACCTGTGGAACCATCCTCATTGGCAAGCAAATAGTCAATATTCTGTGTTTTTCCTGTGGGCCCATATGGGGAAATACTGCTTCACGTTGGCTTTTTTTCTTGTGTGCTATCCAGAACAGAATTTGCTCTTGACTGGTGGGAATCTTTCCCATAACGGCATTCAGCGTTTGCGCACTGATACCTGTGGTAGCCATTTGTGGTTGTGCAGCCTGAGCAGTCCTCGCAGGGTTAACTGTGAGTGTTCGCATTATGAACTGTGCCAGAGTTCTGTAAATATTTACTAGATTTCTCTATAGTGTACGCAATTCTGCTGCAGTTAAGTTAGCAGTGTTAGGATGCTGTGTGTATGCAGCTAAGACCGGCCATGTCACTTCTTCTTTACTAAGCGGACCAAGTCTCACATTTTCTGTAGTGTGGGGGAGGGCGCCTTTAACCAATTTATATGTTCTTGGTAAGATAATGGAATTTCTATGACCACATGTTGAATGTATTCCTCTGGTGTTTCATCTTCAATGTAAGTGTGAAACAATTGTGTATTGGCATTTGCAGCTGGGAATTTATCCCAGGAATAGAATACCTCTGTTCTGAATGCTTCGTATACCTCAACCACGAAGTTAACGTCTCCACCCGTTGCCGAGAGACCATATTGTAATCATTTTATAGTAACAGCATGTCTGCAGTTTTCTGTAATGGTTAGAGCTTCTACTTCTTCTTCATCAATTTCTCCATTTATCGACATTGTATGAGGAAAGAAGGTATTTTTAGTAAATGAATTTATGGAGATAGGGTTTACACAATGCGGGAAGTTTTTATCCTACAAGCTTAAATAGCCTACAGCCAATACATAGATATACCTACGCAGCTGAGGCGGGTTTCACTATCATCACAGACGTCTCCGGTTTGGAGGTTTATAGGGGTCTCTGAGAAAGCACAACTGAACTACTCAGGTAGACCATTAAATAAGAACCCAACCAATGTTGATGGCGCCATGTCGTGTAGTTCCCAAGAATCCGTAGAATCTGTGTGTTTGTTGGACAACATAAACTTTGGGTGAGGTGCCTAGACTGAATCCGAGCACCCCCGCAGGATATGTTGGCCTAGATACCAGCTAATTCACAATGCCGCTATAAGCATCCCTAACCCTACCAGGGAGTAAATAGTTTCTGGCAACCACTGTGTAGTAAGCACGCAGATTCTGCAGTTCAATCTTCTTCTTTATTTCTCTTCATATGTTTCCACAACAGTGACCCCAGCATAATGAACATCCCAACAGTATTTTCCTAGCACTCCCCCAACACCACATTCCATTTACATCACAGCCTGCAAATAACATTCTATGAGGTGAAGAATCTCCACACGTCTTCCCCCTATAAAACACAATAACATGCAAAACTTAACAAAGCAAAAACAGGTATATGAAAGAACACACCAAACAATATAATAAAAAAAACACAGTACTAAGATCTTGTATTTGCAGTCAATGAATTCTCAAAAATAACCGTCAAAAAGTCCTCACCCTTCTCTACCACAAGGTGTCCGTATTTTATATACGTTTCCCACACTCCACTCTTTCTCATTCTCCAATTTCACAACAGAATTCATCACTTTCAACACTTTTTGCAGTTATGAAATTTACTCTCCCCTTTCTTGCATAACCCATCTTTCTCAAAACCACCCAGTCAACTTGCTTCAAATCTACATCCTTCACTCACTTCCTATTGTCATAACCAATTCTGTTACGTACTTGACTGTCCCTTGCCTGCCTTTCCATGAACTCACGATCCACCCACACTTGATCCTTCTGACATAACCACATGGGAGACTCTTTAGTTGCCGGTTCTCTAGCTTTAAGAGCAATAAAAGCAGAAACACCAGTCATAGAATGAGGTGATATCCTATGTGCCCACATCATTTTAATCAACTCCTCTTTCCACTCCAAACCATTTGCTAAAGACAATTGTATATTGTCCATAATAATGCGGTTCACTCTTTCCACAAGTCCATTTGCCTGTGGCCTGAACAGGGCAACCCTTTCATCCTTTATGCCCATATTAGCAAGGAACTCTGCCCTGGCAGTAGAAACTAGCTGCACACCATTGTACGCAACTAGGACTTTGGGCATCCCCACTTCAAAAAATAAATCTCTCAAAAATTCAATCACATTTTTAGTTGTAATTCATTCCATAGTCCTGACCACAAACCATTTGCTGTGATAATCAACAAGAACTGCCAAAAACCTGTTTATTAGACCCAAACTCTCCACAGGACCCACAAAATCCAATGCAAATTTTTCCCACAGACGAGTAGGAAGCATCATGCAACTCAAAGGCGGTTGTCTGAGAACCCTTCCTTTATCACTGTTACTGCAAGTATGACACTCACTCACAACTGCATCCACATCCTCGTCCATTCTTGGCCACCAAAAGAACTGCCTTAGCCTTTGTTTAGTCAAGTTCCTACCAAGGTGTCCCTCATGCACAATCTTCACCAGCTTTCCTCTCAATATCTTTAGTGGAATAATCCTATTGCATCTCAGAACTTTATCTTCATGAATACTCAATTCATCCTTCACCACTAAGTACAATTTCATATCTTCACATAAATTGGTCTCTTGTACCCAACCACTACTTATAGTATCCTTAAGTTTTATGTATTCCTCATCGACCAACACTGCATTTTCCCATTCTTCTTGGTTCAAAGCTAACTCCCCAGCCATTGAGAACAAAACTGATCCAACTTCCACAGAGGAAGAAAAGTCCTCATCCTCCTCTTTCACAGGCATGCGTGATAAACAATCAGCTACCACATTTTTCTTTTCTCTGACAAATTCCACAACAAAATTGAAATCAATCACTGACAACAACCACCTGGAAATACGTGGCGTAACAGTCCCCTCCAAACCTCTATCACATTTGAATATATGCAGTGGAGGCTTATGATCAGTTTTGAGCACAAAAGGCAAACCCCATTCGAGGTACTTGAAATGATTTATACCCCAACAACAGGCCAGTGTCTCCTTCTCAATAGCCTAATATGATCATTCCACTCCCTGCAAACATCGTGATGCAAAGCCAATTATTCTCACCTCATCATTCACTCTTTGGGTCAACACAGCCCCAAGTCCCACATTGCTAGCATCAGTCGTCACTATTGTCTTTCCTTTAACATCAAAATGTCCCAATGTTGGTGCATGAGCAAGTGAAAGTTTAATCTATTTGAATGCTTTCTCACACTCCTCTCCCCATTGGAACATCACTCCCTTTTTCAGTAATACTCTCATGGGCTCCACCACAACTGCAAAATTTGGAACAATATTCCACAAGCGCTAAATGGACTTCAGCTACTCCTTCTCACCTGGTTGAGGAGCATCTTCTATTGCTTTCACTATACTTTTTTTTGGTCTTATCCATTTGCAGAAACCTCATGCCCTGTTCTCTCCTTAATTGACACTTCTCCTTCTTCACAGTCAGACCATGTTCTCCAATCCTTCGCAGTACCTCATGCAACAGATCATCATGTTCAGCCACAGACTACCCATCCACCATAACATCATCCTGGAAACACAACACTCTGTCCATTCCCTGGAAGATGCTTTGCATGATCCTCTGAAAAACCACTGCAGCCGACGCCAAACCAAAGGCATACAGCAATACCTGAGCGCACCCAAAGGTGTGACAAATGATGTTAGCGGTCTAGAATCTGGATGCAGATTCACCTGATGATACGCTGCCGACATATCCAAAACACTAAATACCTTTCCCCACACATCACACTCAAAATTTCTGTAATATTGGGTAATGGCTGACGATCCACCCATATATTTTTGTTCAAGTCATTCAAGTAAATGCAGAGACAAATCTTGTTGCCTTCCTTAAGAGCAACGACAGTAGGAGCAAGCCACTCTGAAGACTCAATGGGCTCAATAATCTTAAGATCCAGTAACATATCAAGGTCCTTCTAAAGCGGCTCTCTCATTAGAAATGGTATGGATCTTACTCTATGTACTTTAGGAACTGCTTTCTTCTTTAAAATTATACAATGGGTGAATTTTTTCAACATCCCAAGCTTATCTGTAAATACATGTGGAAATTTCTTCATCAACTGCATGCCCCATTCGATATCAACATCATGTTGAGTTAAGTCACTCATATTTACAGATTCAGCGACTATAACTGGGTCTACAGAATTATGATCTAAAGTAACATTCAAATCCTTCTGGTGACGCCATCCCAAAAGGTTTGACCCTTCTTCAGTTATATACACCTTACCATGCACACTATTGTCCTTAAGAAAAATATCCATCCACTTCATTCCTATTATATTGATCCTTTTCCCTCCATACCCAACAGCCTTAACATCTGTTTGCATTAAGTCAGAAACTTGTTGTTTAAGATCACTTTTAAAGGTTTCCCTAGATATTATAGTAAATAAACTCCCTGAATCATCTAGTACTTCACTAGTCCATTCCCCAAAGTGATATTGCAGCGAGGTTTCTCCAAATTTCCTAAACTTTCTCATTTTACACCCTCATGAAATATCATGTCACATTCTTGTAGGTCACAATTCTCATCTTTCCCTACCATCCTCAGATCGGAATTCCCTTCCTCTTCTGCAGTCAATACGATTTCTTCTCGAACCTCACTCAAATCTTCCACCATTTTGACACTGGTGTTGTGCACTTTGCCATTTGACTTACACACTTTTGCCAAGTGACCTTTCTTCCCACAAGGTCTACCCCTTGCCCCACATGCCAAACTCGAAGCGATGTGTCCTGGAGCACCACACCTGTAACATGTAATCCTTCTCTTCTATTCCTGCTTGACGCTATTATTGAATTCTGTAGTCTTAAAAGTTTTTTTTTCTTTAATCTCTTTCACCTCACCCACAGAAGTTTCTCTCTCTGAGTGCCTTACTTGCAATTTATTCATATCAATTTCTTTTATCCACATATCTGTGTGCTCCATACTCCTAGCACTTTGTACCAATTCTTCAAGCGTGGGATCCATAGACAAAAGTCTTTCCTTCACTTTCTTATTATTTGTACACCTCACAATCTGATCACGAATCAAACATTCAGTCAAGTCTTTAAAGTCACAAGTTACTGCTAGCCCCCTTAGTGCAGCAACATAAGTCATTGTGTCCTCATAGTGATTTTGCATGTCTCTCAAAAACTACTAACTTTGGGTGTGAAGTGTCTCTCTAACATTTGTAATGACATATCAAACGTTCATGGGTTGACCATTTCCTACTCCTAAAGACACTTCAGGGAGATCATCATAGATCCTTCTTCCTTTCGTCCCCAGATGGTGCAACAATATAGCTTGTCTCCTCAGCGGACCATATTTGCCTCCACCTATGGCTAGCACATAAGTGAAAAATATATTCTTCCATCTTTTCCAAGGTAAACTTGGTTCCCCTGGTACTGCTTAAAAACTAGGTGGAGCAGTAAAGGTCTGTTCTGCCATACCTGCAAAAGAACAAAAAAAAACCTATAAAAATATACTAAAATAATCATTTATAATGATGAATTAAAACAACATTAAAATAATGATCTAAAACAACAAAACCTATTACTTGTTTTGTAGTAGATGATAAGGAGTCTGTTTTCAGATTTTAAGAAGAAAAGTCTTTTTTCCTAGTGAATTGTACAAAGTCCTTCTTTTGTTTTGCTATTCATAACACAGATCGGGGAAACGCGGACTGTCTGCAGCCAGAGGAACTTGAATAATCACTGGAAGGTAATAAAAAGGCTGTTACTCATTGCCTTTTACTGTGTTCTTCCTTCTATATTTTTCCCTTGTAAGTGTAGCCCCGACTTCACTGGGGCTAACGCGTAAGAATACGGGTGGCCCGCGAGGTCAAATGCAGGGCTCACGGTTGCGGCAGTGAGGCAGTGTACGTCGCGAGGAATGCAGGGCTCGCGGCTGCGACCGTGTAAGAGTGTACATCATGAGGAATGTAGGCCTTGCGGCGTGCACACAACGGCATATAACGTTTAAAGAAAGGCCTCACAGATGACAACAAGAGGGGCTCGCGGTCAATGACAGCGCCTCGTAATGAGAAATGTAAATAATGCCAGTAAAAAATGTCGGGAATATCTGCCCCACCAAACTCAAAAAAGGCCCTGAGAAGCTTGTATAAAGCATGAGCATTCTTGCCATACTGTTCCCAGTAGAAGATTCCGTAGTTCAATCTTCTTCTTTATTTCTCTTCATATGTTTCCACAACAGTGACCCCCAGCATAAGGAACATCGCAATAGTATTTTCCTAGAACTCCCCCAACACCACATTCCATTACATCACAGCCTGCAAATAACATTCTATGAGGTGAAGAATCTCCACCAACTGAACATGACAACCCTGACCCCTCAGGGATCGTGGAAGCAGATGAGAACCTCTCACTCAGTCACTTGTGCTCTTTTGTTTTTCAGAGAAATATACAAAGAATACACACTGGGACGTTTTCACTATATTTATTGAACCAGGGTTATTCTTGTATAAAATACATGTGCTGCGATAATTAGTAGACAGAAGCAAATGAAAGTGATAACAAGCACCAAAAGAGTCAATATTAGATACAGTTCTACCATGGTGCTAAAACAGTGTACATATGCAGGCATATGCGACATGGTAGAAATCAGGCATACTCCTACTATGCGAACCCTATTCTGTGTGTACCTAGAGTGTAGGAAGTGTGAAGCTGAGTCCCCCCAAGGGACGATCCAACCCCATTACCTGGCGGGAAAGAATATAGGACTCCGTCTTGGTCACAAACTGGACACCCCTCACGGAGATGTCAGACTGCTGCTGCATGGTGAAGTCTGGGCATGTAGGGACCCTCGGTGTCAGCTGCAGTGCCTCCTCTGCTAATCCTATGAGATGCTGATTGTTTATAATAGAAACAATCCGATCTACGTGTAGATTAGCAATGTTATGGATATGTAGATAGCCCTGTCGCCCCGTGGATGAAGATAGAAGTACATTTGTACATTCGTGCGTAAAGGCCTTGTACTTGGTGTTCAAGGCATCGTGATAACGTTATGTGAAGCCAGATGTGTAAACAGAAGTCGTTTCTGAGAAACTAATCCATCTTTGTAACGCATGCGAATATGTGCAAAAGGTCACAGCAGTAATGTTATTGTGAAAAAGAGTACAAGGTAAGAAAGGAGCAGCTTCGCTACATGGGCCTAACCTGGGCACATAACATTAACAATATGAAATTTCAGGCTGCTACTGCCAGGAAGGGGACAGGAGGTAACATGATTGTTGGGTTGTTTAGTATGCGCAAAGGGGTGGGGCAGGAGAGAAACCTGTTACACCACATTCACCTCCCAAGATGCTGCATTGCACCAGCAGCCTTGCCCACCAAGAGGCAGTATTGAAAGCTATCACCGAGTGCCACGTGCTAAAATTTCATTACAACAGGTGGTTGGCTGTTATAGCATGTTAGCGCATGTTCAGTGGGCAAGATGGAGTGTTGTAGTTTTGCACCAGCTGTCTGGTTTGTTGTCTGTAAGAGACAAGGGTGAATGTGGTCACCAGTTTGCTTTAAATTGTGCTAGAAGGGCCTGAAAGATGTCTTCTGCTGTGAATGTGCAGGGCTCCTTTTGCTTGTCACATGTGTAACATGGAATCGCAGTAAATGGGTAAAATGCAATCACTCAAAGTATTTGACTGAGCAAACACTGAATGGTTGTCCTGTAGGCTAACCGAGACGTCACTTATAGGGGCAAGAAAACCACTAACTAAAGGGGGCTTATCAGTTGCCCCATTCTGTGTATGCTGTCTGTGGGCTGATCCATCAATGGCACTTAGTCTGACCAATGACCGAAGTGGGATGTCCCAAAACCCATTTTCTGTAAGTATGATAAGCATCTTTTATTTCAGAAAACATGAGGCTGCTCAAGGCCAGACCTAATGACAACGGTATAATATTAAAAACAGCTGACAAAGGTGGGAATATTGTTATCCTCTCTGAAGAACAATACTTTCAGGAAGCACACAGGCAGTTAACATACAGCCATACTACAGGAAGGTTAAAGAGAAGCCAAAAGGACACATAAAAGAAAATTATGGAGCCAAACTCATGAGTGAGAAATAAATAGGCACCCTTAGTGAAGATGAAGTCTGTTACCTAACTGTGAACATTCCAATTATGCCTGCAATGTACTTCTTCCCTAAGGTGCATACAAATACAAAGAATCTCCATGCTATGCTGATATTCTCCAGCATTGGGCCTTTATTTGAGAAAACATCAATTTATTGAGATATTTTTGGCACCAAAGGTTAAACAATTTAGCTTATCTTTAAGAGACACATCAGATCTCCGTTAACGCCTTCAAACTTTCCCCTCCAGCAAAAATGATAACAATGAATGTTACTTCCCCATATAGATATATAAACCATGATTTGGGCCTAGAACCATGCAAATACTTTTTGAAAAAAGAAAATAACAGCAATTTGGAACACACAAACATGCTACTGAAAATTATTGCGACCACACTTAAGAACAACAAATTTCTCTTTGGCAATGGTATTTACCATCAAAACTGTGGAATAGCATTGAGCAATTCTTTCACCCCCAAGTTCCGCCAATTTAGCTACAGGGTAGCATAAAAGGGCATTTGCATGGACTGGCAAATATGAAAAATATTTAGATAACGTAACTTGGCTTTATTTTGTAAATTATATTTTTTTGATGTGGGATGGAATAAAAGAACTTTTGAGGTCTTTGAGGTGATGCTGTCATTTGAGTCATCGTTACAAATGACTGGGGTAACCCAAGAAGGCCATAGGACCTGGGTAGCATATGGTACGTACAAACTATGTGGTCCTACTGACACGCAATCCAAAGGAAATGAAATATTTAATTTGCAAAGTAGGCGAGCGAAAAGCAAGATTATAAATAAATCACACTTAATATTGAGTTGAATAATCAAACCAATTTTTATATATCAAAATCATTCATAATATATATACAATACTCCTAGAGTTTATTCTATAGTGGTTGCTCCAAATAGAGTGAAGAGAAAAGTGTTAAAAGCTTAAGAGCTTAGTCTTTGTTCTTGATGGTCCCGCATTGAAGCTTGAAAATTATATCCAGGGGCAAGGGTCCCGAAAGAAGTTGGAAACCCAGGTGGCACTGAATAGAGCTAATATAATTCGAAGTGCCATACATCTATATCGAATGCGACTATATGTTTGAATGAACAGAGTAATCCAGCCCCGTAAGAAGAGGTGGACAGTAGAAAGGAAAACAACATGAGTAGGATATTCAAAAATTGGAGGACAATCACGTCCATGTGATATTAGATATTTGCAAAAACATAAGTACTAATATACAGTCTACACAGTGAATATCGTTAACATATAATTGATGATTACAGGCACAATTATATGCTGTTAAAATAGCGCATAACAAACAGTGAAAGACCTCCAAGTGAAAAAATATACAAATTAAAATGGAATCACACATTGGGATCCCAGATTGTGCAAACTATCTAGCTGATTAGAAGATAGCATAGTATAATATTTGAGTGGATGATTGGGCAAGTACAGTGTAGGTATATCATTTCCCAGCAGGGGTTCTTTAGTGTAAGGAAACAGATGTACATCAAGAGTGTTACAGTGTAGAGGCCTGTCTTGAAACCTCCTCCCTTCGAGGTCTTTCACTGTTTGTATTGCGCTAGCTACTGTCCACCTCTTCTTATGGGGCTTGATTACCCTGTTCATTCAAAAATATAGTCATATTCGGGATACATGTGTGGCACTTTGAATTATATTAGATCTATTCATTGCCACCCGGGTTTCCACCTTCTTTCGGGACCCATGCCCATGTATATAACTTTCAAGCTTCAATGCAGGACCATTAAGAAGAAAGACTAAGCTCTCTGGTTTTCTTGCCGGAGTCAACATGCACATTTCACGTACACACAAGCTTGTTTAACTTCTCTGGCTCACCGCATGCTCGGTGCCTGTAAGGACACTCTACCTGGGATCACAGGAGAGGTAAGCGCTCGAACGAACACAGCGCTCTGACCCCACTAACCGTTCTGTGCCTTTCTTTTTTTTTAAATCACTTCTTGACAAATGTTCCCCTTTTTTAATTTTCAGTCCTTGTTACGATACATTCGCTGACACGCGGCCACGTTGGCATTAATTTCCTGTCCCCTGTGCGGCCACTTCTAAAGTTTATCCCTGAAGTTTCCTGAACCACTGGGTGAGTGCGGGTGCTCCCCAGTGTTTAAATAGTGTTGTTGCTCCATGTATGCAGCCCGTTTTAGACTGTCCATTACTCTTTTACAGCTGTCACTAATGGGCATTTGGCAGTTATCGAACTGAATCCTCAAGGGATCGCCCACATGATGAGGTAGGTTCCTCGCATGTTTTGAATTAACTCGCTTTTAGGTTACCAACCCCATGTAATTGATATGTGATTCTTGATGGCTACCTTGAGCCACTCACACTGCTCTTTATATCACAGATGAAGACTTTAATAATCCTACTTTTGATGAAGAGGGAAGGGTGTACAGTGAAGGAACACCGACCCCAACATGCGGTGCGGCTGCACCGCTGTGAGGTTGGTACTTACCTGTACTAATGGTGATGCAAATGTTTTTAATGGGACCCACTTTAGAACTAAATAAGTGTGTTTTTTTTTAGGTTGCCCTATATAAATCACCCCACTGTCTACCGTCCTGATGAAGATCCGCATGCAAGGACCTAATCTACCTTATTCAAAAGTCGAGTTGAAACGTCAACAATATTGACCACCTCAGCCTGGATTGGAAAAATATATATATATATTCACTGAAAAAACCATAGGTTTTAGGGCGAGTTATAGTTAGTTGGACATTTCACTCGTACAAAACCTGTGAAATTCCGCCGTTATAGTTAGTTCAGCTAACTATAACTCGCGCCCCCGCAATTCACTGCTGATGACGTCACATATTACATCACTCA
This sequence comes from Calotriton arnoldi, assembly GCA_963921515.1. Classification (NCBI taxonomy): domain Eukaryota; kingdom Metazoa; phylum Chordata; class Amphibia; order Caudata; family Salamandridae; genus Calotriton; species Calotriton arnoldi. The sequence continues at coordinate 2,209,109 of CAWUFW010002281.1, read as the reverse complement.
TGACATGGTCAGTGACATCACTGATGACATCACTGATGACATCTCAAATGACATCACTGATGACATCATGCAGTGACTGTGTGTTTCTATAAAGTTTAAATATGTTTAATATATATGCCAAGGTGTATTGAAGAATGTGGGTGTATAAGTATCTGGATGGATGATTTAGTAGGTGCATGACTGACTCTATAAGTGAGTGATTAAACGTATCTTACTAAATGCATGGGTTAGTGACTAAACTGTGTGAATGTCTTTATCCGTCTGTCTGTTGCTGTGTAAGTGGCTGCATGGGTTTGTAAATAGCTACATGAGTGTCTATATGAGTTATTGATTGGTTGTCTGAGTATTTGTATGGGTGCCTGAGTGTTTGTGTGGGTGGGGTGTGTGTGACTGCGCATAGATGTGGGAGTGGGTGATTCACTGGGTGCATGGTTTCAAGAGTGCATCTGTGATGGACTGTATGGGTGGATGAGTGTGTGTATGGGTGTGTTAGTGAGTGAATGTATATCTCAGTGGTACATGTGTGAGTAACTACATATGTGAAAGGCAGTATATATGTGTGTTGGAGTATATAAATGGGTATAAGTGAGAGTGTGTGATTGTGAGAGTGGCTGTATGGATGAGTGTATACTTGTAATAGGTGATTGTATAAGAGCGTAAGAATGTCCTAGTATTTGTATGAGTAAGTGAGCTGGTGTGTGTATAACTATATAGGTGACTAAATGGCAGTGTGATTAATTATTTCCATGACTGACTAGGTGTGTGAGTACCTCTATTGATGAGTGGCGGTGTGTGAGTGTCTATATAGGTGTATGAGTGCATATGATAGTCCCGTACTGAGTGACCGTAAGTATGAGTGACTGTACGGGTGAGTGAGTGGATGTGTGTGTAGACCTAAGAATCAGTGAGTGGGTATGTAGTTATTGGTGTTGGAGTGTCTATGGTTTTGACAATGGCAGTCTGTAATTTACAGTGGGTGTATCAAAAGTTATATTAGAGTGTGAGAAGATGCATCAAATTATCACATGGATGATGTCATCAGTGATGTCATCAGTGATGTCATTTGAGATGTCATCAGTGATGTCATCAGTGATGTCACTGACCATGTCATGAGTGATGTAATATGTGACGTCATCAGCAGTGCATTGCGGGCGCGAGTTATAGTTAGCTGAACTAACTATAACGGGGGAATTTCATGGGTTTTGTACGAGTGAAATGTCCAACTAACTATAACTGTCCCTAAAACCTATGGTTTTTTCAGTGATTTTCAAAGGTTTTTAAATGCTAATTTCTAACTATAACGTGTCTGAAACCTATGGTTTTTTCAGTGAATTTCAAAGGTTTTTTAAATGCTAATTTCTAACTATAACGTGCCTGAAACCTATGGTTTTTTAAGTGAATTTCAAAGGTTTTTTAAATGCTAGTTTCTAACTATGCCTACAGAGGTAGGACATGTGAAGAAAGAAGAAAAAACGCACAGAAAGAAGCAAAAGAAATGCAGAAAGAAGCAACAGAACTCCACAAAGACGAAGAAAAGTGCAGGAAGAAGCAAAAGATATGCAGAAAGAACCAACAGAGGAGCAGAAAGAGGCCTTGTTCCAAAATCATCCTGTGCCCACAACTTTTTCCGACGTGTACTGGTGGTAACTGACTCTGACTAACCAGAGCCACTGCTATGCTGAAAGACACTTAGAATACAGTGAAAACACCTACATACACTAGGGAACACTATGCTTTGGGGTACCCCTGTGATTAGCATGACCTCCTCTGTAAGTCCCTAGTACATAATAGGGCAGGGGGTTTAAAACTACCTCTTAAAACGCGCTACAAGGCGTGGTGAAGGGAGGGGGGGCCTGAGGTGACAAGTGCGCAAACGCGCCCCGTGGCGCGTTTTAAGTTGCGGGATTAAGTCCCCTTGAATCCTCAGTGTCCCTGGGGCCCAACTAGCCCCCCAGGTACCTACAGTTAGGACCACAGAGCTGAGTTGCAGAGAGGCGTTCCGAGGCCACGCACCTTTTTTCACCTCTCTGCAACGCAACTCTGTTGTGCTTACTGAAGGTACCTGGTGGGCTAGTTGGACTCCAGGGACCCTCAGGATTGAAGGGGACTCAATCCCCCAACTTAAAACACGCCACAGGGCCTGTTTGCACACATGTCACCTCAAGCCCCGCCCCTCCCTTCACCACTGTGCAAACGCGCCCGTGGCGCGTTTTAGGTTGGGGATTAAGTCCCCTTGAATCATGAGGGTCCCTGGGGTCCAACTAGCCCACCTTGTACCTCCAGTATGCGCCAGGGGCTGCGTTGCAGAGAGGTGTACAGAGGCCACGCCCCTTTTACACCTCTCTGCAACGCAGCTCTGTGGCGCTTTCTGGACGTACCTGGTGGGCTAGTTGGCCCCAGGGATCCTCAGGATTGAAGGGGATTTAATTCCCCATCTTAAAACGCGCCACGGGGCCTGTTTGCACACATGTCACCTGAAGCCCCGCCCCCTCCCTTCACCACTGTGCACACGTGCCCCGTGGCGCGTTTTAAGTTGGGGGATTAAATCCCCTTGAATCCTGAGGGTCCCTGGAGTCCAACTAGCCCACCATGTACCTTCAAAAAGAGCCACAGAGCTTCATTGCAGAGAGGTGTAAAAAGGGGCGTGGCCTCTGTACACCTCTCTGCAACGCAGCCCCCTGTCGCACACTGGAGGTTCCTGGTGGGCTAGTTGGCCCCCAGGGACCCCCAGTATTCAAGGGGAATTCGTTCCCCATCTGCAAATGCGCCAGGGGGTGCGTTTGCAGAGTGCTGCAAGGAGGGGGCGTGGCCTCCGGCGCGATGCCGGTCTTTTTTTTGTTTTGTTTGTTTTAAGAAGGGGGGCTGTGTGGCCCCCCTTCTTTTTCTAATTTATTGGCCCTTGGGACCCCATCCCCCAGGGCCTGCCCCCTAATATTTTGTTTAAAAAAAAAAAAAATTGGGAGGGGGCCGCGTGGCCCCCTCCCCAGGCCTTAATCGGCCCCGGGACCCCATCCCCGGGGCATGGCCTTCTTTTTTTTTAAATAAAACTTATGGAGGGGGCTGCATTGCCCCCCTCCTCAGGCCACTTATGGCCCCGGGGACCCCATCCCCCGGGGCCGGCCTTTGTATTTTTAAAAAAAAAATTTTTTTTTAAATTACATTTTGGGGAGGGGGGCTGCGTGGGGGACCATGGGGGGGTCCCCAATCCCCCACGGTCCCACCGGCTCCCCGCGTCCCTCAGGAGCCGACATTGCTTTTCCACATGGGGAGCTGCTAAGATGCAGCTCCCCGTGTGGAAAAGCAATAGTCTTTGGTTTTTGGAAGAGAGAGCAGGTTTCCTGCTCTCTCTTGCAAAAACCAAAGCAGTTTGCTATGGCAGGGCGGGAGCCGCGAGGCTCCCGCCCTGCCATAGCAAACTACAGTGTCCCGGGGTGAGCACCCCGGGACACTGCAGGAGCCGGCCCTGGGGGGTGGTGGTCCCCAGGGCCATCACAGGCTCCAGGAGGGGGGCCGCGCGGCCCCCCTCCCAACTTCTTCAAAGCCCCGGGGAGGTGGTGGTCCCCGGGGCTCTGGGGGTCCGTAACGGACCCCCATATTTAAATATTTAGTGCCCCGGGGAGGTGGCGGTCCCCGGGGCGTGTGGGGGGGCTGGAGCCCCCCCACACAGGTACTTTTATTTTTTTTTAAAAGAAGCCCCGGGGGTGGCGGTCCCCGGGGCTGCGGGAGGGCCGAGAGCCCTCCCGCACCATTTTTTTTAAAGCCCCGGAGGGTGGCGGTCCCCGGGGCTTGGGGGGCCTTAGAGGCCCCCTATAACTAAAATTCAAAAACCCCCGCATGCCCCCGGGACTTGGCCCACCCGGGGGCCAATTAACAACGAAGCGCGGGAGACCGCGCTTCGTTTTTTTCTTTTATCGGCTGGATCCGCGCACCCAGCGCGTATTTTGCCGATTTAAAAAAACGAAACTAATCCCAGTGGACTTTTCAGGTGAGTCAAGGTTCTAAGCATGCTGGTGCTTCTAGTTCTGTAGTTCTCGAGCTGATATTTCTCCCGAGTGGGATCTGCAAACAAACAGAGTCTTTTTATGCCAAATATTACCCCAGTGGGTCTCCAAGTGCGGATTGTTGGTGATTTAAATGCTCAGCTGCGCCCCAAGGTTGCAAAAATTCACCACCTCTGGCCCCAACCACGTGGTGGTCCGATCCCCACGGCCAGGCTGCCGTGTTTACATCCATCCAAACTTTGCCTTGATACGGGAAAGGACACAGCAGCTGATGGTTAAAAACCTTTAATCTCTTGCAACCCAACTCGGGAGAAATATCAGCTCGAGAACTACAGAACTACAAGCACCAGCATGCTTAGAACCTTGACTCACCTGAAAAGTCCACTGGGACTATTTAATAAGTGCATGCAGTAATGGTGCTGTTACGAGCTTTTTCAGCACACTGAGAGCCGCCATCCTATGAATAAGGAGCGATTGCCAGCCCCGAAACGCGTCAGGACATTTATGTTTTCCGGTGTCTGTATTGCCGGTTGCAAGAGATTAAAGGTTTTTAACCATCAGCTGCTGTGTCCTTTCCCGTATCAAGGCAAAGTTTGGATGGATATATATATATATATATATATATATACACATACACCCTTGAGTGGTGTGGTTTTGATCAAGTCACCACCCATTTTTGAAAAAGAGAAAAATAAGAGTGTATAAATCTCTCAGACAGGCTTCTCGCCCTTGGCTAACTTCAGTTTCTCATGGCCATGGTTATTGAACTATGATTACAGTGTGAACAGTTATTAATTCCTTTTTACTTTCCTTTATGATCACTGCGCACATGAGCACTTCTATTAACACTTTTCTCTTCACTCTATTTGCAGCAACCACTATAGAATAAACTCTAGGAGTATTATATATATTATGAATGATTTTGTTATATAAGGATTGGTTTGATTGTTCAACTTATTATTAAGTGTGATTTATTTATAATTAGGGCTCCTGGTTTTATGGTATTTATTTTTCCGACATTTCTGTCTATATTTATCCATATGTACTTTTTGCTCATTTTTTCTGTATTTATCCATTTTCATTTTGTTTTTTCTATATAAATGAAGCTGCATTTGGTATTTTTCCACATTTATTTAATTGATAAATGTATACTCACATTTAAATGTACAATAGGTTTCAGCAGTATACAGTGCGATAGCGTTATCTGGAAAACACCTGCATTGTAGAATAGCATAAATAACTGTAGACCTATACTTAATTAAGCTTAATTAGGAAATCTATTGTCTTTTTGCCTTTGCCCTACCTCTCAATCTGTACACTTACTAACCTGGCACTCATGATTGACAATAGAAAAAGTCATCCAAAGAAGGCCTATTTTCCGTATTTTTCTGTATTTAAAAATAAATAGAGAAAGGAAAATAAATATTTTTCTGTCTGTATTTATCTGTAAAAATCTGACTAAACGGTAAACTAAGAGCCCTATTTATAATTGTGCTTTTCGCTCGCCTACTTTGCGAAATTAAATATTGCATTACTTTTGGATTGCGTGCCAGTAGGACCACATTGTTTGTACGTGTCTTTTGAGTCATCATCTACAATGCTATCAATGATGTTATGTAACATGTCAGTACCACACCTAATTATAACGTTACTTTAACCTTTTTTTCAGTGAATTTCTGGGATTTTTTGATCAGATTCAAACTTGATCATATGCTCTAACCCCACAGGCAATCTGCAGCCAGATTGTGCACAGCAAAGGGCTGGCCGCAGGGCTTAGGCTCTGACCAAGTCCTGCACCAAACCAGGACGTGGCCACCTAACCACTCTCTTACTCGCAGCCTTTAATTATTTTTTGGGTAACATGCTACTCCCGCATTACCCACTACACAAGTGTTCCCGCCCCCCCTTTTGTATCACTCTCACACTTGACGTATTAGCATGAAAGTTTCCATGACGGAGTCGAGGTGGATGAACTTTTTTTCTTGGAGTGTTTCGTGCAGATTCGTTCGTTGTCGGTTACAAATGTTCAATGCAAGGAAAGTCAGCCCAAAAAACTCGAGTTGGTTGAATTCAAAGAAATGATTTGAGATTGAATAAGTTACATTTTTATTTTGATTGTTCTGATAGTTTCTAATGTGGGTTTCTTGAGGGTGCAAGTTGTACTGAAGATGTACTTATGCACACATGAACACCGCAGGACAGAGATGACAAATCCAATATAACAGAGGATTCTTTACTGAATTTTCTCCTTTTCCATTAATCATGGTTTGATTTCATTGTTTTTGAAGTAATTGCCCACTGGAGTTTCAGCATTTCCTCCATTGACAAGCAAGGTCTTAAAATCCCGTTTTTTAGGTCTCGCCTAGTGACGCAGCGCATGCGCTGCTCGCTTGCGAGATCTATTGTCGTCGGTTTTGCCTCCGAAGCGGGGTGGAAGCTCCACCCATGCTTTGCATTGGCGCGCGTCAAAAATGCGCACTTTTGATTGGAAGGGACGCATGTTTGTTCCCTCCCTGTCTCCTGTTTGCCGTGCCTGCCCGGACAGGAGATGTGCACGTGCACGGCGTCTCTTCCCCTTGCTGCACGTGAGAAGCGTCCACCTATGATCCGGGAGCCTGTAGCAGACGAGCCAACAAAGGGTTCAACACGCAGACGCAGATGATGAAACGCCGAGAGTTCTGGCGTGAGCCCGTTTCCAATCCTCCCTTTACCCCACCTTACAAATGGCTGCTTTTGTTCTGGCGTTGATGAAACGCCGAGAGTTCTGGCGTGAGCCCGTTTCCAATCCTCCCTTTACCCCTCCTTACAAATGGCTGCTTTTGTTCTGGCGTTGATGAAACGCCGAGAGTTCTGGCGTGAGCCCGTTTCCAATCCTCCCTTTACCCCGCCTTACAAATGGCTGCTTTTGTTCTGGCGTGAGCTTTTTTTTTTTTAAAGAGGGCAGACAACAGGAATCGCCCGTGTTGTGTGGCGATCTTGCGGCCCCTGTGAGAAGTGTGGCCTTGGAAACTGGGCTGCGCTTGCGTGGGCACTACTTTCGGTGAAACTTGTCTGCAACTGTCTCGGAGGTGTGGCTATGGCCCAGAATTAGTACCAGCGGCAGGAATAGCGGAGCGGAGCGGGAACTGCCGGGTATGTCATTGCACGGGCTAGGTGGTGGGTGCATCGGCATGAGAGGGGAGTACGGGCGCAAGAGTGCATGTTGAGCTGCCTGATTGTTTTCTGAGTGCAGCTTTCAGTGTTATAAGCAGTTTCACACAATTCCGTTAGATGGTCTCCGAGCACCAACGCAGGGGGACCCCAGCCTTCACCATACAAGGGAAGTCACAGCCTTCTCCAGCGGGGTGCAGTGGGACTCGTGCAGGGACATATGAAGCTCAATGACCTCATGTCAGATGCTTACCAAATGTAATCAGCACGTTTTAGACGTCTGTAAAAATAGTTTACGAGCACATTTTATTGCTACAGAAATAAGTAAACAGGCGATGGGGGGCTTGAAAACATTCTCAACAGCTCGAGCGCACGCCTCTGCCCGACGTGCAAATGCTACAATGACGTCATTGCTCCCGCTCCCCAACTCCTCATTCCTCACCTCTCAAAGAAAACCCACAAAAGATCTCAGCTTGTAGCCATCAAAAGAACCTAACCCCTCTTAACCTCTACTCCTGGCAATTTTTGTAATGTTCCGCAGTTTTTTAACAGTGCAGTGTTCTTCAATCCTGCCTTGTGCCACTTTTTTCCGGACTTTTATATAGCGCGAACTCGACCCGAAGGTATCAGAGCGCTTTACATAAGCACTAGTTGCATCACAAACAGACACATTCATTACATTAGGCACGGGGAGATTAAGTGATTTAACGCCCCTGCCGAGACTCAAACCCGGTTCCCCAGCTTCGAGTTCGACCGTTCCAGCTGGTAGGCCACATCCTCCGATGAACAGACGGATAGGTGAGGTCGGGGTTACAGGACATTAATCTTTTCCCTGGCATCAGTAACCATGAGTGGTGGGCTTTGTTCGGTGAGGGTTGGTCCTACAGTGGTGTATTTCGTAGGAGAGGGATGGATGTTATGATCCCTTCAACTGAAGCAGTGTGACCGGTATGTCATGGGTTACCCCCTGCGGTTGGTCTGCAGGGGAGGCGAGTGGTTTGTTTTACAGCTCGCCACGATGTTGTGCTCCTTCAAAAGTGTTTGCATGTCAGAGCCTTGGGGGGTGCAGTATTTTCTATCTTTTGGGTCTTGGGTTGTTTCTTTCTTGACCTAGGTTCTACCAGGCCTAATGTTGCCCTGTCCGATTCCCAGCACCCCTCTAGCAGGGGCACTCCGGACCTCATCTTGCTCCTTTTCGGTTGCTGCTTTTCACTGCCCCACGTTCTCGTGTACGGCATTTCCCAGCACGACGTGACTGTGTCAGAGTCCCCCTGTCATTTGTATCCATGCTTCCAAAGGGAGAACCACTGGAACAACTAATTAACCGACACTAAATCCTCGCCTACTCTGATCCACTTAAAAGAGGCAGTAAAAACTGCCTATTCATTCGGGCCCCTTGTGGGTCCCCACCTCACCCATGCTTACATTTAGGATTTGGGGGAGCGGTTGCCTAACATGACGCCATTGTGCTGCTGTTCATTGTTCATGGGGTCTTTGTGAGCGCAGCTTGGAAGAGGGTGAGAGGATGTGGTGTTACGGCCAGAGCTGCTGACTGTAGCAACTCTGTGTCGGCACATCATTGATGTTAACAAGCTGGTCTCCATGGTAATGTCATGTACTGTAGTGTCATATCAGCGACTGCTCAATGGTCTGTGCTTCTCTCTAAGCCACTTGTAAATTTCAAAACTTATTACGACTGCATTGTAGCAAGCACCAGTTAAATATGAGCCCTAAATCAATAAAGCTCCGAAATGTAAAGTACTACAACACAAATAGATTACTACTCAATCTGCATAATGCCTCAGTAATCTGTTCTCGCAGCTTCCACACACCTGTAATAAATCACATTTCCCCTACTTCTACAATGGAAAAGGAAATGCACATTATTAATTTACACGCACAGCTCAGGTTACAGCACAAACAGTCACACACGAGCTCAGTAATACAGAGGTAAAAATCGACAAGAGTCCGTGTAGGCGCATACATGCTGACATAATGTACCAACAGATGTATACAGAATCAGAGGCTGACGAGAACCGACATAGCACAGAGATAAGAAAATAGACCCCCACACACACCTCCTTTTGATCCTATTCACACTCCAAATAAAAATGGTTCCACAAACTACCAGAGACCTTCTCTTTGGGAACCTAAATCACACGCCTATAGCCACAAGCATTATGTCTTGTACCTTGCGTTATCCGTGGGCATAATGCATCTAGGCCCAGAGTAGGTGAACAGGGTGATCTCTGTATGCTGTTTGTGCACACTCTATGTGTGCTATGTTTGTACACTATGATTTCTCTATATGTGCACTGCGTGTATGTTCGTGCACAGTTACCTGTTGTACACTCACACAAAAGGAAACAGAAACCACGTCTTTTGTGTTACGGGTGTAGATTCTAGTTCCCTGTTGCATTCTGGTACATGTACTTTTCCCTCCAGTACCCCATTTTAAATGCAAAAAAACAATTTGTCCGACAACTCCAAGGCGCACGCATGGCTTTGGAACATACTTTTTCTTTAAATAATCACTCCACAGCAAACAAAAAACATAATTAAAAAACATTCGCATTTACTACCACAATAGCTCTAACTTTCACAAATGCGAGACCTATTGCATTGCAAATGCTTGTGTTTTAATAGAAACTGTATGTCAGCTCGTCTAAAGGTTATCTTTGGAGACCAACCTAATTCACTACAGTGTCATTATCCAACGGTTACACTGGTCAGCCTTTAGTCTTTATTTTTAGGATTTTATTAGCTTTATTGCAGTGAGCAGTAATCATCTTGGTTATATTGATTTATTTTTTGCTTGCTTTCTCTGTTTGTTTCTTGGTAATAAGATCAGAGGTTTATGTCTTTGGCTCTTTCATGGCTAAGTTAAGCATATTTAATAGCTTTTTTTGCTGAAATCTTCAAGCAACATCTTGTGATTCCTGTGAACAGTTCTTTTTCAACCATTACGGGTTTCTCTGGAATGCAGTTTCTTTTTTCTCTTTGGTTATCTTTATGGCGAGGTCTAAGAATGTCTCACCAGACTAACTAATGTCCTAAGGGAAGTGCTCATTCAGAACGATTTTATTAATAGTTGACATAAATTTTTTGATAGTGTCCCCATCTTACATAAGCAAGAGGTAGCTTTTGTATCTAAGCCATAGTATTTCATGCTCCAGGTGGACCATGTCAGTGGGACCCAGGGCAACGTTCTCCTGCTGCCACCCTATTGTTGCTCATGGTAACTGTTGGTTCCATCTACCTCATGCCCCGCGGTTTTTTCCTAACATTCACAGCCTTTTACAGGACAGGATTTTCCTTCCAGTGTGCAAATATTGCCTAGGTCCTAGTGGAATTGTAGCTGTGGTGGTGAAATTTGGAGGCATATTTACAAGAACTGACGCATCAGCATTGATGCGTCAGATTTCAAGAGCCTGTCGCAAATGCCCTAACAACACCATGGATGCACTGTATTTACAATACAGTGCTCCATGGCACAAGGATTCATCGATCCGTCAGAACTTCTGATGCATCTTATGGCACTAAAGTAACGTATTGCTGGAGTTGGCCGTAAAACTGACGCTACTCCAGTAATGCGTCATAACACAGAGGCGAGTCCCATGTTAAAAGCCCTGCGTCCATCCTTACGCCTCGTTTAAGAAGGCGTAGGGATTGTGACACAGTCAAGTCGTGGAGTGACACAGTGAAAAGTTGTAAATTTCACTGCGTCAGTTCTACATGGCTTTTAACGTGGGAACACCTACCCTGTATACATTATATCTGGTGCACGTATAATGTGACACAGGCCTCTACAAATTGACGCATTTGGCCCAATGCGGTACTTTGTAAATATGGAGCAGTCGGGAGCACTGATTGCACAGTCGTTACATAAAAAAGATTATGCTGCTGTGGCTCGAGGTCCTTGTAAATTTGCCCCTTGGTTTACTATTTTACTCGTTGATTTATAGTTTAACTACAATTGATCGAATGATAATTTAAATACAAATGAATATCATACAGTTGTGTCTCTTTCCTAGCTCCTTCGCCTCCTCTTTTAAAATATAAGCAGTGCAGAAGCTGTGAAAATGGAGCACTTATTTGCTGGGAATCTGGTGAAAACGAGAATCCTGTTGACTCATACGCACTGGAACTATGCAAATTAACAAATGGAGAACATGGAGATTGTGTTACAGAGTAAGTGAATATTCTATTGTTGAAAGAGCTTTGAATCTGAAGATGTATGAAGATAGGTATACATAAGAGGGCTGTTTACATTGTTCATGCTGTGATGGAATTGTAAAAATGTCTAATCAACTGGTTTAGAATCATCATTTAAGATTCACTAGCACATATCATCACGTGTGTGTTTTATCTTGGTTGGAAATTACAAACAAGGATGAATGCCTGTACACTACCCTGTATCGAAAATAGACTAAGCGGAAATTACTACTCATGTGTAATAGTCACTAGCTATCGGCCCTGAGGGACAATCACCCTTTTGGCGAATTTTTGAGACCATACAGAAATCTAAAGCTCGAAGAAGATTTCTTCACATATCAGAGTCAATCTGCACACTACTTTTGGAAATAGGCTATCCTTGTAAACTAGTAACACAGACAAGAAGATTGTGTTAAAGCAGTGCTTCCCAAACGTTTTAGAACCACGACCCAATTTTTAGAACAACAAACTTTCACAACCCACCTAGCTTTAATGGGCATGAGATGGGTGATTTGTTTGATGTAATTAAAGTATTGTGTGGTAGCTCGCTGTCATTTACAGACAGCACATTTTACATTGATGTAGCCACTAAATTTGAACAGACATACAGTTTTACTGATAAAACTATATTGCACACAAATGATAATGTGTGGAAATTGGGTTTCAGCGAATATTTTCCATTTGGGCATCACTAAGTGAAGTGTTTTGATTTGTTTTGATCCTATTAAAATCTATGCTTCCATCACACTTCAGAATTACAAACAAATGTGCTTCCTTTTTGCTTTCCTAACTGCTGAATGTGTACAGCTCATTTACAGGTATTTACATTTTGTTGTGTGTTACAAAAAAATTACATCCAACAGCCTTTCCTTTCACACACTCTGTACCCCAGCAAAAATGACACATAAGAACAAGTTTCTTACCGTCAGTAATGCTCTTTCTGCTAGAGACTCTATCTAGCCACAGATTCTCTACCTTTTGAATATTCCCCAGACATCACACTAGATCAGGAAACTTTTCAGCAGTACCTCTGCATGCCGGAAGGTGGTGACGTGCGGCCACTTATTGATGCTGTTCCGCTCCGGAAATGACATGGAGGGGCCTACATAGACACCACTCCTTCACGCTGACGTCAGTTGCTTTAGAGACTTTTTGTGCCCTCAGACGTAGAGCCCCAAAAGCAAATTGGTAGACAGTGTGCAGATTCCTAGATTTGGGATCCTGTACATGGATAGAGTCCAATTACAGAATGGGAAGGAGGGGAAGGTTGGTGAGGAATCTCTACTAGAAAGAGCATTAGTGGAGGTAATTTCTTCTAGTAGAGACTTCTAGCAGCAGATTCCTTACGTTTTGAGTAAATATTAAGGAAGTACCTATTTGGAGGTGGGTCCCTGAGTGGACTCAAACGAGAAATGCTAGCAGTACCGAGCAGACAAAATGCCCTTCTCACCAAACCTGACTGTCCAGACAATAGTGCTTTATGAATGTATGGAGGGACGCCCATGTAGCTGCCTGGCATTTGTCTAGGACAGGGACTCTGCATGCTAATGCAGTGGTAGCAGCTTTGACCCTGATAGAATGAGGACGTCGGCCTTCTGGAGACTGCTTTTTGGTCAGTGCATAGCAGAACTTGAAGCAGAGTACGATCCATCAGGAGATGGTACTCTTGTGAACTGCCTTGCCTTGTCACTCCAGAAAACTCCACAAAAAGCTGATCATCCACCCAGCGGTCTTTGGTATGATCTATGTAGAAGCTCAGCAGTCTCTTGAGGTCCAGGCGATACAGTCTCTCCTCCTCATTAGAGGGGTGAGCTAGAGCTTAGAATGCCGGCAGGGTGATAGTTTGACTGACGTGGAACGGCATCACAACTTTCGGCAGGAAGAATGCCAAAGTTGGTAGGACCAGACATCTGAGAAGAAGAAAGAGTATGGTGCATTGACACAAAGAGCCTGAAGCTCACTCACATGCTGTGCCAAGGGGATGACGATGGGGAATATAGTCTTGATAGTAAGGAGCCGTAAAGGACAGTTGGGACGCAGCTAGACTGGGTTGCACATCAGGTAAGTCAGGACCAGATTAAGGTCTCATTGGCATGACAAAAGGAGAAGGGGGAAACATATGCCATTGGCATGACAAAGGGAGAATGGGGAAACTTATGTTTGTAAGTCTTTCAAAAATCGCATCACTACTGGTGACTTAAACAATGAGGGCTCATCAGGCAACTGTAAGAGGGCTGAAAGATAACCCATTACTGTGCCTAAAGTAAAGCTTTGCCAGGCAAGAGACAGAACAAATAACAGAACCTCAGATAAATTGCCAGGAGGGGGTCAATCTTGTGTGCCGCACCAAACCACAAATTTATCCCAACAACAGGCATATAGAGATGACCTCAACCACCTCCAAACGAAGGTCAAAGGCATTAAGCTGTCACCGCTCAATCACCAAGCGTGAAGTTGGAGACTGTGAATACCTGGGTGCAGAACCCTGCCTCGTTCCTGCAAAAGCAGGTTCTCCCCAAGGGGAAGCCTGATTGGAGGACATGCGCTCAAGCTTAGGAGTTCTGGATACCATACTCTCCGTGCCCAATCTGGAGCCAGTAAGATGGCGTGGGCCCAGTCTGTCCTGATCTTCTTGAGAACTCGGGGCAGGAGTGGTATCGATGGAAAGGCATATATGAGGATCGAATTCCACTTGAGGCAGAAAACGTCTACAAGCTAGAGATGACTTGGAAACTCCAATGCGCGGAAGCACTGACATTTCACATTCTCGTTGGTGGTAACAAGATTGAGCTAAGGTTCTGCCCATTCATGAAAGAGACCTTGTGCCACCTTCAGGTGTAACTGCCATTCATGTTCCACTAAAGGTCCACAGCTGAGCTCATCCACCAAGACATTTAATGATCCTGCCAGATGGTACACCACCAGTAAAATTCCTTGATGCCCAGCCATTTCCAGAGGCGCAAGGCCTCTTAGCACAGGATCCGTGAACCCATCCTGTTTGTTACATCACCACCTGGCGGTGGTGTTGTCTGTGAACACCTGTACTAGCCTTCCCTTGATGGAAGAAAGGCTTTCAATGCCAAGTGGACGGCCCTAGCTTTAAAAGATTGATGTGGAGCCAGGACTCCACCAGAGACCAAAGTCCACTGATCTCCACCTTTCCCAGATGGCCGCCTAAACCCAGAAGCAATGCATCAGTCACCACTGTCAGCTCTGCATGGGCAAGGGAGAGGGGTCTGTCTCTGACCCAATTGCTGCCCAGCAACCACCATTGCAGATCTTTTTTAGTCTCCTCCAAAATGTGAATGTGGTCGGAGAAGTCCCCTTGATGTTGGGCCCACTGAAACTTCAGATGCTACTGCAGAGCCTGCATATGCGACTTAGCCTGCACAAACAGCAGGACACAGGAGGCCATCAGTCCCAGCAGCCTCAGAGTCGTCCTCACTGAAAACCAAGGCTGAGGCAGAAAAATCTGGATCATGGCCTGAATGCCCTGGCAGTAGGGGCTGCCAGCTTTGGTGGTTTCATAAAATAAAAACAATTAAGTAAATAAAATAAAAAAGTACTTACCATGGTTGCTGCTGCGTCCTCCTCGATCCGGTCATCTTCCCTCATGACTCCAGGGCCCCAGCTAACTGTCTTAACCAATCCTGGTGCTGCTCTCGTGCTCTTAACCAGCGTCAGAGCAGCATCAGGATTGGTGGGAGTGGCCTGTAGCAGCACTCACAGGAGCACTGGAGGCTTTTCCTTTCTTAAGCCCAGCTGTTTTAAGACAGCTGGGTTAGAGAGCTTTAAAGTGTGCATTTGTGGCTGGCTGTCGCAAGACTGCTGCCCAAAGAGACATGCGCGCTTTAAACAAGTGCAAAGGCAGCCCACCCTCCTCCCTCCTGCTGCTGCCATTCAGCAGGCCTCGCCCCATCCTGACACTCCGTTCGGGATGGGGTGCCGAAAAATAAAATGGTAATGAATTATATTCATTACCATTTTATTTTTCACCTCTGAGGGCATTTCAGTGGAGCGACGCTCCTCCACTATACCGGAGGAGCCGCCCCTGTGTCCTGGGGGAAGGGCATGAAACTAAACCATGTCCAGAATGGCTCCAATTAAGGGGTGCATCTGAGAAGGAGTCAGGTGTGACTTCAGCACGTTGATAGAGAACCCCAAAGATGACAGGAGGTTCACCGTAGTCTGGAAGTGGTTGTCGACTGCCTCAATCAATCAATCAATCAATCAATCAAGGGTTTGTGAAGCGCACTACTCACCCGTGAGGGTCTCAAGGCGCTGGGGGGGGGGAGCAGCTCCGTATCAGTTGAAGAGCCAGGTCTTGAGGTTCTTCCTGAACGTGTGCAGGGTCGGGGAGCGTCTGATGTTCACAGGGAGCTTGTTCCAGGTCTTGGCTGCGATGTAGGAGAACGCTCTCCCGCCTGCTCTGTTTCTGCGGATGCGGGGGACCTCTGCCAAGGCGAGGTCGGCGGAGCGGAGGTTCCTCTTGGGTACGTGAAAGGAGAGTCTTTCGTTGAGGTATTTGAGGTATTTGGGTCCGATGTTGTTGAGGGATTTGTAGGCCTGGGGCGAGCCTGTCTTTAACAGCTACTTTATGATGTAGTGAAAGACTGGCACCCCTGATCTCAAAAGGTGTGCTACCACCACTGCCATCACTTTCCTGAACACCGAAGGGGCGCTGGTGGGGCCAAAGGGAGGCACAGCAAACTGAAATGCTCTTGTACCACCACAAACTACAGGTAGTGCCGATGGGCCGGCAGGATAGGTTGATGGAAATAGGCATCCTGCAGGTCCAATGCCACCATCCAGTCCTCAGGGTCAAAGGCAGACAGGACCTGGACCAGGGTGAGCATTTTGAATTTCTCCTTCCGGAGGAAGGTGGTGAGAGGGTTGCAGGTCTAGAAAAGGCCTCAATCCATCTTGGGCACCAGAAAGTAGCAAGTATAACAACCACGTCTTACTTGTGGCACCAGCACCCTCTCAAGAGTCCCTTTGGCCAAAAGGGCTTGCCCTTCGTTGCCACAAAATGGAGAGATGGTCCTCCGTCAGTCACTAGGGGGGGATGGTGAAAGGTGCAATGGAGAAGGAAGAAAGGGTAAGGCATATCCCCTGCTAAAAATGTGTAGGAACCACCTGTCTGATGTGTCCATTAGGGAGTACTGCACATCACCAGGGAACCGAGTCAATCGCAGCTACGCATGGCAGCCAATAGCAATGCTGGTACATATGGTACACCCAATGGAATTGTGGTGTCCAATCCACAACGAATCGTGAGCTTGGCTGCATCACAACCATCTTTAATTGCTTGGAACAACACAGGGTAAAGGTCTTCGGGCACACCAGGGAGGACTTGTGACATCAAATCCCAAAGGTAGTGTGAGTAGCGTCCCAACAAACAGCTGGCATTAACAGAGCAGAGGGCCAAGCTGGTAGTAGAAAATACATATTTGCCTAATGTTTCACTCACTTAGATACCCAATCAGAGGGAGTGGGGGGAAATGTGTTGGGATTAGACTGGTTAGTGGAAGCCCTGCACCACTAGGCTTCCTGGTGCGGGGTAATGCAAAAGAAAAGCCAAATCACCAGAAGCAGGCCGAAGGTGCCTAGCAATCTATCGATTGACGTGTGGGCCAGGGCACGGTTTGGCTCAAGGCCCCAATAAGGTATCCGTCACTGCTTGGTTTAAAGTAAGAAGCGGCTCCAAAGATGTCTGCCCTGGTTGAAAGATCTCAGTGGGGAGCTGTAGGTCAAGAACTTCAGCCACCCCACAGAGCACCATGGCATAGGAAGCATATTTAACTGTGGCTGGTCCCGGGGAAGAACCAAACCTATCTCCGAGAGGTATTGAGGTCACTAGGCTCCTATAAATCCTTGTACCAACTGTCATTGTGTTAGGGCTGATCTAACTCATCACCCAGCTCACAGTCATTATCCAAATCAGTCCCAAAAAGGAATGCAGAGAATGTTGTTGACCTTGTGGAAATTCAAGTGGGGAAGTGATGCCTTAGGAGGATTCAGGCACAGTGTCAGTTGAGGTCAGACTGGCGTTGGAGAGAACAATTGGGGCCACCTCCTTAGGTTGCAAATTCGGCATTGGCATTGATGTGTCTGGGGCTGGCATGGGTTGTGGTGCCAGAAGTGGAGTGAGAACAGGCTTGTAGGGTCCAGCTGGTGCCGAGGGTAAAGCTGCAGGTGGTATCCCAGGTGGAAGGCCTCTCGGCTCCTTGAGGTCCGAAGGTGCACCAGAGGGAGTCCCTAGGAATCCAAAGAGCAGCAGCATGGTTGAGTGAAACTCTTCAACTGACATGGCCTGGCTGAAAGCCCCAGAAACTCGGGTTATGCCAGAATCAGCTGCAGTATAGGCTCTGAAGTCAGTCAACTTTGGGAGCAAAATTAAGAAAGGTGGTTCCGTCACCACGCTTGCTCAGGTGAATGCAAGTGGCACGAGGGAGTGGAATCCCACTTCAATTTCCTGTCCAATCTACGCTTACCTTTTTTGCTTCGAGCACGAACAAGACTGATCTGTAGAACGACTCAGTCGACTCCAGGAACGTGACCCAAATCGAAACTTGGACACAGGGGTGACTTGAAATGGTCCCAGTGCCGAGTCTTCTTATGCTTGGCAACTTAACTTTTCACCTAGCATTCCCTGATGGCCTTCAGGTTCATTCACATGCTGTCACTGCAGGCCTTGGCGTTGTGGCTGAACCTCAAGTACCAAAGGCACACCTGATGGGGATTCGTCACAGACATTTGTTTGCGACAGTCCCTACAGGTCTTAGAGCCTGTCGTCTTAGGAGGTGACATCCTTTGTGCACTGAAGATAATTTGTAGAAAATATCGTGCCTAATGTCTCTGAAAGACAAGTGGGAGCTCCGGATCCACATCTGGTAGTGTGGAAAGAAAGGAAATGACGTCAGCGCATATGACTGGTGCCTATATAGGCCCTGCATGTCATTTCCAGAGTGTAACGGTGTCAGTGCAGACCTGCATGGCGCCACCTTCCGGCATGCATAGGTATTGCAGAAAAGTTTGCCAGATCCAGTCTGGCATCTGGAGAATATTCAAAAGGTGAGGAGTCTGAGGCTAGAAGTTTCTATCAGAATTGACTTTTCTTTCTCTGACTGCAAAGTGAGAGGTGTTTGTAAACACCAATTTCCCATGTTCAAAAAATAAGCAGCAATTTGTCAGAAGACATAGCCTGACATTTGACCACTGTTTTTGAAGTGCAGCAAATGTGGCAGGATAAATACAGAATTTAAAGGCATCTTTATTTATTGATTTTACTTTCATGACCCACCAATGAATAGCAACCCACAATTTTGGAGATGCTATGTTAAATCACTGCCACATTCTTTCTGCCCTGAACATACATATGGAGAAGCCCCAGTTTGCTTACAAGAAGAAAAGGAATACGCAACATTATGTGGTAAAACTCTAGAAAACCATGAGAAACGGTTACACTGACAGCCATATGATGTCTTACTACCTATCATAGGACATTACAAGTTTGGTAATTGTGTTGCCTGTATTACCACCATTAGCCAGTAGGAACTTTGAATTTGACTTCTTTAAAAAGTTACTGGCAGGGAACACCTGATATCCAAACTCTACAAATCATGCCTTCACTTGCCTCCTTCATAAGACGCTGGAGTCCGCGCTGCATGGAAACGAGATCTAGGATGCCGGCTAAACGATTTCCAATGGCATAAGTGCTGTACGCAAACGTGATTAGTATCCCTTAACCATCGACACAAAATGCTCCACTTTAAATTCCTATGGCGAGCATTACCTACACCGACTAAAATACATAGGATGGATCCCTCCCACCCCCATTCCTGCCCCAAGTGCCACCATCAGCTGATTTTGCCCATATGGCATGGACCTGCGAGAAGGTGGCCCGATACTGGTGGACCATTTTCGATGAGCTGACTCGCATGACCTGCATGACCCTCACGCCTTCGCCCTCAATGGCGCTCCTGGAGTTTGTTCATGATGTCCCTGCTGCCTCGTGCCGCTTCATTGCTATTGCATTTCTGCTCGCGAAGAGGGAGGTTGCCATACACTGGGGTAGCAACCACCCACCCTCAAGTAATGCTTTTTTTTTTTTTACGGAGTTTTATATAGCGCAAACTTGACTCGAATCGGGTATCAGAGCGCTTTACATAGCACCAGTTGCATTACAGGAGGACACATTCATTTTTGTTAGGCACGGGGAGATTAAGTGATTTGCCCAGAATCACAGGATGTTCAGCGTCATTGCCGAAACTCGAACCCAGTTCCCCAGATTCGAGGTCGACCGCCCGAGCCGTTAGGCCAACTCCTCTCCCCCAGCTTAATACACTGCAACACAAATTGAGAATTGTAAACACACTTACAACCACCCACATCCTGTCCGTACGATATATGGCAACCACTGCGCGACTATCTTCTCAAGTTTGAGGGCACTGCCACCTCACAATCCGCGTAACACTGTGCGCTACCCAAGCTCACGGTGTTGGTGCAGGGAAACACTATTCGCAGCCGAGTGGACTGTAGAGGCACCCGTGCCGATGAACTGTAGAACCCGAGCTCCACAACTTGGGGTATAAATGTTCCTGCCATTGCTCATTGTACGACTGCATGAAAAATGGGATGAAACGATTTGCTTGTGTTGTATTTGTGGACCACCTGAATGTGAAGTACCTTATGCTAAAAAATAAAAAAAAGGTCTACAACAGCTCCCCAGAATGCCCCCTTAATGACTTGAAGAACGTAGTGATAGGGCTGCCACAAGCTTTGACTATTTTAAGGAGAATTTTAATGCGATCATAAACCCAAAAACACAGCCCATGTCCTGAGCTGTGCGGCCACATGAGAGCACTGCTGTGGCTGACAGAACTGTCTTCAAGGACTTGTGTGATGTATGTTTGGTGGGGAACCCCGTGCTAAAGAATACACCCACATCTCAGCCACTAACAGAATCATGTCCAGAATTAATTTCTTTTTTCGGCTTGCTGCAGACGTGCCACCCACCACAGCAGCACACATCCTCCCCTGGGGAATATCTGACCACTCACATGGAGTAATTAAAATTGGGGCCCCTAGGTTAGAGGAACGCCCCATGCGGCTGAATGCCTGGTGCTTGACAGACGCACAGCACACTCATTTTATCATACAGAAACTGAAAATATCTTTCGAACTCAACGATGGCTCAGTGGAGCCACCTAGCATGTTGTGGCAGCAGAGAAAGCAAACACACTTGGCAAGTCCAAAACATTTTGTTAGTGGGAACATTTTTGAGAGGGAAAGGGAGAAAAAAACCAATGTATCTCTGACCTGGAGGTGAGAGATCTTCCACTTAAACCTGAATATCTCACCGAGCGTGAGGAGGGGCTTTAATGCCAACAAGCATCAGACAGGGCAGACAGTAGACAGGAGACACAGACTCCTTGAAACTATGTCCTTGGACAAAGCTAGGCATCTCTGGCTTGCCTCTACCAGGCAGCTCTACGAACTAGGGGACAAAACCGTAAAACTACTTTACTGGCTGGCCCATAGAAACACTGTTGCAGGGTAATTCCACATGTAAGGGATTTGGATTGGAATGTGGTCATGTATTCATCAATGTTGTATGATAACAGAAGATAAAAGTGGCATTCAATAACATCTTCTGAATTTGAAATGCCTTCCGGTGAACAATCATTTTCACACATGTATACTATGAAATCCGTCGACGTATTTCGAACTCGAGTAAGAGCCAGGATTGCTGCTACGCGCTTTCGTAATGAACTGCAAATAAATGCTGAGTAGCAGTCAAATGAATCCTGAAGCTGTGTACCTGAAGGACAATTGAATTCATTTCACAACAGCACGCAAGTTCAGGAGACACCAGATCCCAGCCAGTCAGAGTCCTGTACTCTTACTCGATGGATACCCTTGGGGAGTGCCTTTAAATTGCATAGCCTGGCCAGTGGGCAAGCGTAATGAACTTTCACTGATCCAACTATAACCAATCAGGTTTGGAACCCCCAAGAGACATTAGTAAATAGAGGTTCACATTAGAGAGACAGTGATGGTTACCTCTGTTCAATATCAAAATGTATTGACTGGCATTCTTTAATGCACTAATATGTTTCGTTAAAGCACATACACCTTTGGTGTTTCATGTATAATGATTTTTAGGTCTCGCCTTGGCAGCGCATGCGCTGTCTCAGCGAGACCTAAAGTAATCTGTATGTTGGCTGAAACTTCCTCTAATTTGTTTTTCCGCTTGTGATTGGTTTACTTGAGCCATTGCTGTTGTTTTCGTGCTTTCTGTTGGCTGTTGATCGTAGAGTTACTTCCGTGTAGTCCCGAAGCAGCGGTGCCTAAGTACAGTTTCCGTCCGCTCCGCTCGCACTTGTTTTATTGCAGTGTGTCATCTGTTTTCACACGCCGCGTTTGTTTATTTATTTTGAAGATCACTCCCTGCGTCTGTAACTGGAGACTCTCCTCCTCCTCTTCTGAACATTTGAAGCGAGAACGCATTCCCTGTTTACATTCTCGACTGGCTAATTGTGCCTTTGTTCACTATGTCGGCTCTTCACGTTTCCGGCGTGTTTTTACAGTGCTTAATTTCTGGCTAGACAGGTGCCGGGGCTCTTATTAGGCGGAAGATTTTAATTAAATGTTTGTTGTTTGGCTGCCTAATAAACATGACAGTATCAGTTGTAGAGGTAATTACGATGTTACAGATGACGGTGTTACAGAGTAAATTTAGAGATGTTGCCAGCTCAGTTGTTTAAGCGAATCATGCCTGTAGTGTTTGTGGCTTACCTACAGCCGCTTTCACACTGCTGGTTAACTACATTCGGAGGAATCAACCCGCTTTACATAAGCACCAGCTGTCTTAAATACACACAATCATTTTTCGTAGGCACAGGGAGATTAACTGATTTGGCCAAAAACAAAGATTTAGCATTTCTACCAAGACTCGAACACTGTTCCCAAGCTCCTACGTCTACCGCCATAACCCTGACGCCACATTCTAAGAGAAAACACAGTGTGTGTCTTACAACTCAAACATCCATCCTCTTTCACACGTGCCTATAACACATGTCTCTATGTACAGTCGCAGTTCCTTGTTTTTTGTGCCTTACTTTCAGCCGCTTTTACGGCGCTGGATACAGCCGCTTTCCTAGGCTTAATTTGAGATTAAAGAGGTGCCGGGGCTGTTAATAAGCGTTAGCTTTCCAAAAAGAAACACAGAGCATATAATATCAATTGTAATAGTCACTTAGCTCGAGCAGTTTTCCCACTGTTAATTTGTAATAGAAGAGGTGCATACTAGGCGGCAGCTTCACACAGCATGTTTTCTGAACTTGTCCTTCCCAGGCCACACAAGCTTTGTTCAATGAGCACATTTTACTTCACACATAATGCGTATGTGTTCAGCTACCTGCAGTTCATGGTTGTTTGTTGTTTATAATTTAAAGTGCATAAAAATATAAGGCAAGTATTATTCGCGTATATATTAATTTGAAAGGCAACTTCACACATAATGCACGTTTGCAGACTCACCTGCAGTTACTTGTTGTTTAGTGGTGACCTTTGTAGCTTTAACAACTTTAGTATCCTGCTGTTCATTGATTTGCATCCCACAGATGCTGCAGAGGAATAGATTACTATCTTTCTCTCTTGGCTTGTTTACGCTTAATTAGCCTGGCCTGGTTTCCTTCCACATGTGTCAGAAATTTTACAGAAACTCACACTTCATCAGACTTTTAGGCGTTCTTTTTTCACAAAACATATGTTCATCTATTACATTATACTAACCGTGGCAGAACTTTTTTTTTTTTGTTAGCCTACCTAAGAAACAGCCTAGAAGCTAAACAATTCGGGAGGGCATGTTGTTTAAAGGCAAAATAAGATGAAACATTTAGCAGTCGTGTTTATTTTACTTTCAATAGCAACTGCACTCACAATGCACCTGAGTACAGCCAGTTGCAGTTTCTTGTTGTTTGTGGCTTCCTTACAGCCGCTTTTACAGTGCTGGTTACAGCCGCTTTTTAAGACCTTAATTTGTGACAAAAGAGGTGTTGGGGCTTTTCTTAGGCAGCAGTTTTTGTAAAAAAATTAGTTTGTGTTAGCGTGCCTAAACAAAGAGTACAGAAACAGTACAATTGGAGAGTGCATGTTGTTTAAAGGCAAACAGTGCGAAAAAAAGCACTTGCATTTATGTTACTTTTAAAGGGAACTTTAAAACTCTTTCTGGCAAAAGAGGTGCTGGGCCTCTTATTAGGCGACAGCTTTTTAAAGATTAATTTGGGTGTTTTGCTTTTTCATCTCCATTTGTGCCTGTAGAGCGAATCTTGTGCGGACTTTCAAGTCCGTGCGTGTATTTTCTAGGCCACATAAGCATTTGTTAACCATATAAAACCCTTTCAAACCTATGTTTACCGTATACACTTTACTCTCACATTATGTGTGGAGTTTTAGCTAGCGCTAACTACACCTGGAGGTATCAAACCGCTTTACATAAGCAGCAGCTGCATTAAATAGACACGCAATCATTTTTGTTACGCACAGGGATATTAACTAATTTGCCCAAAATCACACATTCTTCAGCATCCCTGCCGAGACTTGAACACCGTTCCCCAGCTCCTAGGTCTACCTCCATAACCGTGAGGCCACATTCTCTCCATATTGTGCCTTTCTTTACTATGTTGGCTATTCATCTTTCCGGCGTGTTTTTGCACTGCTTAATTTGTTACTAAAGAGGTGCTGGGGCTCTTATTAGACGGCAGATTTTTATAAAATGTTTTCTGTGTTTGCATGCCTAATAAGGAGCACAGAAACTCTAGAATTATAGAGGGCATGTTGTTGAAAGGCACAAAAGTGTGGGGAACAACACTTGCCTTTATATTAAATTTACAAACAACTTCCCACACAATGCTTGCTTTTAAAAAAAAAAAAAAGTATGTGAATTAATGTACCTAAAAACCAGAGAAAATAACTACTCGCTTGTACATTCATTTTACAGAAAACTCCCCACACAATGCACGTGTGCAGAGTCAGCTGCAGTTACTTGTTCTTTACTGGTGACCTTTGTTGCCTTAACAACTTTAGCATCCTGCTGTGATTGATTTCTATCACACAGATGCTGCAGACGAAAAGATTACCATCTTTGCCACTCTGCTTCTCTACGGCTAATTAGCCTGTCCTGGTTTCCTTTCGTAAGTGTTGGGGTTTTCACACTAACTCACAGTACGGCAGACTTTTAGGCAGCCTTTATTTTCACAAAGCATTTGTTGATCCATTCCATTACATTCATACAGTTACAAAAAAACAACTTTGGGACAATTTTGCAAACATTTCTCTGTATTTTAACTACTTGGTTTTGCTTTTATTTGATGCTGCTATCTTTCTTTGTGTCTGACTGCAAGCATTTTGTAACCACGTTTAAGCGTTTTAAATATATGTTTACTTTATACACTTCATTCTCATATTATGTATGAAGTAATATCTACTGCTAACTACATTCGAAGGTATCAACTCGCTTTACATAAACACCAGCTGCATTAAATACACACACAATAATTTTCTGGCCAGAGGAGATTAACTGATTTGCCTAAAAAAAGATTTAGCGTCTTTGACAAGACTCAGAACGCTGTTCCAAAGCTCCTACGTCTACCGCCATAACCGTGAGCCCACATTCTGTCCACAATGTGCTTTTCTTCCCTATGTCGGCTCTTCACGTTTCCGGCGTGTTTTTACAGTGCTTAATTTGTGGCTAAACAGGTGCCGGGGCTCTTATTAAGCGGGAGAATTTTATGAAATGTTTGCTGTTTACCTGCCTAAAAAACAGCACAGTATCTGTCTCACAACTTTCACATACATCTGCTTCCAGACGTGCCTTTTTACTCGATACACTTCATTCTCATATTATGTGTGAACTTTTATGTACTGCTAACTACATTTGGAGGTATTAACCCGCTTTATATAAGCACCAGCTGTATTAAATAATACACACATAATCATTTTTCGTAGGCACAGGGAGATGAACTGATTTGGCCAAAAACAAAGATTTAGCGTCTCTGCCAAGATTCGAACACTGTTCCCAAGCTCCTACGTCTACCGCCATAACTGTGAGGCCACATTTTAAGGAGAAAACACAGTGTGAGTGTCTTACAACTGAAACATCAATCCTCTTTCACATGTGCCTATAACACGTTAGGCGGCAGCTTTTTTGAAAAAATCTTTTGTGTTAGCCTTTGTAAGAAAGAAAGCTACCGCTAAGTAGACCTGGAGGTGTCATACTGCTTTACATAAGCAAGAAAAGGCCGAGATACTTTTGCGCGCGTGTGTTTAGCATCTCTGCCAAGACTTGAACACAGTGTCTTTTGTGGCTTGGCTACAAAATGGAATGTAATACTGGCTTGGTATAGCCGCTTTCCCACTGCTTAATTTGTGTGGAAAGAGGTGCCGGGGCTCTTATTAGGCGACAGCTTTTAACAAAATCTTTTCGGTGTTTGCCTTTTCACCACCATTTCTGCCCTTAGAGTGCATCTTGTGCTTCCTTTTAAATCCTTGTGTGTCTTTTCCAGCCCACATTAGCATTTTTTAACGACGTATTAGTCTTTAAAACCAATGTTTACCCTCTTAGTACACTTTACATTATATGTGTAGTTTTATCTACCGGTAACTAGACCCAGGAGGTATAAAACCACTTTACATAAGCATTTGTTGCATTAAATACACACGCAATAATTTTTGTTACGCACAGGGAGACTAACTACATTGCCCAAAATTAAACATTCTTTAGCGTCCCTGCCAAGACTCGAACATTGTTCCTCAGCTCCTACGTCTAACACCATAACCGTGAGGTCACATTCTATCCACAATGTGCCTTTGTTCACTATTTCGGCTATTCACGTTTCCGGCGTTTTTTCACAGTGCTTAATTTGTGGCTAAACAGGTGCCGGGGCTCTTATTAAGCGGGAGAATTTTATGAAATGTTTGCTGTTTACCTGCCTAAAAAACAGCACAGTATCTGTCTCACAACTTTCACATACATCTGCTTCCAGACGTGACTTTTTACTCGATACACTTCATTCTCATATTATGTGTGAACTTTTATGTACTGCTAACTACATTTGGAGGTATTAACCCGCTTTATATAAGCACCAGCTGTATTAAATAATACACACATAATCATTTTTCGTAGGCACAAAATATATAAATAAAGAGCACTGCGGAGGCCGTGAGACTAGGGAGTTTGTTTATTTGGGGAAAAACGCATGGTGTTAGGGGAACCCCCCATTTTTCCTCAACTTGGGCACAACCGCTCTGGTTCTCATGAGTTAGGTGGTTCTCATGCTCTGGAAGTAATAACAAGCATTGAAAATGCAATAGGTCTCGCCTTTGATTAAGTTAAAGCCATTTGCTTTGCTAATGGTATTGTATAGCAAAGCAAATGGCTTTAACTTAATCAAAGGCGAGACCTATTGCATTTTCAATGCTTGTTTAATTTGTGTCACGGTTCAGTTCTGAGCAGCCTTGTCTAGGACTTTGGGGCAAATCATGTATTTGTAAAATGTTTAAGTGGTTCCTTTTCATGACATGTTGAAAATCTATCTTACATGTTGAAATGATAATGAAAGATATGTGATTAAATTCAAGGGACAAGATGAATTAATTTTCTTGTCCTTGATTCCAATCTACCTGGTTAGGGGCCCAACCCCTTGGTACCTCACATCAGAAATACGGTGCAGAGGCAAAGTGATTCCCTCATTTGCATGGGGCCATGCTCCCATGCAACTGGGGAAACGCTCCCTCATGATAGCGCTAGCGCTACATGTGCGCAGTGATATCATCATTACAGAGAGGGAGGCACAAGCGTCTGCAGACCCTTCTGGAATACCATTGTGCCACAGGGGTGCACAAAGTTGGTATACACGCCTGTTGCTCCCCCTGAGTAACTTTCTGTGATACGGCCCCTGGAGCAGTGTCTCTACCCTAAAGACAGGCCACCCGCTTCTTAACCAGCAGCAAGGTCACCGATGTGAACCACCGCACACTACCGCCTTATAGCTACATTACAAATTGCAGTACTCAGACTAGTTTTAGACTTAATTAGTGTTTTTACAAAGATTATGTCCAGATTATCAGATAGTTAGATTCTGTGTTAATTGCTTCTTAGGACAAACTCGGATTTAATATTCAACTGGAAACTAAAAATGTAAAAATGAATACCTAGCTATTGTCTTACCTTTTCGAAAAAATGAGGGGAGAACTGTCATATAATTTGGATTGCCTTAGAGAATTACCTTCTAAAATGGATTTGCTTGATTTGGTTTAACAAGTGTTAAAAACGTTCATCTAAGACAATCCCCACACTCTTGCACACATTAGAGAAGATACAAAATATAAAATGCATTTGAACTCAATGCCAAAAAATGCAACCAACATGACAAGAGCCAAAACATGCTTAATAAGTAAAACAGTGTAGGAGACTCTGCAGCAATACCAGTAGTACAGCCAACTCTATTGTTCGTAATAAAAATTGTGTAAATAGTTCCTGTCATATACGAACTGAACAACACAGCGCCACCTGACCTGAAAAGAGTGGGTTCTGTCAACAACAGCATCTAGGACCAGAGCAGGAGAAAATGACATAGCCAGAAGAAAACATAATGCCAATGAAGCCTGCAGAAAATATGCGGGACACCGCACCTTCCAAAGACAAGAATGATCTAGGATCCATACAATACTAACGAGGCAAAATTCAATCATAATTCTTATATTAGTTCATGCATCCCTAACTGAGAGCTGGATTGAAAATCACAATGATGTATATCATGTCTATTGAAAACGCCTGCAGCCATTCTACACCACGCTTCTCCATGGACCAATACAAAATGTGTGCAGGGGCGTAGCTATCATTGGTGCAGCAGGTTCAGTTGAACCAGGGCCGACAGCCCTGAGGGGCCCTTTGAAACCTGACAATGCTGTAGTCTACTACCAAAACGGCAGTAAAAGGGGCCATTTTGCCATAGGCCATAGGGCCCCTGCCATCCTTGCTAAAGTACTGACTGTGCATATGCCAGGGTGAGGCCCCTCATCACACACATACATCCATGTACATGCAAATCAGGCAGGGCACCTGTTTCATTACCCATAAATGACCACAGGAAAGACATCAAATGTAGTACTGAATCGTAATGGTATGGGAAAGCACATGGAAAAATAGAAGCACTCCCAGAAGGAGGATAGGAGCGTCATCACCAAACACTGGTTGCTGCAGTAACAAACATTTTCTTAACTAAATTTCCTGAGAGCTAGTTTGAGGGACATAAGCAGAAGCTGATGAGGAGGCATATCATCCATAGAATGTCAGTACCACAAGTAGCTGCAAACATTGCTAAAAAGGTCTGTCTGAAGAGGCAGGTGGTAGGTGTGAAGCTTCCATATTTCACCAAAGATAAAATACACTTCTTGCAAATGAGGTATGGCTACTTCACAAATCCACAAAGGAGGACATTTGCAGATGATTCCACCACCAAGCATTTCAAAGCCGCACAGGAACACAAAGGCAGTCAAAGAAAGACTGACAGTCAACAGAGCCTAGTACAAACAATATACAGAAACATGACTGAGCGGGAAGAGGTGGTAACATCTGGACCAAGTGAGTCCAAACTGGAGAAGTTCTGGTGGCAGAAACAGAGAAACAATTTGCACACGTCACTAAAGTTATATTCATTTCCACGCTAGAAGGAGGAGGGCACGATATGTTTGCTAGCTCCAAACTATAATACCCATTATGGTACTTTGTATACCATGGTCAAAGAGCAGGTCCACCCATGACAACTACAGCGTACACTGCTGTCCTACCACCACCCATTATGGCCTTCCATTGCTGAAATGGCAAAGTACAGCAGTATTGTGCTCTGCCTTGAGGACCCAGACGTGTATGTATGCTCATAGCTGTCATGCTCCCCCCCTTACGGGATGCCAAGGCTGGTGGCACAGTGGACTGATGCGTCCACTCCACAAACCTGTGATTTGTCCACTAAACATTTCATCCTGCTGAGGTCGAAAAAATTAGTACAATTGGATTGGGTGACAATAAACACCTGCTATTCAACGCCAAGATGCCCCAAGTGGTGAATGTGTGATTTACAAGTGCAGGTTATATTGTTATATGTCTTATACACCTGGTGTCAGACGCTAATAAGGCACTGGAATCTTTGCATGCCTGATTGTATAACCCATGTGCAGGGGCGTAGCTTCAGGAAGGGTGTTTGGAGTGTTACCCCCCTTAATAAATATATTCTCTAATAAAAGGTTGGATGCAGGTGCTTTCAGTCGGGTATGGCGAGGTGTCTGTTGGATTTCACCTGTGATTCTTACATACACAGACAAAAGCACATACACACACTCTGGACTCTGTTTTGAAGGTCTTAAAACATGTGGGTTATTTTACAAAATGATGGGTTTTAATTACCCTAGCCATCAGCACTCTACCCCCTTTTCACTGCCCCTTAAGTCCCCTAAAGCGTGCTTCTCATATAATGTATTTTAGCATGATACACCAGCGTGATTGTTGGAAAATCTAAAGCTCCCCCCCTCCCCCCCACCCATCTTAATCACCAAGCTACGCCCCAGCCCATGGGTGAGCTCATGTTTCATTTGTCTTGCATATGAAACAATGTTATTGGAGGATTGTAAAATATTGAGTGGACGAGAGACAGGTGTTATGTTATGTTATGGGATTTGTATAGCGCATGGCTGTCCCAGCGATGGGGCGTCCCAGCGCTAGATCCACAAATTACCAGACCGAAGAAGGGTGCAGATCAGAGCATTATTCAGGGAAGAGCCAGGTCTTAACTGCCCTCCTGAAAACCCCATGATCCTGTATGCTCCTGATAGTGCATGGGAGAGCATTCCAGAGAAGGGAAGCTAAAGCCCGGAACGACCGACCTCCCGCCCGTGCTCGTCTAACACGAGGAACACGTAACAGATGTTGATTAGAGGAGCGGAGGGCACGTTCCAGTACATAGGGGATGAGGAGATTGGCTAGAACGAGAGGGGCTTGTGCATGAAAAATTTTATGAGAGATACACAAGGACTTGAAGTGAATTCTCCTTTCTACCAGAAGCCAGTGCAACTTACGTATGAATTTGGCGGTAGGGCAGGATTTTGGGAGGGCGAAGAGGGTCCGTGCCACGGCGTTCTGCACCCCCTGAAGATGATTGATGCCCGCTTTATTAGCACCCAGGTAGAGAGCATTGCAATAATCCAGTCTAGAAAGGATAGTAGACTGGATGATGGCCTGGCGTGTTTGAGCATTGAAAAACCCAAGCAGTGGCTTCAGTCCGCGTAGGAGTCCGAAGCAGCTGCCAGCCACCGATTTTGTCTGTGCCTGAAAAGTAAGTGCACAGTCAAACCAAACGCCCATGTTTTTTACAGTTTCCTTGGGGGTACCATCGATCACTCCAAAGATGCGTGTCTCTTCCTAGAAGAAGAATCTCGGATTTGCTTGCATTCAACTGAAGGCAGTTCTGGCTGCCATCCATTCCGTGATGGCCATCATGTCATTTCAGAACTTGGCAATGAGTTGGTCAGAGATAGAGAGATCACAAGCTGAGTATCATCAGCGTATGAGACCATGGAAAGGCCCCTACTTTTTGCAACTCCCGCTAGGGGGTGAATGTAGATATTGAATAATGTTGGGCTCAGAGCCAAGCCCTGCGGAACCCTGTGATGTGTGAACTGCACCTGGGAGCCATAAGGTGGTAAGATCACTTGGAAGGATCTGCCTGATAGGAAAGGCACGAACCAGTTAAGAGCGGCATCTCCTAAGCTAATCTCTTGTAAACGTTGCACCAGAATTTTATGCGATACAGTGTCAAAAGCAGCACTAAGGTCAAGAAGAATCAAGGCAGAGGTGTGGCCCTCATCCAATGAACTCCGCAGATGTTCAGTAACTGCCAGCAGAGCTGATTCAGTACTGTGGCCGGGTCTGAAACCATTCTGTGCAGGGTCCAGTATATTGTTGGACTCAATAAATTTGGTCAAAATGGAATAGATGTAAGACTCTGTGACTTTAGCCACAAAAGGAAGTAGTGAAATCGGGGGAAAGCTTTCTGATTTGGAGGCAACCAAGGTAGGCTTTTTTAGCAGAGGGATGACCTTAGCATGCTTCCATGAGGCTGGTACAACTGCAGGTTCTAGGGTTAAGTTTATCAGCTCACAGAGTGTAGGTAAGAGTTGGGGTAGGAATTGTAGGAGCTGATCAGGTTTAAGCGGATCAGCTGGTGATCCTGATTTAATTTTATAGCAGAGACTCATTAAAGCTTCATAAGATAGCGCCGGGAAGGAGGATAGAAGAGTACCTGAGAAACTAGTGTGATCGATGTGCCCTTAAATGCTAATAGCGGACAGGAAAGATTTATAAATGTCCTCAACTTTTTTAACAAAAAAAAGTGGCTAAGGCCTCACATTGAGAGTTAGAGGTAATGGTGGGTGCACTTGCTGAAGGGGGATTTCTAATATCATTCAGCAAGGAGAAGATACATTTGGCAGGATTATTACTGTTTTTGATTTTTTCTGCAAAGTATTCAGCGCAGGATTTCTGTATAGATTTATGATAGGCCTTAAAGGGCTGAACAATATTGTGTCTTGAGAGTCAGATCATATTGGCATCTCCAAGCACGTTCTAGAGCTTTGCAATTTTTTCTCATCTGGAATAGGGTCTCATTAAACCAAGGAATGGTGTAAGTTCTGCGGCAAGACATAAGTTTAACAGGGATATGTTTATCAAGGAAGAGTGTGAGCCATTCATGGAAGCGGCTGTTAGCTGCTTCAACATCACCAGACAGTTGAGGCGTTTGGGAGCGTAGAGTGTCTGAGAGGAGTTTGGCGTCAAACTTATGCCAAGGGCGTTTTAAGATGAGCTTAGGGTGAGTGCCCGAGGGCGGATTTTCACCGAGGAGTGCCATGGAAATGAGAAAGTGCTCAGTCCATGCCATAGGGAGGGTGTTTCACGTGGTAAGACACTGACTGAAGGAGCAGGGAAGCTCAGTGTGTAGTGGGGATGTATGAGCAAAGAGGCTTCTCATGTATTAGTTTGAGGCCATCACAGGGCACATTTCAGTCCTTTGTCAGGACTTGGAGACTAGTTAGGCATCTGGCATGCTGCTGTCTTTATAGGATATTGTGTTCATGTGCACATCAGTGGGGGCGCATAATATAGAAGAGTGCACAGATCTTTGCCATGCAGGTCGACAGCATAAGGGCAACGTTAATCAGACTTAGAGGAAAGACGGAAAGCTATGATAATACTGTCCACTGGAATGCCGCAAGCGATACAAGCAAGCGTAGACTTCTATTTTAGTCAGCAGGCATGTCCTCTGTACCGTGATAGTAAAAGGAGAAGCATTCACCTGTCTTTGTGTGACCCTTCACAGTCCCCTCTCAGTCTCGTAGCATGTCTTTTCTGCAAGTATTTACCCTGAACATGTTATACGGTTCCTACAAATTTAGTAGAACTGTGTATTAGATCAAAAAAACTTCATTTTACAGAGACTGATTCTTCTTATATAATCAGTGAATGTTGCTTTTGACTAGCTCACAGTACCGCATCTAAACCCCTGAATCTCCAGAGCTGTAGATGTTGTCAGTAACCTCAAACATGACCACTCTGATTCCCAAAGAATTAGTGGAAACAGATCTAGCCCTTTCATTTGTCACTTTTGCATGCCCTAGGGGTTACAAAGAAAAGAAGCAATAAGACATTTTAAAATGCTTGTTGAAGAAATATAATCTTTGTAAATAAAACACGATCTGCGATTATTTGACAGACAAGACACATCATTTTTATAAGCATATTAGAATGGTGAAAAACACAAACATTTCAACCATGTTAATTGTACCTAATGTTACTCCTATCTTTCGCTAATACCTCAAAGTTAGAGAGAACATGTCGGGAGTACCCATCTGCCAGACCTGTTAGAATGATCTAGCCCCATACCTTGGTATAATGTCTCAGGAAGCAGACCTCGGTGCATTAATGAATGCACCCCATCTGCGTGTGCAAGCCTGCACACTTCTGCTTGCGCTGCTATCTTCCTTCTTATGATGAAGGTCAGGTCCTGTAGAGCTGCATCTCACTCACAGCAGCTTCCATTATAACTCTGGTGTGAAGTGACTCTCACCGATTTCAGCATGAACGCTGTTGAAATACAAAAACACCAGCCTTATCGCACTGTGCCAGAGGTGCAGAACAACATCTTTAGTTAGTCTGGAAGGAAAGAGTTATCTCCCATGAGCACAAAAATAAAACAAGGACACCCGCTCTGCTGTTGCCGACTGCCTGGGGGACCACAAGCCCCGGTTTGCTTCGCGGCTAGGGCCGCCAACTACGACGTCACTCCAGCGCACCGGGAGGCGCTAGAAAACCCGAGGAGGGCTCCCGCAGTGCGGGACGCCCGCTCTGCTGTTGCTGAGTGCCTAGGGGACCACAAGCCCCGGTTTGCTTCGCGGCTAGGGCCGCCAACCACGACGTCACTCCAGCGTGCCGGGAGGCGCTAGAAAACCGAAGGAGGGCTCCCGCAGCGCGGGACACCCGCTCTGCTTTTGCCGACTGCCTGGGGGACCACAAGCCCCGGTTTGCTTTGCGGCTAGGGCCGCCAGCCACGACGTCACTCCAGCACGCCAGGAGGCGCTAGAAAACCCGAGGAGGGCTCCCGCAGCGCGGGACGCCCGCTCTGCTGTTGCCGACTGCCTGGGGGACCACAAACCCCGGTTTGCTTTGCGGCTAGGGCGCCAGCCACGACGTCACTCCAGCACGCCAGGAGGCGCTATAAAACCCGAGGAGGGCTCCCGCAGCGCAGGACGCCCGCTCTGCTGTTGCCGACTGCCTGGGGGACCACAAGCCCCGGTTTGCTTTGCGGCTAGGGCCGCCAGCCACAACGTCACTCCAGCACGCCAGGAGGTGCTAGAAAACCCGAGGAGGGCTCCCGCAGCGCGGGACGCCCGCTCTGCTGTTGCCGACTGCCTGGGGGACCACAAGCCCCGGTTTGCTTCACGGCTAGGGCCGCCAACAACGACGTCACTCCAGCGTGCCAGGAGGCGCTAGAAAATCCGAGGAGGGCTCCCGCAGCGCGGGACACGTGTGGGCGTGCCCCGGGCCATGCCCCGGCAAAGCCCGGGCCAAGGGCGGGCCCGTCCTTGGCCGTCATTGCCAGGAAGAGGCAGGGCAGGGCCATCCCCCTTGGTTTTCCGAGCAAGGATATATCTGGGACTTAAAGGACAGCCTTCTTTACTAAAGATTTATCTTGTAAGTGCCGGACATTTTCTCTTATCTTTTTCTTTTCGTTTATAATCTGTTTGAGCTAAGCAT
This sequence comes from Calotriton arnoldi, assembly GCA_963921515.1. Taxonomy (NCBI): domain Eukaryota; kingdom Metazoa; phylum Chordata; class Amphibia; order Caudata; family Salamandridae; genus Calotriton; species Calotriton arnoldi. The sequence goes on along the minus strand of CAWUFW010002281.1, from coordinate 2,174,375 downwards.
CTTGTGATTTAATTTACACTGTTGTACATAGGATGGGGAAATGCAAGAATACTGAGGGGGCCAGGAAGACAGTTGGGACTCATTTGAGAGTTACCAAAGCTGCAAAAGCTAGTAAAACTAATACAGTCCGCAGACCTACAGCTAATAACTGCGTTTTAGATTGCATAGATGATCTATTGATAGAGTGCCAAGATAGTCTAGATCCTCACTCTAATCTAATCACTGGAGATAATTTACCTACCCCACTAGAGATCCAATCCCCCCCTAGCTTATTTCCCACAATTGTTAAACAAATACCTTCCATCTTTAACAAACGTGTTACAAGGAGCACAAAGGATAAGCTCCCCAGCCATAGCCACTCCCCGCAAACTATTGGCCTAAATGAGATTGCTACCGAAGGAAGTGATAACCCCACATCGGTAGAAGTAGAGTCTAATTCAATAGGAAGGGACAATGTAGACACTATAAGTACTGCTGACCCTAGAGACACTATTATCCCTTTGGCAAATAGATTCTTACCATTACAGGATCTTATAGAAAATTCGCCAGAAGGGGTATCAGATGAAGAGTTGGTATCGTCATTGTCAAACATAGATGCCACCCAGGGGAGACTAGGTCTAGCAAAGGAAAGGGTAGGGGGTTGCCCAGCAAAGCCCACTATATCAGAGCTAGAAACGATAACAACTATTAAGGAGCTATGGTCTGAAGTCAACACCCTCAAGACATTTATCCTTGCGCTTACTGATCAAGTTAAAATCCTTTTGGATAGAGATCCAACAATAATACGCACCCCCTTATTGAAAGAGGGTGCTATAAAGAATATTATCACACAATCGAAAAGCGTAGGAGCTCCCAAATCCTTGACTAACATAATCCCTTTAATGTCCATTCCCACATGCCCCCCAGTTAATCCTCCTGTATCGATGGCGCATGCTTTCTTAGATAAAAATATGAGTAGAAACAACCCGTACACTACCGGCAGTGAACAACACTCAAGTAATAGGTGTGAGTTGACCCATGGCCCAACTAAGAGTATTTACATGATAAACGTGCCCAAAATCCAAATGCATGCCAAGTATGAAGATAATAACTCTTTAATAAATAAATCAATCCATTGGATCCGGAAGGTTAGGGGGTGCAGATCAGTCATTAGAGATGATATTCTCTGGCAAAAAGGATAACCCATTGCTTGTCCGATTCTATTGAACTACATCTTAAGGATGAAAATATGGTACATAGTTTAATAGCCCTTGAAGCACGGACTTGTTCGCCTTCTTCGACCAGAATCCAATTGAAATACAATCCGACTGGTGCACTGCAGCTCCAATCCAGTATTAGGTATGGTACTTCGCTGGATACAGTTTCAACTATAGCTAATACTGATTGACTGGCACCCCTAGCATCATTAAGCCACTTGTCATTCCATCTCCCTGATCCAACTGCTTATCTAACACCTAAGGACAAGCCAAAGGATTATGAGCCACATGCCAATGTTTATCAGTCTCACAGTTCTGAGGCCCCCCTTTACACACAGCAACCATTGGTCATGTCCTACTTACCAAGTTCCATCTGTGAGCCTATTGCCAAGATGTGCAATAGATGAACACCACCCTGCGGGCTCCGACAACGAAGGGCTAATTAACAAACTACGCATACCATCCTGGAATGTGGCCGGGTTAAAAAACAAGGTAGGACTCCCACACTGGGTCAAATATATTGAGTGTTTTGACATCTGTATACTACAGGAAACATGGGCCACAGAACCAATTTTCATTCCTGGATATATCACCATATGTCGCCCAGCAGTCGCTAATAGACCAGGACGACCGGCCGGAGGGCTTCTGATATGGATTAGAATTGATTTACAATGCTCCACGAAAGAAATCAAGACCAGTAGCCCCGATATTCTTGCAATTGACCTTAGGGGAAGGAATGGTAAATCCGTGGCCATTTTTAATGTTTATGCTCGAGGCACTAAAGCGGGTTGCAGCTCTCCAACACTCCAAGCGCTGGAAGATTGTCTTGAGAAAAGAGAGTCACCTTTGCTCTTAATAATAGCTGGAGATTTTAACGTGACTTTTGAACCTCTCGATTCTGAAGATCTAACTAATACTGATCAGATAGACGAGTTGTGGTCTATTCCGTCGCTTGATATACCGTCAGTTAAAAAATGGACGCGACCAGCTTTGCAGCTTCAAGCGATTACACTCGAGCATGGCCTAAGGGCAGCCAATGGATGTACTAAGTCCGATAGGACAGGGGCAAATACGTTCAATAGAACTGTGAACATGAGTCGCATCGACTATTTCCTTATTGATGTAAGATTATGGCCCGGAGTGATGGATATGCTAGCTGGGACGACCATCGATATTGACCATAACCCACTCGAGCTCGACATGACATCACCTTGGACAAGACATTGTAGCCCATCCGGCACCATGTTATCAACAAAAATGATTTGCCCCTCAAACGATAATAGAAGAATGAAGTGGGCCTGGGTTGCAATAAATATCTCTAAATGTGATGCAATAAAGAAATTATTACACAAAGCAATCGGAAATTCCCATAACTTGAACGAACAATGGGAATGACTTTTAAAGTTAACAGATAGGCATACATCTCTTTTTGAGCAGATATCCTTGATATTCACAATACCTAGCCGGAATGAACGCAAAAGACAGTCTATTCGACCACAATCTTCCTGGTTTAATAAAGATTGTAAGAATCGAAGGGCTTCCCTAGCTGTCGCACTCAGAACAAACAATGTACCAGAAATAAGAGAGGCCAGGAAGACTTACAAGGCAGTCTTAATAAAAGCGAAAAAAGACTGGGCTGAAAATCACTGGGGACAAATTCGAGATGCCTACCAGAAGAAAGATTCCCAAAATTTTTGGTTGCTGGTCACAAGGGGAGAGGCCGACAGACCGAGGCTGCCTGATAGCAACATCTCTGTAGCTGCCTGGGTTGATCACTTCTCTGCTGTTTACACTGGATCAGCAGAACTGGACATCGAAGATCCTCCATTTGAATATTCTGGCCATCGATCTAGTGACTGTTCTCAATAACCGAAATTACTCAAAGTATAACATCGACAGCCAAAAACAAAGCCCCAGGACCTGATGGCGTACCTGGAGACGACTTTCACAATGATATCGCCAACTGGTCCAAATATATTTGGGTACTCTCTAATGGAATTGCTGCCGGGGCACCAATACCACCGTCTTGGAAGTGAGCAGAAGTAATTTCGGTTTTTAAAAAGGGCTATCGTGCACTGCCTTCCAACTATAGGCCGATCAGTTTAATCGATGGCGTCCAGAAGATCTTCGCCCGCGCCCTCTTGTCCAAGATTACTGATTGGATGGAGGAAAACAACATCTTATCCCCATACCAGGCTGGGTTTAGGAGAAAAGTCAGCACCATCTACCAAGTTTTCAGATTTGCCTTACTGTCATGGAAAACAGTGAACATTGAGCAAGCTAGTTTGTATATTGCTTTTATTGATCTAAAGTCGGCCTTCGACCTTATTCTGAGAGCCAAGTTATGGCAGGTACTGCAGGATCTGGGGTTACCCTCTGAGCTTCTTGCGCTGGTAGTCCGGCTGCATGAAGACACTTATGTAAGGGTACGCTGGGGGGATCAGGGGCAATTGACTGAGCAAATTAAGGTTGTCAGGGGGATCCGACAAGGGTGTGTCCTGGCTCCCACCCTGTTTTCACTTTTTATAAATGGGATGGTGAAGCACCTGGAGGAAGTTCCAGCTGACGCACCTACACTAGGGGGTGGAAAAGTTTCAACTTTATTATTCGCGGATGACACGTTAGTAGTCTCCAAGACCCCAAGTGGCCTTCAACTTCTCCTAGACTGCATTATGGCTTTTTGCAATCAGAGAGAACTGGAGGTTAATACCTCAAAAACTAAGCTCCTGACAATGAACCCTCATAAATCGTTCAAAGGTAAACTGACCCTGGGAGGGATTCCTTTGGAGAAAGTGCCTACTTTTGATTACCTGGGGGTGACACTTTCAGAGACAATGGAGTGGAAGTACCACATTATCAAAAGGAACCTGAAGCAGAAGAAAACCTCTGGGGCATTGTTGAAAGAGCACAGGACCTCTCAATCTAGGCCAATAGCAGCGCCACTGCAGATTTATGATCAGAAGGTAGCAACATCTGCTCTGTATGGGGCCGAAATATGGGGTTTTGACAATCGTGAGGGCCTTCTACAGACTGAAAACAAGTTTTTAAGATCCATATGCTCTCTCCCCCAGAGCACCCTGCTTATCCCCCTGAGATTGGATATGGGTAGGACCACTATTGTGGATAAAGCCAGGCTTCGTCCCCTCCTCTTTTGGTTGCGACTAAAACAAACACCTGAGCTTAGTCATTACGCTATAGCCTTTGAAGACCTCGGTAAACTAGTTCGATTAAAAAAAGATAGGCTGGTTTACCAAAGTTAAAGCATTGCACTCTGCCATAGGTCTGGGTAACTTGTGGGACGTTTCTGATCCTAGCCTTCTACCCAGTAGAGACGTTGTAAAATCCCACTATTGGAATTGGGTGGTCAACCTAACTGTTTCCCAGCCTTCCACGGGTCGCTTGACATCAGAATTTATGGCGTTTAAGTGGATAGGTGTGTATGTACAGTACATGGAAGTAATCTCTGCCCCACAAGACAGAAAGCTCTACATACAGTTCAGATTTGGTTGCCTCCCTTTAAATTCTTTCACAGCAGCTTGGCAACGATTCTCCGGGGCTGCACAGCACTGTCCTGGCTGCCCCGGGACATCCGAAACTGTTAAACATGTCCTCTTTGTGTGTCTGCTATACACTACACCAAGACGTAAATGGCTGGCACCTGTATGTAGACTGATGGGAACCCAGTCCCACCAAGAAGAATTCCGAATCCTAAAAACGGATTCCAGGCCACTAATAGTCTGTGCAGTGGCAAAATTCTTGGGGAAAATGTAGGCGCTACGCAATAAATAAAATATAAAGCTCACTACCCTGACCCTTTTGCTAGCTCTTTTACTATATTTTATACTTTTTAATCTGTAGCCCCATCCAATTGTCTTTTTAGTAGTTTTATAGTTAACTACTAAACTAACTTAAATCAAGTATTATGAACGAATTGCTCTTACTCTGACTGTACTGTACCTTTGTATTCCTTCGCACTAGCACTTTTTTTTCAAAAATTTGGTATGGGCTTATTTGTACAGTATTAGATGGTTTATCCTTGTTTTTATCCTCTTTTATTATTGTTTTTAATAACCATATATATGTTGTTGGTTTAAAAACTATATTCTAATTCTGTTTTTGAATGTATAATAGTTTTATTGGTACTAATTGACTCTCTGTAATGTACGAACTTGCACTTTGATGGTCGTAAGGGCTGAATAAAGTTAAATATGATGATGAAAACAAGGACATTGCATTCTAATATGTGTGACCCTGAACTAACAATGCAGACTATAACACAACAATGTCTAGCCAGGAATAAATGCGTGCATGGCACTTTCACGTTTTAGTGAAAACTTGCACAAACCATCATCCTAAAAAAATGCTAAGTTAAAAAGAAAAGCTAAAATGGAAAATAAATGTAATCTCTACAACATCCTCCCCTTGGTCGGATGAGACAAATATATAAAAATAAGCAATAGCAATGAATATGTAAATGAATAAATATATTGGGGGCACAAGAGGGACGTGTAATCTTACAGCTTTAAGTGGTGCTATTGATTCATTTAGGGGGGGTGGCCTTGTAAAGGAGAAGCTTGTCCTGGCTGGGGACTTTAATTGCCATCTGTGTTTTAACCCCCTAACCTCTACTCATATTAAATAAAAATGCACCATTATGGACGGACTTCACCCCTGAAGGATCTGAATTAAACAGCTTTTTACATACCCATAACCTGGTTTTTACCTTCGATAAGCTTATAAACTCGTCAAAGCCGCACTTCCCGCCCTCATTTAAAAGGAGGGGTAGTGCTACTATAATTGATTTTATTTTTGTCTCAGCGCCCCTTAATGTGTCCATTGTGACCTTTAACATTATTCACAGCCCTTTCAGTGACCATATCCCCTTGTTTCTAGTAGTTGAGGGGTGAGGCATGGGCTAGGGCCCTTCCGTAAGATGCTAGGTTCACTCACCCTATCTGACAAGGAGAGGCGGTTGAGGTGGTCACAGGAAGATCCTAAGGCCTTCAATCATTCATTCCTCTCAGCTTGCTGGCAGGAGATACTTACTTGCCTGAATCCCTCCGTTTTGGGGAGAGAGATTTTAAGTTCTCACAGAAGGTTTCAGCCTTGTTAACGGTCCCCGCAGGTAGGTGTCACTCAGACAACCCTAAATGGCTTGATATTGAGTGTTAAAAAAAGAATGAATATGAAAAACCTTGTGTTTCATATAAACACTTTAACAGCATAAGCAGAAGCAAAAGTCATAGAAAATGGCAATTTAAAACCAAGTATATTATTAAAAAATGAAGACAACAATTTAAAACAAGCATTGACATAGCCAATAGGTCTCGCCTTTGTGACCTTATAAGTGTTTAGCCATGCAGCACATTATCCAGGGTGTTGTTCCACCAGGGACTGAAGAGCTATACAATTACTACACACTGGGTCCAATTCAGTTTAAATCACTTTATTTCTGCTGCCAGGGCCATAAAAGTACAAACAATATAAAACTGCATACGAAAATCACAAAACGATTCCAGAGATAAAAATACATACAGACATATAAATATGTATATAAAAGAAGAAGAAAACATTGATTCACAATTAAATTCATAGGTTATTTAAAAAGGTTTAAGAATATACCTAGTTATTTTTAAGAAGAAGTGCCACTGTGTCGAACTGTTAACAGGGCAACTAAGAATGTGGAAGATAACAATACACTTAAATAAAATCAAGTGACATAGCGACATAAAGCTTTGCTACGAAGCACCCACATAGCACCCAAAAACCTAGAAATAGAAAGTGCTAGTACTGGGCGGGGTTTCGATCTAAGGAAACATAGAGCTTCCTGATGGGTGCGTACTCCCAATAGCCTGCATACCGGTGCGAGCCAGGTATGACGGGGTGATATATAACCCAGGCAGAAAAACAATACATGGGAAGTGCTCTCTTTTGCAAGGTTACAAGTAAGACAGCAGGTGTCTCCTTTACCAACCCATCCAGAAGTAAACACTCTTAATGGTAGAATGCCTATACGAAACTGGAAGTATAATTTCCTATGTAAAGGGACAGTCGCAAGATCCCAAAATGACTCAAACCCATGTATAGACTTCATGTCAATAAAATCACTAGTCAATTTCGAGCTCGTGGCTCTCCGTGATTCCTCAGTCGCCACAAGTGACCAATATTTTTTTTTTTCAACACGGCCTTAGATGGAAAGACAGTTGCAGCCGGGTGGTCCCGCAAGTCGTGAAGCCTTAGCGAGTAAAGTAGTGACTTCAAATTCATAAATTAAGGAATTTTACTAAATTGGTCAGCCTTCATAACATCCATTACACTTTCCTCATAGTGGGCAAGCTCGGGGGTGGTTTACAGGTGTCTCCAAAACAGCAGGGGCCGTAAACGGATTTTACCCGCCACCCCTGTAACTCCCAAATCGCTAAGTAATGGATATAGTGGAGTACTGGGCGGGCGAGAAAAAAGATTGGGTCATGCAGTGTGATTCAGGAATACATGCTTGCCTCGGGAAACATTTATGGACACATTCCACCGTGTTGAAACGTGACATACTGGCTAAGTAACAAAAGTTTTGTGGCACAGCATTGCATCCACAAAGTATCCTGTACTTCCCTTTTCTGAAACAAATATGGCAGTCTAAATGGAACACTTCTCTCACACCACAGACAATACAGAAAGTAGCCGCAGTGTCATCACATTAGTGCACAATCTTAGCACATCCCGAAACAGTGGGCACAGTAAACAGTTTGGTTTGGAAGGCCTGAATGACTTAAAGAGAGTTAAAGACCAGCAAAAAATTCTGAAAGACCATTAATTAAAATATGTGCGTATTTTAAACTATTTTGGGCTTCAATGCCTCTCTGGCATTTTGCTGAATATGATATGTGCACTACAATTGCTTTAGTTCACCAAAACCAGGTGCTTCCTAAAAAGCAGGTAGAGCACTTCAAACATTGGTTTCTAGGCACAGTAATTGTTACATCAAATGATGACCAGGTGTAGAAGCTTGGAACACAAGGTACGAGGGGCCTTGACTTGCCTGTCTTCCGTGGCCATTAACCAGTGTGTATGTCTTTCTCACGTCCTGCCTTGCTTGTCATTGCTGAAGATACATATTGTTGGACTATAAGGATATCCTCCCCTCCGAACACTCTCAAGTAGGACGCATTATAGAGAGATTTCCGTTGTGGGGTACAGAAGAAAAGAATTAGAGCTTGTTTTGTCTCTGGGGGAGAAGACATGGCGTCCGGTGGTAAGGGCAGAGGAAAGAGAGACCAGCAGAGGAAAAGAGCAACAGGGAGGCAGTCAGCAGGGCGGACAATAGTGATACCATCTGGCAGTAATAGTTGGTGACAGGGAGTGCTTGGTCCCCGTACCTCGGTGGCCCTGCCTGCTTTCAGCTCAAACTACGTCATAATCATGCAGAGGGATGACAGGGGAAAGACAACGTTGTAACAAGGATTTAAAGGCGCAGGCACTTCTAAGATGTGCTCGCTGTAAATAACAAGCTGCGAGGGTGAGATACAACACATAGCACAAACATGGCATGCACACAACTTACCCTGGTTTGTTGAATCTAGGTACAGGGTAGGACACGTTAGGCCTGTTTGTTTCTGTGTTCTGTGCTACATCAGCAGAGTCAGTGACATCCCCTACAATTCGAAAGTGAAATAGTTTTTAGTAAGGGGCTTTTACTGAGTGGCTAAACTGCTTATAAACCACTTTGAGATCGCAGGATAGTTTACGCGCACACATCTGTTTTGATATGAGAGTCAGCAGAATTGTGGCTTAACGTAACAATGCAATGAGTGCTAGAGAGGACATTTTTGCAGTTTCAATTCTGTTGTAAGTGTTGGTGGAAATGCAAAAACCAGCAATGACAGTGAAAAAGAAATCCAGGAGAGGGAGTGGCTGCATCGGCCTAAACCTAAAGCTGCTTCCTAGGATCCTGGAACCTGCCCTGAACATAATGGGCAGATGCGGAGGAAGATTGGGGTTCGGGGAGAAGCTGATACAGCACTCCTTGGTTTTTTAGCTGCCTACGTGACCCGTTGCCCCCGCCCTTCCCCATGCGCGGCCAATGATAAAAGCCGGATGGTGTAATTAAAGGTACGAGTAGAGCTTGCAACACGAGCAGGAACATAACAAAAACAAGATTTACAGGCTTATTTTGAATCGCTTTCTTTACAGATCTGTTTTCAATGCGGCTTCAAAAACGAAAGGCAGATGGAGCAGTTGTGCGACCACAGAGACTGACCAGAAAGCCTTCCCATGCCGCCTCCAGAAACAAAGGAAAAAAAGTAGTGCGCAGCACTAGCTTAAATGCACACCAGTAGAAGGCTAAAAGTGCTGGGGGCATGCTCCATGGGAGGCAACAAACAATGAAAAGGTGGGACAAATGGGAACAAATACCCACTTGAAAGCAAGGATTTTTGAAGGGCACTGAAACAAACCAATGAAAAGCAGTGGGAAGGCTATGAGCCAACAAAGTGAATACAACATGTCTCGAAGAGATAGTGCAAACGCTGTCTAGGCTCAACCTAGAAATATCAAATTAAAGAGTCTAGGAGGCATCCAAATTGAAGGACAGCATCCGAAATGACTGCCACAGCCATGTCCAGAGTGTTGTCAGGGCCCGGGAAGGAACCCGCATCCGCAGACAACACATCAAAAGAGGCCTGAAGAGCAAGATCCAAGGGACGATGATAGTCATCACAAGCCCATTTAGCGGAAGCCGAAGGCAACAGTGTTAGGAGTCAGCATCAGAAGAGTACCCAGATGCCAGGAAACCTGAAGTCGAAGGAGCATCTGGCATTATCTAAGGCGGCTCATATAGGCATCTTGCAGCAAAGGAAGGTTTTGCAGCATCACATTACGACACAACCGGTGCGACCACAAAGGCTGCACAAACAGATCTATGTTCAAAGACTGCGACAATTGCATAGCAAGGCACAAGTCAAGTTGACACTCGAAAGAGCACCACAGGCAGTGAAACACAGGCTGCACTCTCTGAAACCATACAGGCTGGAAGGACAAAGACCAGTGTTCGTTCAGTTCCAGTAATGTCGACTCTCCAAAATACTGCATCATGCATTCACAACACAGAAGGAAGTGTTAGTCCCATTTCTATATGGCCTCACTGTGATACATCCATTGCAGAGCAGCAAAAATAGAACCAATGCACCAACAAGGAGCAATAAAACAAACAGAAAGCCCCCCAAAATGCTTGAAAATAATGAATGTAAAAAAGAGGGTATAACCCCAACCACAGTCTGAAATGTAGAAACAAGTCCACACCCACTAACTTCAAAAAAGTGTGCCACTCCAGCAGTGTTAGAAGCATTGAAAATACGGTGTACAAGTTCACCTAAATGCTGTGGCAATTGAGTTCATAAAAGTGATGCACCTCAGATGAGGAACGTGCTACCTGAAAATCAAGAGTTCCTCGGGCAGGTGTAAGAGCCACATCTTCTTGAAACAATAAGGCTTTCAGTCTGCTTAATCTATCAAAGTTGATTTGAGCAACAGGGACCTTGGCCACAAAGTAACTTCTCCGGTTGAATGTGTGGGAGGATATGTTATGTTGTGTTAATTGGATTTATAGAGCGCATGGCTACCCAGAAAGAGCTTCCCAGCACTTTGCCAACCAAACTAATCCGGAACACTCTATAAAGATAATTCCTGCTCCAAACGGTTAGAACAACCAGGTTTTCAACCTCTTCCGAAAAGTCAGAAGGGAGCGACAAGACCTCAGCTCAGGAGGAAGGGAATTCCATATCTTTGGACCTAGCAGATAGAAGGCTCAACCTCCTTGCCAAGATCTCTCGATTCTGGGAACCAAAGCAAGATCAAGATAACTTAACTGCAGAGATCAGCTGGGAGTATAAGATATAAGATATTCATACATCAAGTCAAAACCTTGGCAACAGTGACCACATAAGGGGCACCCGGGTCCATCCCGCAACAACTCTGATCATTTAAAATTAAGTAGTTTCAACTAGAAAGCATAAAGAATTCAGGCTTGATCACCTGTATGGGGAAACCCTTTAACTAACACACTAAATTAGCCATGGACGCATTAAAGACACAGTGAAGCATTCTTTACAGACAAAGGAGTGACCAAATGAAGTACCACACTCTAGTAGACTCACAAAACCCTCTTTATTGCCGTGTATGCAACTGTATCAAAAAGGGAGAAACCAAGCTTTGTGTAACAAATGTGCACCTAGCTCCTCATATCTGCCTACTTCAAAATGCCTAAGACATGATGTGAAATGCAATGTTGAAATGGGAACAGAAATGAAACCATGAATGAGCCAGACAGCAGATTGGATCCCAGCAACTTTTCTAAACATTCAATATTAAGCATAGGGGCCGATTCCGATTCGGGCCGGAAAACTCTCCGACCGAGCCGGACCCGGAGAGATTTCCGACCGAATCGGACCCGTGCAGCCCTACCGAACGAGTACGATGCGTCCGTATGCTATCGTACTCGAGTCGGTCGGACTCCCATTGAAGTCAATGGGAGCCGGTCGTACAACGCGTACGCGGGCTCCCATTGCCTCAATGGGTGCGTGGCGAACAAGGGCGCCCCCTACAGCGGGTACGTGGCGAACCAACTCGCGCCGGACACGCACAGGTAGGGGGGACCCATGGGTCCCCCCTGTGTGCGACTCGCGCGGCTACGCGTACAGGGGGGTCCGACACGGACCCCCGAAGTACGGCTCCGACTGCTCTTTCGAGCCGGACGGCGCGTGTCGGTCGGACTGCTCGCGGCGCGCATTGTACTTACCCGGCCGGGGAACATCTCCATTATGCGGTGCGAGTCGTGCCCGAGCGAGTCGGTCGGTGCGGTTCGAACCGGGAACGAGTCGGTCGGAGCGGTTGGGACGCCCGAACGAGTCGGTCGGCGATTTCGCATCGTACTCGCTCGTCCGGACGCGCGTACGAATCGGTCGGGAAATAGGGCTCCGAATCGGATCCGGTTATGCCGAATCCGATTCGGAGCCCTACTGGCCGAGATCGGAATCGGCCCCATAGTGTAGGTTGCTTCTTTTTCAGCCATTTTTGTCTTGCATGCATGTTAAATTGTAAGGCAAAAACAACTCAGTTGCATTCAAATAATTCCATGGCACTCGATTCGATTTGAAAACCTGTAAAGTCCAACTCAATTGTAAAGTCGATCTTAACTGACTTTGGCCATGTTGGAGGATAGATATGTCATTTTGTATGACATCAAATGTAGATGATGTGTGGGCAATATGATCATTCCATTATCAACAACTGCCAAAGCTTTTTCCAAATTCAGTTTCTCTCAACCGTTCAGCAACTTCCTGTTGATAAATGTTCCGAAATTTCATTGAAACTGGCATATATAAAACATTTAGAACGAGGATATCTGGGACCCAACAAACCATCATGCAAATCCATATAATCTGAAAGGAGGGATAAGTGGTCTTTAACAGCTGACAAGGTAGAATCTTCTACCCAATGCTGGCACAACATCCCTATGCTATAGGTAGTAACAACCACCAAATGTTGTGACTGAATATATCGGGGGTCTGGCCTGCTTGCCTTAAACCCTGTGGAAGAGTTTATAAAACTGACATTACATCAATTAGTATCAACTGGCCATAATTACCACCCATCTGAACCAGTAAGTGAAGAGTTGTACGTTCCATTCTGCACTATTTCATTAAGCTGTTCTTCGGTGAAATTAATAATATGTTGCCAGTTATCAAATGTCACAACAGAGGGGATGATTGGTGTATTTAAATGTTTAGCATTGTCCAACTCAAGACATCTAGTCTACTGTATTGTTTTGTTTAAAAAGTTCATCTGACGAGAGATCAGACAAACCCTAAATAAAGAATCATTGCCCTGGACCTGCCAGTGTCATGTTCACCATTCAGATTTGCACTCAATTTTATCTTTCCAATACCCATAACCCTTCAGGGCATTTACTGAAATAAATGAACCGGAATAAATCATTTTGTTTTCTTCGGTTGGGAATGCGCAAGCTTATAATAATATGAAATCGGGTCTGTAGGGACATGACTGGAAAAGTAAGGGAATTTCTTCAAATATGTATTTGAATTACCTACAGTTGGTGTCAGGCAGTGTTCCCACTGTGTGTAATTAAAAACAGCATGTGGAGTACTAGCTCTGTGTAAGAAATGATGGGCATAATGATGGTAGCAAAACAATTCACCATAATTTGCAGAATTCAAATACAAATCCTCATTTTCAAATACTGTATATTCAGATACCATATTAATAACAGTCATAACATCCCATTCATCAGAAACGGAACCTGGGGTAATAACTTCGTCCATAACAACTTTAAACATCTGGAACTTTATCCCAAACGATACCATCATGGACAGGGAATGCAGTAATGTTCACCAAGGACAAGTCTCTTCGGACCTTATGTGATGAAGAATCAGACGTAAGTATGATCAGGGAGTAGAAAGAAGACTGTAACAAATCCAATCCAGAGGAAGATAAAAAAAATGAAAATAAAATACAACAGTAGGACCAAGGAGGAATCAGGCATGTCTGTTTCAGCCAAAGAAAGAGTGCACGCACACCATGCAAGGAGGTATGCGTAGAGTCAGAAGAAAAATCATCAATGTTGACAAAGTAACCAGAGGCAGTATGAGTACAAAACAGGGACCTCATCAAGTAAAGGAGAGCAGGTAGGCTCCTCCAAAGGCAGTTGATAATATATAATTTCATTTCAATAAGCAGTAGTAGAAACCGCCACACTCACATTACAAACACATCCTGTGTTTTCATCATTAACTGGTACGATGGAAAGTTCAGCAACTGAGGTCCCCAGCCGGGGAGTAGTAAGATCAGGACTACTTAGTGCATGTAGGGGGATTTCGTGCAGACTAGGGAGAGGTGACAAGGAACTACCCAGAAACCCCCATGGCCTACTGTGGAGAAATGGCCCCATGATGTAACTTAATCAAATCAATGGAAACTTGTTATTTCTGTTTAAAACCAGCAAGCAGTAGCAAAATCACAGTTTGAGTACATTGGATGGCAAGGACAGGCATCGGTGCACGGTAGAACTGGCCAAACTCTTTTTTTATCTGCAAACTTCTCTCGGACTAGATCCCCAACTTTAGGAATCCAGCCAGAAACTGCTGGTTGCTCCTTACCTTTATCAGTGGCAGAACATTTGAATTTGAGTGTTTATCTCGGAAGTCTTGTAATTCCTGTGAGACAGTGAAATGTTCATTGATGTCAAAGGGCACATATATTGCCACTCCGCTAGAGTTATCAAAATCTGAAAGAAACATTGGAATCCCAAATAAGATCTCATATGGAGTACAACCACCCAACATTTGTCTAGGCAGATTATTTAAAGCTCTATGTACACCATACAGGTGATGAATCCAACTACGATTTGAACCTAATTCTCTAGCTGTTAAGGACTGCTTTAAACCACGGTTCTTCTGTTCCACTATCGAATTTCCCTCAGGATGATAGGGGGTGGAATAATGCACAGCAACACCAATAGTGCCCATAGTATCCTGGTATGCCTTAGAGGCAAAAGCTAGTCCCTGGTCTGAGTGGAATGCTGCCATTTCATATGTACCGATAAAGACTTGCAAATCTTTAATAACAGTTAGAGCATCAGCTGATTGCTGTGGCCACACCCATATAAATCAAGAACAAGAATCAATAGCCACTAAGATATATTTAAAGTCACCATTCACATGAAGTGGTCCACAATATATTTTAAATAGACACGTTGTAATGGCCTATTCGAAACTAAAAGTGATGTTTGCAGTGAGCGTGCAATGGTGGAACTTTTAATTTGTTGACAAATATCATGGCAAAGGAAAAATGTTTTTGTTTGGTTATAGAGACCCTACCACCAGTATCCTTCTGTAATAAACAAACAGGAGCCACTACACCAGCATGGGCAGACACCAAACCCTCATGAGCAGCTATTATTAACTGTAACCAAGTTGAGTATCACTCGATCAACCACCCTGGGAATGCGGGCAAAGGAATATTTTGAGGACTCAATAGATAAGAGTTTTTTGCTGAATAGCCTTTAGGTAGGGTCTCGCCACCAGCCGAAGCAGTGACCGCAGCCATAATGTCATCACCTCTCCCCATATGTGAAGGAGTAATTGCAGCCATTAATACAATCTGAACAGCTGCCTTGGCAGCTACACCAACTAATGAATTCCTTGCAATGCGTATACGAACATGTTGATGAATCAATGCGTAAATCATATGAGCCCGTGGCAATGGACTGGACGAAGTAATAGGATGAGTGTGGTGAATTCTGAATCTGTATTCTGCAAAGCCAGAACCAAAGCTTTCAATTCAGCCAGCTGAGCGGTACAGTCACCCAAAGTTTCTGTATATGTTCTTTGTGCCCGAAATACACCATCTTTCATGACACCCTTAACTGAAGCACACACAGCTGAGTACTTGTACTTTGTAACAACCGCAGGCTTGGCTAAACCATCAGTATAGATTAGGGTTTTCCAAAGTCGGTCGTGGAGGACTGGGTCCATGCCAGATTTTTAGCATTTCCCCATTTAAATAACTAATAGTTAGCTTAAAAATCTGGCATTGATCCGGCCGTACAGGACGGACTTTGGAGAACCTTGGACTAGATTATGAAAGCATACTCTTCTTGAGGCAAAACTGCACTAGACATGAGGCATTCCTGTTCATACTGGAGATATTCCTATGTTCTTAAAGTAGGGTCAAAAAAATTATCTACCTCAGAAGCTGTCAAGAAAGTGGTCCACTGGATACATCAGGTTGCAAGGGTTTCACGTTAGGATGCTGGCCTGGTAACAGCCTGTAAGGCTGTTATATGTTTCCCCTATGTCAATGGAAGTTCCTTCCGTACAGCAATCAAAATTCATTCAGTGGAAGCAAAACGCATTTCTGCATTGGAATGTAAATGTGATTTATAAGCAATTAGCACTGTTTCTCCTTCATTAAATAAAACATATGTGTAGCCACTGGAACTTGCAATTATGCAGATCACTAAGTTAGTAGTGTTAACACAAGAATGTAAGTGCTTAGATTCAAGCATGTCCGTCTGTAAATTCCAGAGAATAGTAGTATGCTCATCAGTCCAATGTTTATTAGAAAATTCCAGACAAATTAAATTGTATAATGGTTTAACCCATTGTGCAGTGTGGTATGTATGTTCTACCAAAATGTATAAAGCCCAAAAGTGATTGAGCTTTTTTAAGGTATTTGGTGGTTGTAAAAGAGCACATTTCTCTAAGAAATGTGGTGCCAGGCTTTTGCCTTTATTTTATAGTTCATGTCCCAAAAACAAGACACTGAGAAAAACAATTTTAGACTTTTAAAAATGTAATTTATAGCCATGGTCAGCGAATTCCAGAATTATACGATTTACTCTGGCCAAATGTGCATTTAAATCATCATCTGTGATGTATATGTCATCAACATAGTACAATGCTTCTAAGTTAATTTCTTGAAAAATTGACATTACTCGGGCAGCAAACAGACCTGTACTGTTCCTATACCTCTGTAGCAGGCGACAGATCTGCCAATGTGTTCCTAAAGCTGAGAACGCTTTCAAATTTTAGCTTTCAGGCACTATATTTTGACAGTTAATAAAAAAAATACAAATTAATTTTTTTTTCTATGTCATTTATCAAGCCCGTGCTGTGGGAATTCTGTGCAGCAAAAATGCATGTGTGACTGTTTAAATGTCGATAGTCTAAGACTATACAATAAGAATGATAAGGTTTAAGCACAGGAAATATTGGATTATTCATAGGGGAGACACAAGACTCAATCACACCTTGATATTGTAATTGTGATAGAATTTCCCTAACCGGGTGGGAGTTTAGCTTCATGTTTAATAGGACATTGTGCTTGCACCTGTGGGCTGGACCTTATAGGTATAACGTGATGAGGTGAGTCTTTATCGCAACCCGCCTGATTGCGATACAATGCTGTGGCCTTGTCAAGAGCCTATTCTGCAGCATATGCTTGTTTTACTGCCTCCGGGACAGAAACACAAAAGGAAGGTATTATTACACCCTCCCCTTGTGTGACTTTTCCAACAAACTCTGGAGGCCAATCAACCTCAGCCAAGAGAATGTTGTATTCATTAGTTAAATTCTGCGGGAATATTACTTTAATAGCATGTAGTATATCGCCCTCAAATTGTATGTCCAAATCATAAAGTCTTTCAGCCTCTGATCTGAAGTTTCAACTTGTACATGTTCATCAGTTGGTCTAGCCACCAGAATCTCTTGAAGAGTCTGGTGAACTATTGTGACCTTTGCTGCACTGTGGAAAAGAGTTCTTACCTATATCTTGTTCCGAAGAAGAGTTCTGAGTGCTTGTGCCATATTTAGGGAAAATTCCTGCCACTTTCTTCTTTTTAAATTTAGCTTTTGTTGTGGAAGTTTCTCTTCCTTTTTTATGATCACATCAGAGGAGAGCTGTGAGACCGTTTTTGGTTTCACATACTCCTGTCTGCGATCACCTCATACCCCTCTCTCTGACTGCTTGTCTGTTGAGTGCTGCAAGGAATGAGGAGGACGTGTATCAGAATACTGATACCTATTAGGCTGTTTAATTTTATTATAGTTGCGTAAATTATAGCCTTTTTCAGAAAACACTGGTTGCGGAGATCCAGTCCATGTTTTAGCTTTAGGTCTGCCTTTATTTTTATCCCAGCGGTTTTTAGAAGACTTAGGTGTCTGCTTGGTAACTTCTGCATTAGATTTGCCTTTAAGTTGTGGCTTATTAGGCCTGATTCCCAAACTATCTCAACCTATAGGTGTATAGGCTTCAGAAATTATTTTAGGCAGCTTGCGTTCCTGATCTACAGCGGGAACTAAAGCGAGCTGTTGGCGTATCTTCACAGAAGCTGCCTCCCCATTGATATTACTTAAAGTAATTCCGGACACTGTGGCAAAGTTGCCAATGAGTTTCATCCCCAAATCCAGGGCAGGGGCTACTCCGTGTTAATCCTGAATCTGTCTAAGGACCCCAGGTAAAACATCATTTGAAGGAGTAGCATGAGTAATGGTGTAAGTGGCAGCAAATGCAGTACCCCATGTATTACACTCCTCAACTGGGGGAACCATTCAAGTGGAAGAAACATAGTGAGAGTTCTAAATTTATCTTGGGGTCCCATATGGGGAAACACCGCCTCCAGCTGAATTGTTTTTTGTGCTATTCAAAGCGGAATTTCATCACGTTCGGTAGGGACTTTACCTATAATTACATTAATGGTAACTGAACTAATTGGAGGCATAGCCAGCTGAGCCTGACCAGCTTGAGGAGCCCTTGCTGGGGCAGTAGTTAATGTATGCCTAATACACTGCATCAGATGTCGATACAGCCTAACAAAATGGTTTAAGAGCAAGCGTCTCTCGCTGTGTTATTGCGTTTGGATGTGGATAAGGCGTTTAGCCTGCTAAGGCCAGTCAGGTTTCTCTTACATTACGGGGAGGACCCAGTCTTACATTTTGAAGTGTATGTGGGAGGGCACCTTGGAATCAATTTTGATCTGCCTTGTGCACACTAAAGAAACCACTTAGTGGACCCATTGAATAGGTACCAAACCTAGACCGTTGGTGGCGCCTTGTTATATGGTTCCTATAAATTTAGTAGGACTGTGTATTAGATTAATAAAACTTCATAATACAGGGACATGAGTCTTCTTATATAATCAGTAAATGTTGGTTCGGCTAGATCACAGTAATGTATCTAAACCCCTAAACCTCCAGTGTTGTAGATGTTGTTGGTAACCTCGAATAGGACTATCCTGATTCCCAAAGAATTTGTGGATACAGATCTAACCCTTTCGTTTGTCACTTTTGCATGCCCAAGGGGTTACAAAGAAAAGAAGCAGTAATACATTTTCAAATTTTTATCGAAGAAATCTAATTCTTGTAAATAAAACATGAACTGCGATTATTAGACAGATGAAACACATCATTGTTATAAGCATTATTAGAATGGTAAAAAACACAAACAATTCAACCATGTTAATTGTTCCTAATGTTACTCCTATCGATCACTAATACCTCTAAACTACCGAGAGCATATTGGAAGAACCTGTATGCCAGACCTATTGGAATTATCTAACCCACTGGTTCACAAACTGTGCGCCGCGGCACCCTGGTGCGCCACCAGACCTTGTCAGGGGTGCCGCGCACGTCTTGAGAATTTGGGAAAGGTAGCAAGTTCTATCAGTACGCCTCAGTTCTAAAACATGGTAGTTGCATAATTGAAATGTGCATTTGCGGGCCGCAGTAATGACACGTGCCAAGTAGGAATGTCTTGCAGGGGAGTTTCGGAAGCCACACCTGTCAGCTTCTTGAATGGGTTGGACCAGCGTGTGACGTGTTGCAGGGACAGGCACAAACAATCAGGACAATGATGCCGAGCGTTATTGCGGCCCGTTTTCTGCAGTGACTGTAGCAATGGCTTCTACCAGGAAAATCGGGTAATCATTATAAATGTGAAATTGCTTGATTAAAAGCTCTTGTGCATTTCCAGAACAGCAAATGACTTCATCGCCCCTTCACTCCCACTACGGGTCCTTCATGTGTATCCGAAGACATGCAGTGAGTGAAGGTGACTCACGTGTACAAAGAATGTCAGATGCGAAGGAGAGAGGCCTTGGAAGAGGGGGGCAGCTGTTTATTCTAATTAAACCTTCCTCTGAATACACATCACAATAATATCCTAATCATGTATGCCGCTAATTTGCAGATCACTGAGTGAGCGCGTGCGGTTCATTCAGGTTTATGGCATGTAGTCCTTCCCTTGAAACCAAGCACCGGACCTGCCAATTTCAACCCAGGAAAGAAACACACAATTAAAAATTAATTCACTCCCTGCGCTGATAACAGCAGGAGAATAACGCCCATTTTCTATCCGCTGGTTCCAATAATCAGCTCAACAATAAAAGAAACTAAAATGATGGTGGTGCTTAGCAAATGGGGAAGTACATCACGTGTGTACTGTATATTCTTTTTTATTTGTGCATGAAAACCATTATAATTCTCATCATTCGAGATATCTGGGTAACATTTCTAAGCCCTTGCATCTGCTTCTCTGTCGCACTTGGAAGCTAAGAGCGCTCCAAGAAGCCTTGAGCTGGCATGGCTGAGAAATGAGATGTTTTTCTAACAAACTTTTTGGGTCATATCACATTCAGCTGTGAAAGTTCGTGGAGGTTTGGGGGTGTTTGAAATGACTGGAGAACTATGTTGTGTGAGTTGCAATCTTTCCTGCCAATACAAACAAAATACTACGTTGTCAGTTGGCTTATCTTCAAAAATTAAGACTTCAACCTGCCTACGCTCCCTCCCCATTCTTTTAAATATTCACCACTATGTAAAAGTTTTGGCATGTGGTGGCATACGCGTGTGCATAAACTCCCACTCATCTATAGTAGAATTCGCTTACACGTGTGACTCATGTATCAGCACGAGTCCGTTCGAAGGTGAGCGCACAACGCTGATAGTTTTAGTGTTCACACTGGGAATGTTCGTGAACAAGGCCTGCTCCTGTGTCAGCTACCGGGCTCAACAGGCAGCAGCACTGCATGATGGTGCTTACTTCAGTTAATAGTCACGGATCATTAACACAGCTCTAGAATACATTTAAAAGTGATCTCAAGTTATATTTGCTGTTTGAAGTATGTACAGTTCATAAGTGCTATAAAAATACCAGCTTTGGGTGGTCTTGTTTATTTTTGGACCAGCTGGGACAAAAAAATACCGGTGATGCTGATAGAACACCGGTCAGGTGGCAACTCTAACTGGCTCATTTATTTATTTACTGTTTGGGTTTTTGTGTACCTGCCACTTTAGCACAGTCTGTCTGTAATGTGGAACACCCCTGTGTTTTTTAAACATCCATTGGATGTCTTGGTAAGCAAGCAACCAACCACCGGATAAAAGAGAAGAAAAATGGAAGTACTCCAGAGGCTGGGTTTACATCATCCTCACCTGAAAAAAAAAGTAACATAATGGGGAGCCGTGGACAACAGTCAATAGATAAAGGGAGCCACAGGTCGAAAAAGTTTGGGAACCTCTGATCTAACCCCATACCCTGGAATAATATCTCAAGAAGCCGGACTCAGTGCATTAACGAATGCACCCCTTCTGAGTGCACAGGCCAGCACACTTCTGCTTGCATGGCTATCTTCCTTCTTAGGATGAAGATCGGGCCTGCAGAGCTGCATCTCACTCACAGCAGCTCCATTATAACTCTGGTGTGAAGTGCCTCTCACAAAATTCAGCATGAACGCTGTGTAAATAATGAAACACCAGCCTTATCGCACTGTGCCAAAGCCGCAGAACAACGTCCTTAGTTAATCTGGAGGGAAAGAGTCTCCTACAAATACAAAAATAAAACAAGGACATCGCATTCTAATATGTTTTACCCTGGAACTAACAGTGCAGACTATAGCACAACAATGTCTACCCATGAATAAATGTATGCATGGTACTTTCACGTTTTAGTGAAAACATGCACAAGCCACCATCTTAAAAAGATGCAAAGTTAAAAAGAAAAGCTAAAATGTAAAATAAATGTTAAAAGGGAAAGCTAACATGGAGACTAAGGGGCCGATTCCGATCTCGGTCGGAGGCGCACCCAATACTATTCGGTCGGGAAAAAAGCCATGCGAAAGCCAGTTTCCCGACCGATCCGTACAGTACACCGAACGAGCAAGTACGATGCGCACAACAGCAAAAATCCCGGCCGAGCCGTACTCACCCAAACCAGGTCCTGTTCTCCGACCGAGGCGAATCCGGAAACGCCGAATCGAGTCGCACGGAAGGGAAAATGCAGCCCCGTCCGGCCGGACAAGTACGATGCGCTTTCCGTACGCGCCGAACCCGTCGCTACGCACGGCACGTCAAAGCATCCGGGAGAGGCGCACATAAGCTCCGAATCGCGCCACAACACGATCCACGGCTACGAGACGAACACAGCACCGACGAGGACGACGCGAAGCGACGAGGACGAAGCCAAGCGACGAGGACGACGCGAAGCAACGAGAAGGACGAACGACACGAACCAACCATGAATCCCTTCGTCCCGATCATACCAATATTCTACATCTACTACCGGAACAGGCACGGACGCGTACGGCGCAGAAGGTAAGTCAGACACCAACCACAAAACACATACAACACGTACACGACACATCACACACATACACTGGGAATCTGAATATACTTACACCAGCAACAGCAGCACCATAGGGGCGGGATGCCCATCACCAATGCCACATATGCACACAGGGGCCTGAATGCGCGCCACCACCCCAACCCAGGGGGGCTGGATGCCAACCACCACAACCACCCTTAGCCAGGGGGTGCCAGATGCCCACCACCACTACCACCCTTAGCCAGGGGGGCTGGATGCCTACCACTACTACCACCCTCAACCAGGGGGCAGGATGCCTACCACTACTACCACCCTCACCCAGGGGGGCAGGATGCCCACCACTACTACCACCCTCACCCAGGGCGGGCTGGATGCCTACCACCACCCTTAGCCAGGGGGCTGGATGCCTACCACTACTACCACCCTCACCCAGGGGGGCAGGATGCCCACCACTACTACCACCCTTAGCCAGGGGGGCTGGATGCCTACCACTACTACCACCCTCAACCAGGGGGGCAGGATGCCTACCACTACTACCACCCTCACCCAGGGGGGCAGGATGCCCACCACTACTACCACCCTCACCCAGGGGGCAGGATGCCTACCACTACTACCACCCTTAGCCAGGGGGCAGGATGCCCACCACTACTACCACCCTTAGCCAGGGGGGCTGGATGCCTACCACCACCCTTAGCCAGGGGGGCTGGATGCCTACCACTACTACCACCCCCACCCAGGGGGCAGGATGCCTACCACTACTACCACCCTCACCCAGGGGGGCAGGATGCCCACCACTACTACCACCCTTAGCCAGGGGGCTGGATGCCTACCACTACTACCACCTCAACCAGGGGGGCAGGATGCCTACCACTACTACCACCCTCACCCAGGGGGGCAGGATGCCCACCACTACTACCACCCTTAGCCAGGGGGGCTGGATGCCTACCACCACCCTTAGCCAGGGGGGCTGGATGCCTACCACTACTACCACCCTCAACCAGGGGGGCAGGATGCCTACCACTACTACCACCCTCACCCAGGGGGGCAGGATGCCCACCACTACTACCACCCTTAGCCAGGGGGTGCCAGATGCCCACCACTACCACCCTTAGCCAGGGGGCAGGATGCCCACCACTACTACCACCCTTAGCCAGGGGGCTGGATGCCTACCACCACCCTTAGCCAGGGGGGCTGGATGCCTACCACTACTACCACCCCCACTCATAGGATGGACAATGCATGACACAACAAGCACACCACAACCTAGGGAATGCAAGATTAAGACATCCCCCCACCACCATGACAAGCGTGTGAGCAGGCTGTGTCAAATGCCTACAACACCGAACATGACATTGAACATACAATGTGACCCCCTAGCACATGTGCCACACATATATGTGTGTGGCACCCACAATGCAAGCAGCCCATGACCATTGTGGCAATGGGGCCTAAACCCCCATCATCACAGTGACCAAAAGGCAAGTGTGGGGTCCATAGCTGAAGCACATTTTGACCATTGTGGCAATGGGGCCTAAACCCCCATCATCACAGTGACCAAAAGGTAAGTGTGGGGTCCATAGCTGAAGCACAGTTTGACCATTGTGGCAATGGGGTCTAAACCCCCATCATCACAGTGACCAAAAGGCAAGTGTGGGGTCCATAGCTGAAGCACATTTTGAACATTGTGGCAATGGGGTCTACACCCTCATCATCACAGTGACCAAAAGGTAATTGTTGACAAAGAAAGAGCTGCAACTGCCAAACTGCATGGATCATTCCTGGTCACAGAACCAAAAACTCATCTGTGGCAAAGTAGTGTATGTGTCCCATTGCAACATAAATTGGGGGAGCCAAATACTGCAGTGCAAATGAAACATTCCTTTGGCCATGTGCAGACAAACAACACCCATGGTGGCTGAGACCGTCAACAGTCATCAATGACACAATGACAGAAGTGACCATCAGAATGCAGAACCACATATTTGCACCAATGGGCACACAAATGCAGATACCCTGTGGAGACAGCAGATGTGAGGTGAACAGATACCATACCATGGCAGCAATGGGACACACAAACCATGATCACTGTGCTGACCGATGACCTAGGAGTCCCAGGGACAGCAGGGGAAACACACCAAACAACATACAGCCAATGGCACACCCAAGATATGCCAATGCAGTGGTGCAGATGCACAAACACAAACAGGCAGACCAACACTGTCATCATACACAGCAGGTGAGGGGTGGGGGTGCCATTGTCCCCAGGCAACAACACAACACATGAGGAGAGCTGAATACCAATCATACAGATGTGCATACACTGCCACACTAAGGTAACTCATGGATCCAAATCCCCTATGTGGGCAAGCAGGCATTGACAGGTGAGAGGGAGCACAAAACACACATGTCACACAGGCACGTAGGAACAACAACTGACACAGCAAGTCACAGACACACCACAGCACCACCCCCAGGGCCCCCACAATGTGGTGACCCTGGGCTGAAGAAAAATACCACTGTGATGACAAAGCTAAATGTCGTTCACACTGTGAACCACAGTCAGGTGTCCTGAGCAACTAACTACCATCACACCTACACAAGCACAAATCAATCAGCATGGCCAGTAAGCCAAGGCCAACATGGAGGCAGGGGACTAGCCGGGCAACAACTCTCATCTGCACACACTCAACACCACACCCCTCGACCTCCAACAATGTGCAGCAGTGAAGTACACATGCACTGGTGACATTGCACATGCACCCATTACTATTCCAGGGTGGTGGGTGGGAACCAAGGTGTAGAAACACATCACACATGGACACTCAACAAGACTCCTGAATGTCTGACACACTGCACACTACGCTGTACATGGACATGACGGCAATACCACACCGACCAATGGGATCCCAGCCACAGTCACACACCAATGAAGAAACCAAGGTCACCCACAAAGAACACACATAGACAACAACCAACATTGCAGCCCGGACCCTAAGGAGTGCCAGCAGTCACACACACAACGTGTCACAATCACTGAAAGATAACACAAACTGGAAATCACATGACAGGGGCAAACAACAAGTGCCAAAGGGAAACCTGACTGTGACCCATCTGCGTCAGCACACAAACTCTGCCCTGACAGCAAACACACCTATGGGTGACACCCTGATGACCAGTAATGTGCCATGCACCCACATCACAGAGAACACAGGGAGAAGACTTTGGGGGAACATAGCTCAAGTCAGCAAGCATCACAAACAGGTACAACACTAGGGATCACAGCATGCGCAGATGAATGGAAGTGAACACACAGACATGCACATACAACACACACCTTGGGCGCAGGCAATGTCACACGTGTACACACTGCCATGAGGGGACTCCACTCCTGTGTGAGGAAAGCTGTGCCATATGTTGCCTCAGTAGGGCCCCATCATGTCAGCTGAGCACTTGGTCACACAATCAACAATTAGCACCAAATGAGGGCTCCCATCACATCAGCCTGGTCATGGATGTGCCAACGGAATCATCAGCACAGATCCAACACACTTGTATAGCAATGTTGCACTGACTACACGGATGAGTCCCTCCCCATTGATGCCCAAACCTGCATGTCCACTGGAGATGGCAACACGGTCAGGGAAGTAGACAAATGCAACGATGGCAGGCACAACAGATGTGCAGGGGTGGAAGCCACAGATGTGAAATTGCCAATGTAAGTAGGAAACCCATTGCCAAATACTGAACACATGACACCCTCAGATGCTGCTATTGATGACATGGATACACCACATGATAGGACACATTCCCCCTGGACCACATGGGTTCCTGCACAGTAACACTTCATAATCATGAGACCAGATATCACCATCACTGCAGCAAGGGCATGGTTAGCTGCACCAACAACATGTACATCTGAAGCATGAGCACTAGAGAAAAGAAAGTTGCTTTATTCAGCATATGTGTTGAGGCCAAACGAAGTCCTGAAAAAGAGCAAAGGCCAATGGCCAGTCCATTGTCAAAGTTCAAACAGGGTGACACTGGCAGATGTCACCCTACGCATGCCTGCACAATACCAGGGACAATCCACTAGGAGGGGCAACCGGGGGGCAGGCCAGGCACCGCAGGGACAGGATCAGGGCTCACCAGGGGGAGTCAGGGAAGGGGTGGTGGGTGCTGGAGAGCCACTGACAACTGCAGTGGAGGTGTCTGACATGGTGTGTGCCGGCACAACTGGGGGGCATGACACAGATGTCGTGGGTGCCGGCACAACTGCAGTGGACCCTGCAGATGGGGTGGACAGGTCCGCCACTGCAGTGCCCAAGTCAGACAGGGCGGTAGTGGACTCCACTGCAGTGCCTACCTCCAGGGGAGGAGAATGGGGAACAGGCAAGGTGGGTTGGACAGAGGGGAGGACACCCTCACCACATCAGTGGCACAGACAAGCGCAGCGGGGGTGTGGTGCTGGGAGAGCAAGTGGCAGGGGAGAAGGCCGGAGCATCTTGGGGATGGTATATCTGTGGGTGGGGGAACCTGGGGCAGGGTGTGGTGGGGGCACCTGTGCAGTGGGGGCCTGAGGGATGGAGGACGGAGACCTTGTGCCTGAGCTGCAGGGCGGTGGCGGGGTCTTGCTCTTAGCACTCCGGGGGACTTGCGGGTGGGGGCCTCAGTCCGTCTGCGCCTGGGGGAGGGTGTCCGGGGGCGAGGGGCACTCTGCTCCGTGTGGGTGGGCTTCCTCTTCCCCGGGATGCTGGAGCAGCTTCATCGGTGGGGAAGAGGCCGAGGTCACAGAGGAAGAGCTGCTGTGACTTTGGGGTTGCAGGTGAGGCAAGGGAGGGTGCTTTGGAGGGAGAGGGAACTGAGGACTGCGCAGTGCATGTGGATGCGTGTGTGTGTTCCAGGGCCCCATCCCCTGTGAGTCTGGCTTCAGTCCCCTGAATGTGCTTGCGTGTGCGTTTTGTCATTGGCGTGTGTGTCAGTGTGCTGGATGTGTGTGTGCTGGTGTGTGCCAGTGTGTGTGTGCCTGGGATGGGTAAGGTGCTGGGGAGTGTGGATGGAGCAGAGGCAGGAGGGGTGAGGGACCGTTTGAGGAGGGACACTGCTGCCGTCAGGGAGGAGTCCATGGACCTATTGCCCCTCTGTAGGTCAGACATGCCCGATGAGATGCCCTCCATGAACGACACCAGCTGAGTCAACAGCGCGGTGTGCGCATGGAGGACACTCAGCATGGCTGTCTGCCCTACATGGAGCTGGCGAAGGAGGTACACAGACTCCTCACTCAGGGCAGCAGGGGACACAGGGGCAGGGGGTGCGGTGCCTGGCCCAAAGGAGACACGCTCCCGGACATGGGAGCCTCCACGGACCTGGGGAATGGGAGCCAATGGGAGGGCGGTGGTGGTGCTGGTGGTGGCGGGGACAGCAACACTAGCTGGGGTGTGGTGGCTGCTGACACCCGCCTCCACAAGGGAGTCATCCTCCGAGTTGCTCTGGTCCTCAGCTGAGGTGGATGCTGCTGAGGACTCCTCGGTGTGGCTCCCCTCGCCCTCCGTGCCACTGGGTCCCTCCGACCACTCCTCGGCTGCTGACCCAGTCTGGCTCTCCGGCTCCTCCTGGTCCGTGGAGCTGTCCCCTTCCGTGGCCGTGGATGTATCTGCAAACAATGGGGAAACAGACAGACATCAGTCACCTGCACATAACGCACACACCACTGTGAGCACAGCACATCCCAGAGCAAGCCCTGGCATCATTAGTTGTACATTGCTAAAAGTGCACTAATTGAACAGGAGAAGTCAATTGTCAGTCTGATGCCAAGCATGGCACTCACATCCCACATGGCCTTGCACCCATCTGTCTGGTGTCTGTTGGATTGCAACACCCCAGTGTTGACACATGCACCAAGTACACAGTAGTTGGACAGTGCAGAGGACACGGTGTGGACACATCACAGCTCTTGCCACTGAGTCAGTACAGGTTTACGGATGTAAGGGATGCCCAGAGTCAAATAGGAAATGCATGTGATGCATACCAGCGACAGACACCATGATGCACCCATGTCCTGATAGCCAGCGCCACTATGGTGTGCATGTAGCACATGTCACTCCCCTGCAGGATCACCAATCAGTAGACACATGCCATGGCGGAGGCATGACTGCAAAGTCATACATCACTGTCTCAGTGATGTATGACTTTGCAGCCAGACAACAACACTCTGCACTGTGTCACAATAGTAGGTCATGGGGAATGCAAGTCCTGGAGCTGCACAAGTGCACATGTACATCCCCCCACAACACATCCTCTTAACCCTCATCTGTCCAGGTCATACCTATTGGACATATGGGAGACCTGTGACACTACCCTACATGTCAGAATACAGGCATTGTGTAAGCAATGGACCCACCCATGATGCCCACCACAGAGTCAGGGAAACAGATGCTGTCTCCCACCTTGAGTCAAGCAAACTGCAAGGACACAGTCCTAAGTGACAGAATTCCCTGCATGTAAGGGCCACACCTGGGTATCAGATGAGGAGTGGGCAGTGCACAATAGAGGGACATGGCTCCTGGACAACATGACTGCTGTACTGTGGCAGTTCAACCTGGCCCGAGGAGGGCACATAACATGTTAGACAGAGTACACAGTGCAGTCTTTGACTCACCCCCTCCTTGCTGCTCTCTGGCCTTCAGCTGCCCATCCAGGTCTGGAAAGACCACCGCCAGGATCCTGAGCATGTGGGGGTCAGGGTCCGTGTTCCGCCCCTCCTGCGAGGAGGCGACAGCTTCAGCTGGACCCGTGCAATCCTCCGGGTCCAGCCCCGAAGGTCCTGCCACCTCTTTTGGCAGTTGCGGATCCGGCGCTTGTAGACCCCCACGGACCGGACAGCCCGGACGATGTCCTTCCAGATCTCATGCTTCCGATGGGCAGAAGCCTGTCAGGATGACAAAGTGATAAGGACATTACTACACATGCAACATATCCGTGCATGACACAGTTGCATATACATGTCGCAATCACAGGGGCACATGGTGTACCCAGGCAGTGCACGGCTGCCCATGGACAGTTTTCCAGAAGTCACTACATGGTATCATAGCATGGGGAGTAAAACCCTGTTCAGAAGCACTGTCACTGCACCATACCTGTCCAGTGCAAGTCACTACACACTATGGGGGGTGACAACTACTCAGTGAGCCTGCTAGCCAGTGGTGTGCTGACTCTCAGCCTTGCTAGTCAGACAAAATGCACATTCAGAAAGGCAGTGCACAGAACACTCACCTGCTCCCCTGGTGTCCCATACAGCTTGCTGTACTGTGGAAGTAGGCTGTCCAGCAGGGCCTGGTTCTCTTCAAGGCTGAAGGCTGGGGCTCTCTCCACAGTACGTGCCATTGCAGGGTCCAGAGGGGCAGAGACAGCAGCAGTGCAGTGGCAGATGTCGTCCTGGAGCATGTAGTGCAGGCAAGTGGGCTCTCAGGGGAACATGCAGCAATATATATGTGCTGGAGAGGCAGATACTGTCCCTTGTGTCCAAAGTGATAGGTCCAAGTCGTTAGCATCTTCTGAATCTGGCCAATCCATGGAATAGCAGCACCAAAACACGCCCACAGCATCCTTCAAATCTTCAACTTCATGACATACATTATTTTGCAACATTGTTGTGGGTGACCAACTGATTTTCCAGCAACCGACTCGTTCGAATATTCAAAAACGCGTCCGTTGCCAGGCAAGCCCATTGTCAATGGGTGCGCACCGATCGGTCCATTGCTGTTCAACGCGCACAGGGGTACAACGCGTACCCGCACACATTGAAAGCAATGGGCCGGCCGGAGGCACCGATCGGTCCATTGCTGTTCAACGCGCACAGGGGTACAACGCGTACCCGCACACATTGAATGCAATGGGCCGGCCGGAGGCACCGATCGGTCCATTGCAGTACAACGCGCACAGGGGTACAACGCGTACCCGCACACATTGAATGCAATGGGCCGGCCGGAGGCACCGATCGGTCCATTGCAGTACAACGCGCACAGGGGTACAACGCGTACCCGCACACATTGAATGCAATGGGCCGGCCGGAGGCACCGATCGGTCCATTGCTGTTCAACGCGCACAGGGGTACAACGCGTACCCGCACACATTGAATGCAATGGGCCGGCCGGAGGCACCGATCGGTCCATTGCAGTACAACGCGCACAGGGGTACAACGCGTACCCGCACACATTGAATGCAATGGGCCGGCCGGAGGCACCGATCGGTCCATTGCTGTTCAACGCGCACAGGGGTACAACGCGTACCCGCACACATTGAATGCAATGGGCCGGCCGGAGGCACCGATCGGTCCATTGCTGTTCAACGCGCACAGGGGTACAACGCGTACCCGCACACATTGAAAGCAATGGGCCGGCCGGAGGCACCGATCGGTCCATTGCTGTTCAACGCGCACAGGGGTACAACGCGTACCGCGCACATTGAATGCAATGGGCCGGCCGGAGGCACCGATCGGTCCATTGCAGTACAACGCGCACAGGGGTACAACGCGTACCCGCACACATTGAATGCAATGGGCCGGCCGGAGGCACCGATCGGTCCATTGCTGTTCAACGCGCACAGGGGTACAACGCGTACCCGCACACATTGAATGCAATGGGCCGGCCGGAGGCACCGATCGGTCCATTGCAGTACAACGCATCACTGTACATGTGACTGGCATATGTCAGCATGCCTGTCTCAGATGGACATATGCCAGCCACAGATAGCTCCCAGGGAGTGAGGGGCACACCTACATCACGACAGCCTGTCCAAACCTTATCATAAGGCATGTAAGGCTGCATTTCCTATTGTGTGTATGTTGGTGTACATGTTGTCCTGTGGGTGTCACCTGTGGGCAGCCACCCCCAGGCTGTGCACGTGTTCATGGGGACAGGATCATGGGTGTTACGTGTACGTGACCACTGTGATGTGCAACTGTTCATATCTGTGCATGTGCCATGGTCACATTTCACAGTGGTGTTTGTGTATGTCATGTCACATACCCCGTGAGTCCCATGTGGGACGGTATGTTTGAGCCAGGGTGTCCCAGTGGCACAATAGTGATGGCCCTCCACAGTCTTTGTGCATGTAGTGTTTACAATGTCTCTGATTTCATGTGCACAATGGGAGACAGTCTCCACATCCACGTTGTGTGTGCATGGACTCTGATGTTGTGCGTGTGTGTCACAGACGTCCATGGCTCTCCTGCCATGGCAAGTGTGGCCACTACCTGTGGGGGTCATGTTTGTTTTGTTGTGGTGTACACATGATACTCCAGGTGATGCCAGTGTCCATGTGGCATTACAGGGTCCCTGGGAATGTGCCTGTCGTTGAGCTGTGGTGCCTGGGGCACATCTGTCCTCACATGTCACTGGGGGTGACTGTGACACAGCATCATGATATCCAATGGGCCAACCTGGGACAAATTGATGCCACCTGTAGGACCGTGTTGACAGATGTTGGCCATGTATGTACCATAAATGTCGTTCCGGTACTGCACACTTCATGTAGTTGTGCCTCATGATGATGTATGTTGGGATCTTGAGTGTGTTCAATGCCGCATATGTGGGGTGACTGACGATCTTGCTTACTTCTCCTCTGCACTGCAGGGCTCCTGCTGTCCATCGGCCATTCCCAGACCTGGCAACGATGGTGGAACGGGACAGCATCCGACGGTACCGCTTCACCAGGCAGCTGATTGAGGATTTGGCAGTGCAGTTGTCCCCACATTTGCAGCCTGGCCGGCCGTATCCTACAGCGCTGACCCCCAAGGTGAAGGTGATGGCAGCCCTACACTTCTTTGCCACCGGTACCTTCCAACATACTGTGGCGTCTGCTGGTGGGATGTCACAGACCATGTTCAGCCGTGTGCTCCGCGATGTTTTGGCGGCAATGTTGCTCTTCCTGAACCGGTACATCTATTTCCCTAGACTGCGACGACTCACTGACGTGAAGAGTGACTTTTATGCCCTGGGGAGGATGCCGCATGTCATTGGCTCCATTGATGGGACACATGTGGCTTTGGTACCACCACAGGCCCAGGAGCAGGCCTACAGGAACCGCAAGCACTACCACTCGGTCAATGCACTGGTGGTGTGTCTTGCAGACATGACCATCACACACGTGTGTGCCCGTTTCCCTGGTTCAGCACACGATGCCTTTGTGATGAGGAGTAGTCGCATCCCCAGGTTGATGGCACAGATGCAGAACCAGCGTGCCTGGCTTGTCGGTGTGTACTGACTTTGTGCCATTGTGTGTGATCTGATCTGTAGTATTCCGCCCACTTTTCCAAGTCAGCTGATGTGCACTTGTCTGTCCGTAGGTGACTCGGGATACCCCAACATGCCGTGGTTGCTGACACCCCTCAGGAACCCTGTGACACCTGCCCAGATGCGCTACAATGAGGCACATGGTCGGACCAGGAGAGTGATTGAGCGGACCTTTGGTCTCCTGAAGAGCCGCTTCCGCTGCCTGGACAAGACCGGAGGGTCCCTCCCATATGCCCCTGCGAAAGTGTGCAAGATTATCATCGTCTGCTGCATGCTCCACAACCTGGCAGTGCGGAAGGAGTTGCCTCTCATCCAGGATGACGATGACCAACATCCGCCACCTGTGGAGGATCCTGGCCTGGACCACGATGCCAGTGACGATGATGATGATGATGGTGATGGTGATGTCCGCACACAGCTCATCACCAACTTCTTTAGCTGAATGTGAGTATCCTGAGGTGTCATGTGAATGATGTGAGTTGGCATGATGTGTGGGTGGTGCTCTGGTGCTGTTGGAGTGTGTCCATGGGCTACTTGACAGGATGTGTGTTGCGATGTGTGGTGACAGGTGGGCTGTACTCCCCAACAGTGTTGACATGCTAACTTGGTTCTGGGTGGGTATCTTGTAACATGTATTGTGCATGAGTTTTGCTGTTCTGTCCTGTACTGCATTGCTTTTGACTGTGTGTCATTTCTGTCCTTCACAGGGTACTTTCAGATTCGTTTGGTGAACTGTGTCCACC
Source organism: Calotriton arnoldi (assembly GCA_963921515.1). Taxonomy (NCBI): domain Eukaryota; kingdom Metazoa; phylum Chordata; class Amphibia; order Caudata; family Salamandridae; genus Calotriton; species Calotriton arnoldi. Next base: position 2,140,979 of record CAWUFW010002281.1, on the reverse strand, counting down.
GACGACGTGATTGCACATCCAGGCTGGTAGCTGTTGTGTCCCTACAGGTGATGTGCGCCACACCCATGGACTTCCTTCAGTCTACAGTTGTTGACTGTGTGCCCGCTGCCAGGTGGGATTACCTTGCATCTGTAGTGGTTACAGCATGTTGCAACTGTGTAATAAACCTGTGCTTCACTTTGTGATGTGCGTTGTCTGTGGTCACACATTTGACTGCCATTTGCTTACTGCACCTGTGGGCTACTTGACTACAACTGGGAATGGGTGTGGTGTCTGTGCATTGCACCGTCTTCCCTGGCAACATCAGTGTAGGCAATGAGTCAGATGGCCTAGGTGTGTATGTGTTGTGTAGCCCTGGTGGTGTGTCTCCCTCATATGTGTCACGTTGCCTGTACTCACATGCCTGTGTTGTCCTTGCTGTTGCAGTTCGCATACACTGTGTAATTTTGCAGTTCATCATCCCCATAACAGCACCCACGTTGGAATCACGACAGAGGCAAGTATGGTGTATTAGTGTGTTTATTGTGATAATAGTGCATAGGATGGATTGTGCTGTACATGAATCTTGCAATCCCAAGTTCCTAGATGAATAGAAAGTCCAGGTAGACAGGATCCCCAGTATCGGGGCCACTGTTGTCTGACACATTGTTCCAACTTATACTCCCCATGCAATGTGTGGGAGTAGTGTTGCCATCAACAGGGTGAACAGTCTGTGCACAAAGGCGAAAATCCAGAACAGGTTCAGGCTTCCTGGGAGTTGCGCTTGGCCATCAGCCTCTCACTTTCCCCTCCTCGGACAACCCCTCTTCTTGGGGGGGGCCCTCAAGTGCAGGCTGCTGCGGTGCAGGGGACTCTCCGCCAGAGTCCTCCTCCCTCCCTGTGGCAGTTGCAGTTTGTTCGGTACCAGATGTTGTTGGCACACAGGGAGGTGTGGACTGGTTGCTGTTCATCTGGCGGAGGCATTGTAAAATGTCCCTGTGCACCGCCGTCATCTCATGTAGTACATCCCACTTGGACTCCACGCGGGTCATGTGGGAGTCCACACGTGACATGTGGGAGTCCACACGTGACATGTGTGACTCCACTTGGGACATGTGGGAGTCCAAGCGGGCATGATGGGCAGCCTGCTGCTGTTTAATGTCTCTGAGGAGCCCCACTACCTGGCTGAGCTCTCCGGTGCTGGACTGGTACGCATCAGCTATGCGTACCAGTTGTGGGTCTTCATGCACACCAGCAACGTCTGCAAGCAGCGACCTCTGTCTCCCACCCCTCCCACCACCCCTGCTGACATGTGCAGTGTGTGCAGTTGCACGCACAGATAACCCTGGTCCACCTTGGGGGTTGGTGGTGGTGGTGGTGTCCATGGCCCCAGGTTGGTCCAGGGTCACTGCGCTGGTGTTGTTCCTTATTCTGTCCATGTCGGCAGGGATGGTATTCGTGGTGACAGTCGTTGGAGGGGTGGGTGCAGGGGGTGCAGCTGGTGGACCTGCTGGTGCTGCAGCTGGTGGTCCTGCTGGTGCAGCATGTTGACTTGCACCGGATGTGCCAGGTTGTTCTTCATCGTCCGAGGAGGACAGAGGCTGTACGACGCCAGTGAGCTCGGCATCCTCTTGAGCCTGGGACTGGGACTCCTCAGCGTCTGCTGCTGTGTCCCTATCATCACCTGTTTTTGGGAGACACAAACAATGTATGTCATGTTTCTGCAGGCATCAGTGGTTGACACACCTGACAGTTGTGACTGTGCCTCGGGGTGCGGGCCTGTACATTGTATTGTCCTAAGTCGTCACAGTCAGGGGTTGATATTGGTGTGGCACATTGTCCTGCATTATTTGGGCATTTCTATGTATTCTCTGGGGTGTGAACATGGTCTGCATTGATTGTGTTTGGTTGACAGCCAGACCTCCTTCCCACCCACCCACCCACCCAGTCAGTTATCCCACCATGGAACGTGCTTGCATTGCAGGGAGTGTAAGTTGTCTCTCAGGATGTCAGTCAGTGGTGTCCTGCTGTTTGTTGGTGCACAGTTGGCAGCAGGGCCTTGTGCTCCCCACAGCAGTAGCCAGTGTCAGCCATCTTGTGAGTCCTTCTCCACTCCCTGTGATGTGAGCATGGTTCAGGGTGGTGTTGATGGGACAGTTGTGGGGGTGAGCTATGTTTGTGACTACGTCTCCCATCATGCTATTGCCTCCACCCCCTTCCCAGCATGCCCATGCTTCCTTCCTTTTGACTCTGCTTCCCTGTGGGGTGGGCTGGCTGTGCTGACAGGATGGCTGGGAGTGTTGTCCTGGCAGTTGTTTGGCTAAGAGTCCCAAGAGTGTCCCTGTGCTTCACACAACATAACCCAGGGTGGTGGTGCTTTGTGGGATCTTGTGTTAGGATGGAGGGCATTGCATTCTACCAGGTGGGTACTGTGGAGTTTGTGTTGGGGGGGTGTGAGGGGAGGTGCTGGTGACTATAGTCAGTGCTGCAAGTCCCCCTTCCCACCCAGCCAGCCAGATAGCCCAACATGGAACGTGCTTGCATTGCAGGGAGTGTAAGTTGTCTCTCAGGATGTCAGTCAGTGGTGTCCTGCTGTTTGTTGGTGCACAGTTGGCAGCAGGGCCTTGTGCTCCCCACAGCAGTAGCCAGTGTCAGCCATCTTGTGAGTCCTTCTCCACTCCCTGTGATGTGAGCATGGTTCAGGGTGGTGTTGATGGGACAGTTGTGGGGGGCAATATGTGTGACTGCGACTCCCATGATGCTATTGGCTACACTGACTTGGCCAGCATACACAGAATTCCTTCCTTTGAGTGGTCTTCACTGTGTGTTGGTGTTGTTGTGGTGGCTACATGTGTGGATGTGTGTGTTAGTTCTATTTGTGCCACTGCCTAGCTGTAGTTGTGGTTGTGTTTGTACATGTGTTGGCACAGTTGGATGTGACTTTTTTGATGGCATGTGTTGTGTTTATCTGACTGACATACACATTTTGGGATGATTCTGTTCTAGTTGCTGTGTAATTGCTATGTGTGCATGGTTTGACTCTCCCCTTGACAGTGATGTGTGTGTTTTGTGGCAGTTTATTGTGTACATTTGTTGTGTACTCACCAGGCTCTGGGATGTTCTCTAGTCCATATACGCTCACTGGCGGAAGGATGGCCCGCACCTTCTCCTCCCAGGGCCTGAGGTATATTGGCTTGGCAGGAGGGCCACTGCCGGTCTGTTGGCTGTTGCTGTAGTCTATCTTCAGCAGGTCCCGTACCCTCCTGCGCACGTCATACCACCTGTTCTGGATGTCCGTCTTTGTGCGCCGACATGATGATTGGGCGTTCACCCTGTTGATGATCCTCTCCCACATCTTGGTTTTCTGCGACATGGGGGTCTGTTGGACCAGAGTGCCAAACAGCTGTGGCTCCACCCTGAGGATCTCGTCTACCAGGACTTCCAATTCACAATCTAGGAACTTGGGATTCTTCTTGGGGGCATGGTGATGGGTGGTGATGGTGAGTGATGTGTGTGTTGGTGTGCAGGTGAGGGTGTGTGAGTGTGTGTTTTGCTGGGTGTATGTGAGGTAGGTATTTGTTGGTGTGCTGATGGTGTGTGGCTTGTGTGAGGGATGAGCTGTGGGTGTGTGGTTGCTTTCTCTTGGGTGCTGGCAGTGAAATGGCATTTGCAAAGGCTCATGGTAGTGATTTGTGTCCTTTATATAGGTGGAGTTGTGGGTGTGTCTTTGTTCTCTGTCCCCACCCCCCAGTGTTTATTGGCTTGGTAATTGCTTGTTTGGCCTTTTTTTGGTTGATTTTTCCTTTGTGCTGTTTGTGTATGTTGGAAACGTTCTTGTGACCGAGTCGGACCCTGCATTGGTCTCGTACGGTGTTTTCCGTTTCGTCCACGCTGTGTTTGTGCAGTTTTGTATGCTGCGTACGCGTCGGTCGCGGTGTATTGTGTTGCTTCGGCTCGGTTTTGTATGCGTGTCGGTCGTACGGCTTGTCCTCCGTCCGACTCGCTCGTGGTTTTCGCGCCTTGCATCGTACTTTGCGGGTTGGAGTTGGCGGGTACGATTCGGTCGGATTTGTTCCGGGTGCGTGTCGGTCGGTTGGATTCGCGTGTTTTTCCGGCCGGATTGCTATTTTCCGAGCGGCTCGGTCGGTCGGCTTGGTTTCCTGACGTGTCGGTCGGATTTATCGCGGCTTGCATCGTACTTGGCGTGTCGGGCGCCACTGGTACGTGTCGGTCGGTATTTTTTCCGGATCCGAGTCGGTCGGTGCTTTTTCCGGCCCGAATCGGAATCGACCCCTAAATGTAATCTCTACAACAAACATTGCTTTGGCCTTATCTCCTCCCCAACTCTCCAGTGCAGTAGTATCAGTTTCCAGCACTGTTTCTGTTGGTGTGAGCAGCCCTGTGTCATCTGGGCATATTTAAATCGGCTGAAACATGTTGGCACATTAGGGATGCCAGAATCATTGGATTTTTGATAGGCATCAGAATCTTAGGGGGTCATTATGATGGTGGGCGGACAAAGTCCGCCCCCCATCGCAACGGAAAATGGACCGCCCGCAAGAGGTGCGGCGGTCCCGCTGTGCCTATTAGGATGCGACCGCCACCATGGCGGTCGCATCCTGTATATTTAACATTGTGGCGGGCGGTGCTGTATTCAGCACCCGCCACAATGTTAAAAGGGCATGTTGTGCATTTGCATGCACAACGTGACTGGCACCGCGCGGTGCCTGCCACCTTGTGCATGCAAATGTCGGGGGGTACCATGGGTACCCCCCAAGTGCAGCCACCGACCCCCCCGACCACCTGGGGGCCCGCAACGGGCGCCCAAAGGCATTCTCCGCATGCCTTTCCATGGCGGAGTCTCCGCCATGGAAAGGCATGAGACCGCCATCATCGTAATATGGATAGCGGTGCCTGCAGGGCACCTCCACCATATTGCAGGCCTTTTCCGCCCGGTAGGCAATCGGGCGGATTGCCTACTGGTGGAAAACTGGCAGACGGTCTTTCCGTCCGCCTGGGTCCCCACCGCCATCGTAATATGGCGGGAGGAAATGTTAGGCGGGCGGACGAAAATGGCGGGCGGATCGCCACCGCCATACGGGCGGCGGCGATCCGCCCGACATCATAATGACCCCCTTAGTTTTTAATCATGGTACGGGTCCCCACTGAATAAAGTTATTTGGGTAAATCCGTAACCATTTTTATCTTAACTGGACCTCTGGAAATGTCAAGAAAAAATGAATATTAAAAAGGTCCCAAAGGCAGTTGAGCCCGCCCTAGTGGTACTGTCAAACCAAGGTGAGAAAAAACAGCAATGATGAAGCATGCCACCATTTGGTATGTGAGATGTTTTTTCATAATATTTGTAATATTCCTGCTGGATGTGGCACTAAACAAAGCCTGGAATAAATCCTCGGCTTTCACATTTTTTTGGTGTGATTAGTTACTACATGGGAGGATATGTGACAGCATTATTACCTCTCACATTCTCTTGCTTGTGTTTAAGAAGACTAATGTGATTACCAACTCCAATTCTATAACCAACTACCTCTCTGGTGCCGTGGGATTAATTGACAGTGAAATCACAAATATTGAGGAAAGGGTTTTGGCAATCCAATGTAAGAGTCTGGACAAACTTACAAATAATAATACCAGAAGACTTAAGTAAGTCACCAGTAAATACATGTGCTAAATTTTGTAACAATCTTTGTGCTACAACTACTCCATTGGAGATTATTGCATCATTTCCTTCACCAATGGCTACTTCTTCCCTGTCAAAAAAGAAAAAGGGACAAATTAAGGTAACCTGCACTAGACTAAATCACAACAAAGTAAATGGTTGTGAAAGGACGATTGTGAATCTTGACAAAACTGTTATGAAATCTAATGCAGATATTGGTCTCAAAAATTATGGGAAGAGTTATCCTTGAAAGACTGGAAATATGGGCTGAAGAGAATACCTTACTTAGTGAATTACAATATGGGTTCAGCAGGAGTTACGGTACTTTAGAACAGTGTTTAAATCTAAACCTCATTATAGGTAAATGCAGTAGGGCCAAGGTAGGTCACTTAAACATTTGTTTTATATATCTGACCAGTGCCCTTGACCCTGTTATTCATGGGAAACTATGGCAAATCATGCTCTCTGAGGGCATAGGTAGGTTTTTAGCCTAAATGTACAGCAATCTCACTGCCAAGGTACAATATGTGCCAAATGGAGAATGTACCCACCCATTTAAGGCAACAAAGAAGTTAAGCAAGGCACAAAGGAAGTGACCCGATTAGGGTCACCCGGGTCACTCGCGACCACCTCTCAGCCTTCTGTCCCAAATGAAGAGTCGGTCAGACAGTAGAGAATACAAACCAATAATAGTTTATTCAGAGTACACTCAGAGCGGAGCCCAATCTGCCCAGTCGCTTAGGATTGCTGCAGAGGGACTGACATCATCAAGCCTAACGATACATTATGTACATATCAAAATCAATGAAAGCACGCCTACCATGGAATTGTCCAAGAAAAGCAGCTGGACAGTAAATTACAAAGGAGTAAGTTTCGGTTCTGAGGCTGGGCACACTTTATCTGCTATTCAAGGTCATTCTGCCTGTGCCTGCCTCTAGACAAGTGGGAGAAGGCTTACATCTAAAGGAAAGATATGCGCTAATATGAACAGTGCATTCATTAGTGTGGCAGAACTCAGCTCCGAAAAAACATAACCTAGAGAAGGCCGTTTCTCTGAAATGTCAAAGGATTAGTATCGATTATAATACAAAATGGCGCCCGTACACAAAATGGCACTGCGAATGCTAACTTACGTAATGCAATGCAAAAGCATAATTTTTATTCCTACAGACCCTCCTTTTAGCATGAGCTAAGCAATTGTATATAATAACAGAAGATATATCATTCACTAAATCATGAATAGATTGGCTTAGGAGCATTCCATATTTTCAGTTTCAGGGAGGGAAATGGTAAGGAGGGAAGAAGTCTCAAAAATACCCTCATCTATCTACATAAGGTCGTTCACTTCTTTCTGAATCATGATTGTTATGCATTGGTATCATGGATCGAGGGGGCAAGAAGGGTGGTGCAATAAGAGCAACATAAGGGGAGGCACTGCACCAGAACACAGCAAGCAATTAAAATCACAATGAAATAGATCACCCTTTCAAGGATCCAACCCCATCCACCAAAGAGGGACCAACTCCAATTTCCGCTCTCCATTCCTTTAACATTTTCCAGGATGTCTAAAATGTGTTGGGTAATATTCTTTTCCATATTAGTGATCCCGACTACACACTGGTCTCCTACTACCGTGCACACACCAACGCTCTTAGCTAGGATGAAATCAACAGCATATCTAGTTTGCTCTGAATATATCCGCATACTTTCTAATTGGGTGGTGATGTCATGCAGAGCCGCCACCGTGGAATTAGACAGTATCTGCAGCTTACATCCAAAATATTCACTGGCTTTTTCGCCCCTGGCCATGGCGGTACCACCAAAAGTAATAATGGAAGAAAGAATATATCCAAAGGTGATACCATTACTATAGTTATTGACTTCCAGGTCCGTTAGTCCATCACAAAATTCTTTTGTCAGTGTCCTTTTAACCCACCATATGTTTGGCTTACTATACTTACAGGGCACACCAAGAGGGAGCACCATCCCTAGAGCAACATCCTCTGTACAATTATAAACATTAAATTAAGTACCATTAGACAGAAAATAAAACCCCAGGTGTGCATAAAGTGGACCTTGATAATCTACAGGAGCATACCCGGTTGTTCATTCCAACAGTACTCGGATCCTTTTTTTTCACTAAAGACATGGGGGCCGATTCCGATCTCGGCCGGTAGGGCTCCGAATCGGATTCGGCTTTACCGGATCCGATTCGGAGCCCTGTTTCCCGACCGAACCGTACGTGGGTCCGGCCGAGCGAGTACGATGCGGGTCGCCGACCGACTCGTCCGGGCGTCCCGACCGCTCCGACCGACTCGCTCCCGGCTCGAACCGCTCCGACCGACTCGCTCGGACTCGACTCGCACCGCGCAATGGAGACGTTCCCCGGCCGGGTAAGTACAATGCGCGCCGCGAGCAGTCCGACCGAGCCGCGCACTCCGGCTCGAAAGAGCTGTCGGAGCCGTACTTTGGGGGTCCGTGTCGGACCCCCTGTACGCGTAGCCGCGCGAGTCGCACACAGGGGGGACCCATGGGTCCCCCTACCTGTGCGTGTACGGCGCGAATCGCTTCGCCGCGTACCCGCTGTAGGGGGCGCACTTGTCCGACTCGCACCCATTGAGTCAATGGGAGCCCGCGTACGCGTTGTACGACCGGCTCCCATTGACTTCAATGGGAGTCCGACCGACTCGAGTCCGATAACATACGGACGCATCGTACTCGTTCGGTCGGACTGCACGGGTCCGATTCGGTCGGAAATCTCTCCAGGTCCGGCTCGGTCGGAGAAATTTCCGGCCCGAATCGGAATCGACCCCATGGTATTTTTGAACAATATTATTCCGGAAGAATTCACATACAAGAATGCGTCAGTACTATTTACTATCGGACAACATGCGGGATAATAACCAGCTTTTCGAGTGATCATTAAATCTTGGTAATGCCAGCCTACTAAGGTAATATTCTGCTCTTTCATATACAAATTATTACAGTACATATTAGTGTCACAACCTGGATATCCCTTCCCTCGCGGCTTCCGATAATGTAAACAAGGACCGGAATACCCCATCCCAAACTCACCCTTTACCTCTATGAATTGGGCTGGGCGGACATATATATAATTAACCAGTGACAATGGGTAAGCAGTCCATAAACTTGTAGCAGATTCAGTGGGATAACAAGCTGTACCTTCACCCAAAAATCTTTTATGTGTTTTGAGGAAAACATTACTTGGTGCTGTCCTTTTCGCACGAACTTGAGAAACAACCTTGTTTTTAGTACATGACGGTGCATTCTGATCACATTCCAAGACCCAGGACCCCCCACCCAGAATCAACACCAGTAGTATCACAATAATAGCACATAGTATTTTTTGCTTGGTAGACCAAAATATATGTGTATGAACAAGGGGAATTACTGGCTGCTTTTCGTCAGCAACCATTCTGCCAAGGGGGTGCATAGCAAATGATAAAGCAAGGGGGCAAATTGCCAGCAAGAGGAGTGTACAAGTTCCCAGTGTCCGTCGGAGCCTCACTGGTTCAGGCTCCTATTGTCCATCAAACATTGGCGCTCTTGAGCACCGGCGGTGGAGCTTGCTCTGTCCTAAGCTCGGGTTCCCACGTCGACCAGGATAAGGCACCGCCAAGGGGATACGTTTGATCTATCCTGTCCAATGTTCAAACAGTGCACAAATCTCACATCCCCCTAAAGTAACTCCGTTGGTTCTATAGCAAACCACACCCTAACTTACACAGTCCATCCCTGCCTAATCTAACTTCTCCTTTTGTGCACCGTTCCTCAGCCGAGGACGTAGATTGTACCTGGTGACCCCAGGCACAGAGGGATTACTGAAAAGGGGCTCCTGGATAGCTCGTATCGGATCACTGACAGAATATTGAGGAGAAGAATATCGACCTGCCACAATATCGAGGTAAAAATATCGACTTCCTATCTACAAACAGGTAAGTACAAAAATATTGAATCCAAAATATAGTTGTCAAAAATATAGTTAGTCAAAATATCGAATTTTTTAAATGTCTTAAAAGTAATGTAAAATTAATAAAATAATAAATATAATTAACTAAAACATACTTAAAAATACTTAAATAACCTTAATATTAATAAATAATTAATGTAAGTAAAAAAAAAAAACATGAATTTTTATTTTTTAATACATATATATATTAACGTAATATTAATAACAAATATTCAATATTTTTAGCGTAGTATAGCGGGAGGGTAAAATTTAGTATTCCCACTCCAGTGAGTGCAACAGTAGGGAAAGCATTGGATAGCGGGAGGGTAAAAATTACTATTCCCACTCCAGTGAGTGCAACAGTAGGGAAAGCGTTGGATAGCGGGAGGGTACAAATTACTATTCCTACTCCAGTGAGTGCAACAGTAAGGATAGCGTTGGATAGCGGGAGGGTAAAAATTACTATTCCCACTCCAGTGAGTGCAACAGTAGGGAAAGCGTTGGATAGCGGGTAGTTAAAAATTACTATTCCCACTGCAGTGAGTGCAACAGTAGGGAAAGCGTTGGATAGCGGGAGGGTAAAAATTACTATTCCCACTCCAGTGATTGCAACAGTAGGGAAAGCGTTGGATAGCGGGGAGGTAAAAATTACTATTCCCACTCCAGTGAGTGCAACAGTAGGGAAAGCGTTGGATAGTGTAGGGGTAAAAATTACTATTCCCACTCCAGTGAGTGCAACAGTAGGGAAAGCATTGGATAGCGTAGGAGTAAAAATTACTATTCCCACTCCAGAGAGTGCAACAGTAGGGAAAGCGTTGGATAGCGTAGGGGTAAAAATTACTATTCCCACTCCAGAGAGTGCAACAGTAGGGAAAGCGTTGGATAGCGTAGGGGTAAAAATTACTATTCCCACTCCAGAGAGTGCAACAGTAGGGAAAGTGTTTGTATAGCGGGAGAGTAAAAATTACTATTTCCCCTCCAGTGAGTGCAACAGTAGGGAAAGTAATGATTTAATAATTAAATATATATACATTAATTATCAATACCAATAAAAATGTATTAAAAATTAATTCCCAATGACAAATTATTTAATAATTAATTAATTATAAATACCAATAAGTATTAATTCCTAAAAATTAATATTTAATGTACTATAATTAAATTACTTCCCACCCTATTCCCCTATAAACCCACAACCCGCTACGGAATTAAATTACGCAAAAATTAAATAACATAAAATTCATTACTTTAAAAAAATTAAAACATACATTACAAAAATAATACATACTTTTAACACATATACTAACACTTACAACACTATAAAAAAATTCGATATTTTTAACAACTATATTATGACTGTCGATATTATGACAATCGATATTTCTTACCTGAATTTCGATATTCTGCACCACTATATTTTGGCAATTCGATATTCTGTCCATTCTATATAAAAATCTCGATATTTTGGCAATTCGATATTAAAAATTCGATATTATGTCTGTTTACCGCTCGTATCTACGGTGGAACTGCTGCATTCAGCACTTCATCATTCTCCTTATCCGTTTTGGTCCAGGTCAGCCTGGCGTCGCTAAAGGGGACAAACTGAGGCACCGTCTCACATTCAGAGTCCCCTACTCCATCCTTTAGCCATTGGTCATAAGGCAAAGGCAAGGGCACCCTCTTGCAATGAGTGCCATGCACCCAGTTCTTTCGGCCAGCAACCTTGATAGCTGTGCGGGTAGCCAAGAGGACCTGTTCCGGTCCCTTCCAGCACGGCTCCAAACTCTTCTTCCTCTGAAAATTGCGAATGAGAACAAAATCCCCAGGCTGAATGTCGTGTCCGGGCCCCTCTGGTGTAGCTGGCAGGGCTTCCCTGACCTGTTGGTGAATAGAACGCAAATTTTCAGTTAACTGGCAAAGGAAGTCGATCAAAAACGGATACTCAATATCAGAGAACCGCCGGGGTCGCGGGACACCCCAGACATTCGCCGGGCGTCCGAACACGACCTCGTACGGTGACAATCCTGTCCTAGAATGTGCTGTTGTTCTTGTTGACAAAAGAGCTAATGATAAAACATCTGGCCACTGTAACCCTGTTGTCTCCTGAATGTTTGCCAATTTTAGTTTGAGAGTACCATTGTACTTCTCAACCAAACCTGCTGACTGGGGATGGTTGGCAGCATGAAACGTCTGCTTTATGTGCAAACCATCACAAATTAACTGTATCACCTTGGCATTAAAATGACATCCGTTATCACTCCAAATCAAACGGGGCAAGCCGAAATGAGGAAAGAACTCCTTCAGGAGTACCTTTGAGATCGTAACGGCTGTATTGTCTTTAGTGGGATAAGCCTCAACCCATTTACTGAATGCACAAACAACCACCAGGACATACTTCAAATTATTGCACCTTTACAGTTCGATATAGTCCATTTGAAGGACTTCGAAAGGGAAACTGGGTGGTGCAAAATTACCAGGGGGTGTAGGAGTACCCTTCCCAGGATTATGCATCATGCACACCATGCAGTACTTCACTAAATGTGCAGCTGTCCTTGAAATTTTATCATTTTGCCATACAGGGTCTAACAACTTGCAAATACCCTTAGCACTGATATGGGCTGGGCCATGAGCCATCGTGGCTACAGGGAGAACATATGCATCTGGTAACATCCAACTTTGTTTCCCTGACTTATCAATCCAACATCCCTCATCGTTCAATTGTGCTGTACTTTCTTGCCACACTGCTAATTCTTCTATTGTAGCTTCACTTTGTATCTCTTTCACATTTTGAGGTGTATCCTCAAACATGATAACTTCAGGCACCCACCTAGCGGGGCCTGTTACAAACATTCTTTTCATTTTAGTCCGGGCTGTTTCTTTAGCTGTCTGATCTGCAAAAGCATTTCCCCTACCGACATCATCAGTGACTTTACGGTGGGCGCTACACTTCACTATAGCCAATTTCTTAGGGAGTGTCAAAGCGTACAAAAGCCTCAGTATAAGGTGCCTATGTTGAATCTTGGTGCCATGCGAAGTAAGAAACCCTCTCTCAGCCCAGAGTCGCCCAAAGTTATGTGCGACTCCAAAGGCGTACTGGCTGTCAGTACAAATATTGACAACCAGTCCCTCACTCAATTCACAAGCTCGTATCAAGGCAACGAGCTCAGCAGCCTGGGCCGATTGATAGGGAACTTGTGATGTCTCAACTACTGTACGCAGCGTAGTGATAGCTTACGCAGCAGTTGTAGTGCCATCTGGTAATTTAAAACAAGAGCCATCAACATATAGTTTCCCTTGTGGGTCGTATAAGAGAACATCAGTCAAGTCTACCCGTCCTTTCGTCTATTCTTCCGTCCGGAAGACACAGTCATGTTTATCAATCTCATCATTATCAGAAGGGAGGGGTAGTAACGTGGCTGGATTCAGAGTGGCACATCTTTTAATCGTGATGTGTTTGGCAAACAATATTAATTCATAACCTGTCAGACATGCACTGGTCAGGTGCTGTGTCTTAGTCTTATTCAAAAGTGTATCCACAGCATGGGGTACCATAACCGTGAGGTCAGTATCAAGTACGAGTCCAGCTGATTGTCTTATTGAGACAGCCACAGCCGCTCTTAGACAGCTTGGGAGGGCTCATGCAACAGGGTCAAGAGCAGCAGAGAAATAAGCACACTGCAGTTGCTTATCTCCAAATTTTTGTGTTAAAACAGAAAGCGCGCAACTGCCATCTCATAGACATACAACAGAAACACTTTGTTATAATCAGGAGTGCCAAGTACTAGAGCTGAACAAAGCGCAGTTTTCAATTGCTCAAAAGACTGCTGACATTCAGGCGTCCAAGGCAGGGGCCCATGCACGTCTTTAGTGGTAAGTGCAAGCAAGGGCTTGATTAGTAACGAGTAGTTAGGTATCCACTGCCGGCAGTAGGAAGTGATACCTATAAAAGCGCGCACATCTTTTTGAGTTTGCGGAACGGGCACTTTAACAATAGTACTAATGCGCTCCGGAGTCAATCTCCTCCCCTCCTTCGACAGCAGGTGACCTAAATAGGTAACCTCCTGTCGGCAGTACTGAAATTTAGAAAGGAAAACTTTATGTCCATGTTGGGCCAAGTGCAATAATAATTTAACTGTACTGTCTTTGCAACCTTGTTCCGCGTCAGAAGCGATGAGCAAATCATCAATATACTGCACCAATACATTACCTGAGGGAAGCAAAAGGGAATCCAATCGACCTTTTAATGCTTGGCTATAAATGCTCAGACTTTCTGTATAGCCCTGAGGAGCTCGACAGAATCTAAAGCTCCTACCAGCTAGGGTAAAACGAAACAGGTACCTGCTATCCGGATGAATAGGAATACTGAAGAAAGCATTTTTCAAGTCAATGACAGAAAAGAATTTAGCAGTAGAAGGAATCATTGTCAGGAGAGTAGTAATGTCGGGGAACTCTGGGAACTGGGGAACCACTATTTTATTAACTTTGCGTAAATCAATCACGAAACGGTAAACAGCCTCATGATCGTCAAAAGAACTGGAGGGTGTCCGTTTAAGAATCGGAAGGATAGGGCTATTACAAACATTAGCAGTCGTCTTTTCAACCACTCCCTTCTTAATCAAATCCTGAATAATTTGCAATAAGGCTCGTTCTCCTGCCTGTGGTATTTTTTTACTGAGGGATACGAGGCAAAATAGCACTATCCTTAACCTGTATCGAGACTGGAGGTATCTGAGGTAATCCCACATCTGTATCACCTGTCGCCCACAAGGTGGGTGGCACATCAGCAAACTCAACAGGAAGAGGCGCATCTTTGGACAAACACTGCTTAGCACGTACTACAGCTGGACCCATTGTCATATAGACATCTGCCAGGGAACAATAAATAGTAGCATGTAGTTTCTTCAACAAATCCAAACCCATCAAATTTTCACCACAGTTAGATGTCAATAAGAATGGTGAATGCACAGTCAATTGACCAACAGTCAACGCAAGAGGCTTTGAAATGGGGCTTACAAACGGTACACCAGAAAAACCTACTGAAAAATTATTATGGCCAGACAGAGCTGCCCCAGGGACCATTTTTCGAGAAACAGAACTTTTTGTCGCACCTGTGTCTACCAAAAATTCCTTAGTCAAACCTTGCAATTCCGCTGTCACATAAGGACCACGCTGGTCTACAGGTATCTGAACTGGTCCCCCACTCTGTCCCTGGCTGTCCTAGCTGTAGGATATCCCTGTCACTTCCTCTACATCATAATCGTCATGGTAGTACTGTCCTACACGAGGGTCATCAAAATAATTATTATCAGAACGACCCTGTGAGGCCCCATTATTCTGAGCCCTATCTACCCCACCAGCTCCACGACCCCTACCACGAGAAACCCGTCCTCTCGGGACCACTACCTTCTGCAAAAGCACAGGACACTCGCTATGCCAATGTCCCTCTTCTTTAAAGTACGCGCACTGATTCGGACCCAAAGGCGTAGTTACTGGCTGCCTACTAGTGCGCGGAAGCTGTCGGGCAGGACCACCACGTCCTCTCCCATTTCCTCCGGAAGTGTCTGCTGCAACAACACCTTCGTTTTTAGATCCTTATGCCTCTTCTCTGTCCTTTCCGATTCCTCATTATCCCTTTGCTCATAATATTGTGCCATATTCAAAATAAGAAGAGGTAGACCAAGTGCTTTAAGAAGCCTGCAATCGAGTCGCTATTTCAGGAAACAGATTAGAAACAAATCTATTGACAAACAACCAAACACCTCCCTCAACAGGCAGATCCTGCCCACTGTAGTCCAAGAATGTACCTTCAAATTGGGTGAAAAAATCACACTTTCATCTTTCCTTTGCCGGCAAGCTGACAGTTTATCCCAGTCCACCTTTCTCGTGGAATAAAAGAATGCATGTACGTAATGATGCGGCCTGACAGAGCAAGTATCTCTGCCCGAGACTTATCACCTGGCTTCCTTTCCTGGTCCCATGCCTTAATTTGATCCCAAGTACCACCTAACTCTGGAACATGATCTTGAGTGTGGGCCCGCCTTCAGATATCAACCAGAACAAGAAGACCAAAAAACATTTCAATATCAGCAGGAGTCATTACCGTCGAAGCGGCTTCAGTCAATTCTTTATAATAAGCAGTAGGATTTTTCCTAGGGTCAGGCAAATGAGTCTTAAGAGATAAGACCTCACTCCTTTTCCACGGAGTATAGACCCACTGTTCTTGGAACCGGGCCGCCACTGCCGCTCGAGTAACATTACCTCGCCCATCCGTTAACTCTGGTATCTCTGGTATCTCTGGTATCTCTGGGTGGTATATAGGATGAACCTCTCATCGGAAACTGAGACACCGACCAAGGACTTTTCTCATGTAATCTTCCCCTATAAGCTATTTTTTTTTTTTTTTAACGGCGTTTTACATAGCGCGAACTTGACCCAAAGGTATCGGGTATCAGAGCGCTTTACATAGCACCAGTTGCGTTACATGAGGACACATTCATCTTAGTTAGGCACGGGGAGATTAAGTGATTTGCCCAGAATCACAGGATGTTCAGCGTCATTGCCGAGACTCGAACCCGGTTCCCAAGATTCGAGGTCGACCACCCTAGCCGTTAGGCCAACTCCTCTCCTGGTCGCAACATTAGAAAAAACCTGTCCTGGCCCCAATTCACTAATATACACCCGATCTCTAATATCATATAAAATTTGAGGTGCTTCCGCTTCAAAACACTGCTGCCAAAGACCAATTAAAGTTGTGGACATATGTTTAAGGGCATGCTGCTGTATGACGGGTTCAAAATCTCTCATAGTCGCCCAGACATCCTCTACACTATAAATAGGATTACGAGCCCACTGTGCAGCCTGATTGGCTATTACCTGTTTCTCATCATCTCCCACATCAGATCGCACTAACGGTCCCATGGTCTCCTTAAATTTCGCCCAATCCCTATCCTTAAATCACGTACCGGTGTCCCGCTACTTACTAATGTCGGAGGATGAAAAACCATAGTGGGAGAAGCAATGGAAGTAACAGGCACTATCGTTGCTAATTGTTGTGTCGCAGGAGAAAGAGCTGGCGAGAGGGACGCTGAAACAATGGGTGTGGAAGAGGTAATAACAGTCACAGTTGCCACAGACGGCAAAGAAACAGAAGGGAGAGGGGGAGAAGGAGGAGGAGCCGAAACCACAACCGTCAAAATAACAGCAGTAGACACAGGGACAGAGACAGTGGAAGCAACTGTAACGGGCGGCTGTGAGGGCACTGGAACAGTGGGATATATTCTTTGCAGAGCAAAGGGAGGTGGGGGTCGGGCATCCAACAATTCTTCCACAAAGGCATCATCTTCCTCCTGAGTCACATATGATTTGTCAATATGTAATCGAAACCTTTTATCTTCACATTCAATACCTTTCTCCTGTTTCTCCCTGTCATATGCTACAGCCTTCTGAGTCAACGTCTGCATTCTCCCTTTCCGGGCCTCCTTTTCCGCCCTCAATCGTCTCTGCTTAGCTAATTTCTGCCACGTTCTGAGGGAATCAAACATAGACTGTCTACTTCTTTTCTTAAACAACTGTTCTTGTTCATCAAAAGTGCCCGTCAACTGCCACTGCAACTCGGCATTGTCCCTTGTATATTTGTGCCATAGTGTACTAAACATAATAGGGCCAAGATCATGCTTCACGTACATATCAAAATTAGGAGTGCCTTCTGGAGGCGCCGGCTGAGCTTCTTTCAATCGAGCATCCGCAGAACAACAGCGGCAGCACAAGGAAATCAATGTACTGACACTAGGCATTTTCAAACATTCACTATTTTATGCCTGACAAAATAAATGCAAATACTTCTTATCCAAAGACAATCCTTAGACCGTACCAAATGCAAACCAAAAATGGTACCATATCCGCAAAGAACCAAAACAAACTCACCTGATATATGCAGGTCAAAGCAAATCGATTCTCCACTGCCGACTCTTCAGACCAAACAGTCAGATCCAATGGTTTCGCCGTTCAGGACTCCAGTCAGGATGACCACTGGGCGAGGCCCCGTCTGGCAGGACAGAAGGGGCAGTTGCTAGCAATCAATGCTCCTCTTACAGGGATCCCTTAACCGTCAGTCCGACCCAATGATAGCCTCGACCTTCCCCCTGTCCGCGAAAGGGGATGGGTCACTCACCCGAAGGAGTATCTGTTCGGGCTTCAACTGAAGGAAGTGACCCGATTAGGGTCACCCGGGTCACTCGCGACCACCTCTCAGCCTTCCGTACCAAAAGAAGAGTCGGTCAGACAGTAGAGAATACAAACCAATAATAGTTTATTCATAGTACACTCAGGGCCTGTTTCACAGAACTAACTTACGTCAAAAATTTAAAGTTAGTACTTTTTGGTATTCACAGAATACACTTACTCATTTTGGTATTCACAGAATGAACTTACTCATTTCGGTATTCACAGAAGTTAGTAGTCCTAACTTTAGGACTCCTAAATGCCTTCTGTGAATACCGAAAGTCTTAAAGTTAGGATTTTTCTCAGTTTAGGAGTAGTAAAGTTAGGAACTTTACTACTCCTAAACTGAGAAAAATCCTAACTTTAAGACTTTCGGTATTCACAGAAGGCATTTAGGAGTCCTAAAGTTAGGACTACTAACTTCTTTGAATACCGAAATGAGTAGTTCATTCTGTGAATACCAAAATGAGTAAGTGTATTCTGTGAATACCAAAAAGTACTAACTTTACGTTTTGACGTAAGTTAGTTCTGTGAATCAGGCCCTCAGAGCGGAGCCCAATCTGCCCAGTCGCTTAGGCGTGCTGCAGAGGGACTGACATCATCAAGCATAACGATACATTATGTACATTTCAAAATCAATGAAAGCATGCCCACCATGGAATTTTCCAAAGAGAAGCAGCTGGACAGTAAATTACAAAGGAGTAAGTTTCGGTTCTGAGGCTGGGCACACTTTATCTGCTATTCAAGGTCATTCTGCCTGTGCCCGCCGCTAGACAAGTGGGAGAAGGCTTACATCTAAAGGAAAGGTATGCGCTAATAAGAACAGTGCATTCATTAGTGTGGCAGAACTCAGCTCCAAAGAAACCTAACCTAGAGAAGGCCGTTTCTCGGAAATGGCAAAGGATTAGTTCCGATTATAATACAAAATGGCGCCGTACACTAAATGGCGCCGCAAATACTAACTTACGTAATGCAATGCAAAAGCATAATTTTTATTCCTACAAGGGTTGTGTTCTCGCCTGTTTCTCTTTTTCCTTCTTTATCAATGAAGCTGACAGAGAGCTGCAGGCTCGACATACAGACTCCCCTAGAATAGGTACTTGGTCTGTTTAGGTTTTACTGTACGCTGGACTGCAAATGGGTTGCAACAATTTATTGATTGTTTTACTTCATATATAGAAGACAGAGATATGAAGGTTAATTTAAAAATGACCACCTTCTCAATGATTTGTGGTAGGGGAGTACTCCAGACCCATCTACATCATATCAAAGGTGCCCCCTAGAAAGAGTTTCATCTTTTTCCCTTCTGGTGTTAGTTTACTTCCGCCGATACTTGGGACAAACATAAGGGAGTATGCCATGCAAAACTGATGGGCTCAATTGAGGGTCTGTTTAGATCTGCGTCAAAACTTAGCAATAAGCCAATCACAGAAATGCTTACTATTTACAGAAGCAAATGCATATTGGTGGGTGTATACTGATATCTTACAAACTCAAGAGAATCCATCACTTTATGTGGCATTTGCTCGCAGCTCCAAAATCAACCACTACATTTTTATACTTGAAGCCTATTCGTTCATGGCACGCTATCTGGAGCAAGGCAGAGGCCTCATTTACTAAAGTCATTATTGCGGACTGTATGCCCTTGATAGCTGTATAAAAAAAAGCCCATGGCTGCAACCCATTAGGGAGGCCCCGAGTATGCTTAACGGCCATGTTTTACTTGCATAACCATTATCAATAACCCATTTTTCTAAAAGAGATTTAAATTGGCTATTTGCTAGCACCAGAAATTATCTGAGAAGTTCGAAAGAATCAATGAAACATATGTCAGGTGTTATTTACCTGTTTCGCAGCTAGGTAGTGAACAAAACTATCTTTTAACCGTTCTAAATGCACACCATAATTTAATTTTGACTCGGCTAGGTACTGTGCGTAACATGGTTGCCTTTTCTTAAAGAGATCGGCGGTGTTACGAAAGGCCAAACTGTCAGTGTGATGGGAACCCAATACAAACAACTTTGCACTTTACTCTTTTTCGTACATTTCATATGGTCTTAAGGAAGCGTTTGTTGATTTTAGAATGGCCTTTTTATGTCTGTGCCAGTTGGAAGATATGCAAGTATGCTCAGTGGTACTGTCTTTTGTTTTAGGAGCATTACAAGAAAGAAAGTGACTCACCGATTTAGAGAGTCTGAATTAAGAATCTGTGTTTTAATATTTTTAATAGAGATTGTATATTAAACTGCAATTTTTTTAATGATGTTATATATTGATGCACTTTTATTGCTTATTTTGATTGCAAACTGAATAAAGTATTTGAATTTAAAAATTTGATATGATCTAATCAATATTTAATAATCACCACCCTGCCTTATGGCCATCTTTTGTCCTAACACTGTTTCTGCCCTAGATCAATTGTTGGAATTCCTACCTGTGAATCTTTAATCCAGCTACAGCCAAGGGAATCCTATAATATCTACGTACGAGCATCTAATGTGGGTGGATCTAGTGAAAGAAGTTTGCCAGTCACTATACATACCACAGGTATGGTATTATGTCCTTCACTTTTCATTGCTGAAATATATACAATTTTAAATACAAGAAGTGTCACCATAACTATTGCATCACTGGTTCAAGGATTTTACAGACAGGTATTTTGTTACATGGATTCAAACAGACTTCCATAATTTGCAAGAATTGTAAGGTTGATTGCCCTCTGTCTCAGAACTTTGGGGTAGAAGATTTGCACCTCATATGTCAAAGCCAACAGGCCTTTAAGGGTGGGTTGATATTACACTGTGTTCAAGCCTCTAGACAGGTTGTCTGTTGCATTGAATCTCACAGATTACTGTAGCAGGCAAGGATTTTGGTTTGGGTTACCTCATCTGACAAAATCTGTGGGTAGACAATTTACATAAGGAGATAATCCTTGCTATACGCCCTTACGAGGGCATGGCAGGAATAGTTATCCGCAATGATTCTTGGGTTAGTCAATTTGCACAGTGATAATCCTTGCTATAAACTCTTAGAAGGGCCTGGCAGGTGTAGTTGTCTGCCAGGCACCAGCAGTAAAAGGAAAAGCATAAAAAAACACTACATTCATACATCTACCTACATCAAGGTTCTTTGGGTCAGCTCACTTCAAGTGTCAATCACA
This sequence comes from Calotriton arnoldi, assembly GCA_963921515.1. Lineage (NCBI taxonomy): Eukaryota > Metazoa > Chordata > Amphibia > Caudata > Salamandridae > Calotriton > Calotriton arnoldi. The sequence continues at coordinate 2,119,970 of CAWUFW010002281.1, read as the reverse complement.
TTCTTCTGCTCCCCATGATGGCCTACTGTATGGGCAGTGGTTTAGCCCATTTCTGCCAATGGCTCAATAGCCTTGTAACTGACAGCATTTTGCCTAATTAACTGTGCACACTTAGCTGAAAATGTGTGCCTTTGTGTCTGGCCTGGGGGCCAGGTCTTTAGTTTTCCTATAGTGGGTGACATAAGAAACGAGCAGGCACTACTATTCAACCCTGTAACTAGCCTAACCAGCATTGTGGCGTGCTGCTGGCCTGAGGGTGCAGCATCTGGAGGAACCCGGAGATGGGGCACAGAAAAGACGGACCTCATCTAAATGGACGTTACTGTGTGAGGGTGTAAACGACAACACAATGGCCCCAATGGGGAAAACGGACAAAGCCCAAGCAAAGCTACCATTCGAATCCAGAAAAAGCGTGAGAAACCCCACAGAGACGGAATCAGAGCAGGACGTGGCTGCCTCTGGTCGGACCACTAGTGTGCTGGAAACCACTCTCCTGGCAATGCAGCAGAGTCTGCAGTCGATTGATGATAAAATTGACCGTCTAAATCTACGTATGGATCACCTCGCCACCAAACTCAGACAACACGCAACCAGACTAACAGAAGGGGAGCAGAGAATCTCGAACACCGAAGACACTGTGCAGACTATCCAGGGAAAAACCTTGAATACGGAGCAAGTACTTGAGATCATCAGGGCCAAAATGGAAGATCTAGAAGCCCGATCTCAACGAAACAACTTGGGCAAAGCTGGCATTCCAGAATCGACATGGAACTGTTTGTGGAACGTCTGCTCACAGAGACATTCGGAACGGATGCCATGTCGCATTTCCTAGGGTTTGAAAGGGCCCACTGATCCCTGGCTCCATGCCCTCCACCGGGAGCCCCGCCACGCCCAACCATAGCCAGATCACTCAATTACAGGGATCGGGACACGGTCTGGAGGTTAGCGCGGGAAAAAGGAGAAATACAGTATCAGGTGAGATAAGTGTCATTTTTCCCGGACTTCACAGCTACTGTGCAAGCTGCGTGGAAAGAATACATTCCGGTCAAGAAGAAGCTACAAAATGCAAAATTTCTATATGCCATGCTGTACCCAGCGAGACTCCGAATTGAACACCAGGGAAAATCAAAAGTTTTCCAGACCCCTCAAGCAGCGATGGAATATGTTAAGAAGCTGTTTCCACATAAAGAAGGTCACTATGGATCGGAGGTGGCCGGATCTGGAGATTAATGAGATATTTCCATGACATCCTCACTCGGGTCCATCTCCTCTGTGTCCAAGGTATGGCAGGATGTGGGACGAAGGAGTGTGGATCTCCGGCTATGAACTAGAGAAGCTGGGCGCTGGTGAGAGGCCTGGTAGACCAATACCTTCCTTCATACAAATGAGACTCACACTGGGGTATTGTAATAACAAGGAGTGCTATGTATATGGATGTATACTGGTGTGAGGGGCAACAACGAGAAGGGCTTCTTTCATCCTGTGGGAGACACACAGTGCTGCCGATCAGAAGCAGTAGCAACCCTTAGCCACCCCTGTTCACCAGGGAGGACTGAACACCTAGCGGCCCCCGCGCGGGTGTACCCCACACGGACGTGTGAAACATATTCAGTGTAAACGTCAATGTGGCACTTATCAGTTCTACCACTGTTTGGGGGGAGGGAAGTTGACAGGTTTGTCTGTTACTTTCAGCTCCACACCTAGTGATAAGATGAGCAGGATCGCGGGCAGGACAAGGACAGCACTCATATTGACACACAGGTACAGTAGGAATGAATAGATACCACGGGTAGGCACGAACACCATGCTGACATGGAACGTGCGTGGCCTGAATAACCCATGCAAGTCGTGCCAGGTGCTGGCCTATTTGGATAGACACATTGTGCAGAACGCGCTCTTACAGGAGACACACTTAACAAAGCACACAGAAAGCGCTGTGGGGACAAGATGGGCCAGGATTAGGCTGGTCTCATCCTACTCTTCATATTCAAGGGGAATGATGATATTGATCAAAAGAGGTGTTCCCTTTATGGTCACAAACAAACACGTAGACGATCAGGGTAGACTTATCATTCTGCAGGGATCGCTGGGGGGTTCCCTTGTCACCTTGGTGAACGTATATGGCCCCAACACAGATGACCCCTCCTTCTACACAAGTATCTGGAATACACTACGCAGCCTCCCTCGATCAGAAATATTCTGGGGGGGAGGCCTGAATACCACACTAGACATGTCCTGTGACCGATCAGCACCACCCGCCGGGTTGGTTAGAGTGTCGCCAAACGTGCTGCGAGAAGGATTGGGGGATTTCAACATGGTAGATGCATGGAGGGTATGCAACCCTGAAGAAAGGGAAAGCACGTCCATTTCATCAGTTTATGCAATGTGGTCCCATCTTGATTAACGGCTTGTGACCGGTGCAGTCAGTGCCTGGGTGACGGACATACAACATCTCCCGAGGACGCTGTCGGATCACAAGCCAGTAAAACTGATGATTGAGGTCCCTACACACACTCCCCCCGCCTCCATTCACATGGAGGTTCAAAGCTACCGCCTTACTGGACCTGGTATATAGGGAGACAATTCGGAAAGCAATCATCGAGTATTTTGCTAAAAATCTGAATTCAGTGTCTGGGGCAGCCATTCTATGGGAGGCCTTTAAGGCTACGATCAGGGGGTCTGTATAGGTACTAATGCAGGGATATTAAAAGACATCAGAACGCAAATTAAAAACTGAGAAATGTATATTTGTCGGTTAGAGGAGGAGTACGAGCGTGAACCAAGAAACAATACCCTGGCTACCATTAGGGACCTCATCTCCAATTATCAAGATCTGGAGGAGCGGAAACTGAAGTATCTCTCAAGCAGACTTGGACCTACGGAGAGGGAGGTAGGCCTGGATGTGTGCTGGCTGCCAAACTGAAACCCCGAGGAGGCCCGTCGCAGGTGATAAAAATAACAGACGATAATGGGGAGGATCATTACGATACGCCCGGTATTTTTAAGGAATTTGCAGACTTCTATGAGACTCTGTATGCCTCGCGTGCAACTTCTACTCCTGAAGAAATCAAAAAATATTTAGATGACATTGCCTTGGCATGGCTGTCAGCAGGGCAAATCGAATACCTAGTGCGGCCAATAGAGCGGGAAGAGGTGCGTGAGGCCATACGGACATTACCTAATGGCAAATCCTCTGGCCCTTACGGGCTGACATGCGAGTTCTATAAAGAATTCAGTGACTTGATTGCATCTCATCTCCATGCAATGTATGAGGATGCATATAACAGGCAAATTCTATATGCCATGCTATACACAGCGAGACTCCGAATTGAACACCAGGGAAAATCAAAAGTTTTTCAGACCCCTCAAGCAGCGATGAAATATGTTAAGAAGCTGTTTCCACATAAAGAAGGTCACTATGGATCGGAGGGGGCCGGATTTGGAGATTAATGAGATCATTCCATGACATCCTCACTCAGGTCCATCTCCTCTGTGTCCAAGGTATGGCAGGATGTGGGACGAAGGAGTGTGGATCTCCGGCTATGAACTAGAGACGCTGGATGCTGGTGAGAGGCCTGGTAGACCAATACCTTCCTTGATACAAATGAGACTCACACTGGGGTATTGTAATAACAAGGAGTGCTATGTATATGGATGTATACTGGTGTGAGGGGCAACAACGAGAAGGGCTTCTTTCATCCTGTGGGAGACACACGGTGCTGCCGATCAGAAACAGTAGCATCCCTTAGCCACCCCTGTTCACCGGGGAGGACTGGGCACCTAGCGGCCCCCGTGCGGGTGTACACCACAAGGACGTGTGAAACATATTCAGTGTAAACGTCAATGTGGCACTTATCAGTTCTACCACTGTTTCGGGGGAGGGAAGTTGACAGGTTTGTGTGTTACTTTCAGCTCCACACCTAGTGATAAGATGAGCAGGATCGCGGGCAGGACAAGGACAGCACTCATATTGACACACAGGTACAGTAGGAATGAATAGGATACCATGGGTAGGCACAAACACCATGCTGACATGGAACGTGCATGGGCTGAATAACCCATGCAAGTCGTGCCAGGTGCTGGCCTATTTGGATAGATACATTGTGCAGAACGCGCTCTTACAGGAGACACACTTAGCAAAGCACACAGTAAGCACTGTGGGGACAAGATGGGCCAGGATTAGGCTGGCCTCATCCTACTCATCATATTCAAGGGGAATGATGATATTGATCAAAAGAGGTGTTCCCTTTATGGTCACAAACAAACATGTAGACGATCAGGGTAGACTTATCATTCTGCAGGGATCGTTGGGGGGTTCCCTTGTCACCTTGGTGAACGTATATGGCCCCAACACAGATGACCCCTCCTTCTACACAAGTATCTTGAATACACTACGCAACCTCCCTCGATCAGAAATATTCTGGGGAGGAGGCCTGAATACCACACTAGACATGTCCTGTGACCGATTAGCACCACCCGCCGGGTTGGTCAGAGTGTCACCAAAAGTGAGCGAGAAGGATTGGGGGATTTCTACATGGTAGATGCGTGGAGGGTATGCAACCCTGAAGAAAGGGAAAGCACGTCCATTTCATCAGTTTATGCAATGTGGTCCCATCTTGATTACTGGCTTGTGACCAGGGCAGTCAGTGCCTGGGTGACGGACATACATCTCCCGAGGACGCTGTCGGATCACAAGCCAGTAAAACTGATGATTGAGGTCCCTACACACACTACCCTGCCTCCATTCACATGGAGGTTCAAAGCTACCGCCTTACTGGACCCGGTATATAGGGAGACAATTCGGAAAGCAATCATCAAGTATTTTGCTAAAAATCTGAATTCAGTGTCTGGGGCAGACATTCTATGGGAGGCCTTTAAGGCTACGATCAGGGGGGGTCTGTATAGGTCCTAATGCAGGGATATTAAAAGACATCAGAACGCAAATTAAAAACTGAGAAATGTATATTTGTCAGTTAGAGGAGGAGTACGAGCGTGAACCAAGAAACAATACCCTGGCTACCATTAGGGACCTCATCTCCAATTATCAAGATCTGGCAGAGCGGAAACTGAAGTATCTCTCAAGCAGACACGGACCTACGGAGAGGGAGGTAGGCCTGGACGTGTGCTGGCTGCCAAACTGAAACCCAAGGAGGCCCGTCGCAGGTGATAAAAATAACAGGCGATAATGGGGAGGATCATTACGATACGCCCGGTATTTTGAAGGAATTTGCAGACTTCTATGAGACTCTGTATGCCTCACGTGCAACTTCTACTCCAGAAGAAATCAAAAAATATTTAGATGACATTGCCTTGGCATGGCTGTCAGCAGGGCAAAGCGAATACCTAGTGCGGCCAATAGAGCGGGAAGAGGTGCGTGAGGACATACGGACATTACCTAACGGCTAATCCCCTGGCCCTTACGGGCTGACATGCGAGTTCTATAAAGAATTCAGTGACTTGATTGCATCTCATCTCCATGCAATGTATGAGGATGCATATAACAGGCAAATTCTATATGCCATGCTATACACAGCGAGACTCCGAATTGAACACCAGGGAAAATCAAAAGTTTTCCAGACCCCTCAAGCAGCGATGAAATATGTTAAGAAGCTGTTTCCACATAAAGAAGGTCACTATGGATCGGAGGTGGCCGGATTTGGAGATTAATGAGATCATTCCATGACATCCTCACTCAGGTCCATCTCCTCTGTGTCCAAGGTATGGCAGGATGTGGGACGAAGGAGTGTGGATCTCCGGCTATGAACTAGAGACGCTGGATGCTGGTGAGAGGCCTGGTAGACCAATACCTTCCTTGATACAAATGAGACTCACACTGGGGTATTGTAATAACAAGGAGTGCTATGTATATGGATGTATACTGGTGTGAGGGGCAACAACGAGAAGGGCTTCTTTCATCCTGTGGGAGACACACGGTGCTGCCGATCAGAAACAGTAGCATCCCTTAGCCACCCCTGTTCACCGGGGAGGACTGGGCACCTAGCGGCCCCCGTGCGGGTGTACACCACAAGGACGTGTGAAACATATTCAGTGTAAACGTCAATGTGGCACTTATCAGTTCTACCACTGTTTCGGGGGAGGGAAGTTGACAGGTTTGTGTGTTACTTTCAGCTCCACACCTAGTGATAAGATGAGCAGGATCGCGGGCAGGACAAGGACAGCACTCATATTGACACACAGGTACAGTAGGAATGAATAGGATACCATGGGTAGGCACAAACACCATGCTGACATGGAACGTGCATGGGCTGAATAACCCATGCAAGTCGTGCCAGGTGCTGGCCTATTTGGATAGATACATTGTGCAGAACGCGCTCTTACAGGAGACACACTTAGCAAAGCACACAGTAAGCACTGTGGGGACAAGATGGGCCAGGATTAGGCTGGCCTCATCCTACTCATCATATTCAAGGGGAATGATGATATTGATCAAAAGAGGTGTTCCCTTTATGGTCACAAACAAACACGTAGACGATCAGGGTAGACTTATCATTCTGCAGGGATCGTTGGGGGGTTCCCTTGTCACCTTGGTGAACGTATATGGCCCCAACACAGATGACCCCTCCTTCTACACAAGTATCTGGAATACACTACGCAACCTCCCTCGATCAGAAATATTCTGGGGAGGAGGACTGAATACCACACTAGACATGTCCTGTGACCGATTAGCACCACCCGCCGGGTTGGTCAGAGTGTCACCAAAAGTGAGCGAGAAGGATTGGGGGATTTCTACATGGTAGATGCGTGGAGGGTATGCAACCCTGAAGAAAGGGAAAGCACGTCCATTTCATCAGTTTATGCAATGTGGTCCCATCTTGATTACTGGCTTGTGACCAGGGCAGTCAGTGCCTGGGTGACGGACATACAACATCTCCCGAGGACGCTGTCGGATCACAAGCCAGTAAAACTGATGATTGAGGTCCCTACACACACTACCCTGCCTCCATTCACATGGAGGTTCAAAGCTACCGCCTTACTGGACCCGGTATATAGGGAGACAATTCGGAAAGCAATCATCAAGTATTTTGCTAAAAATCTGAATTCAGTGTCTGGGGCAGACATTCTATGGGAGGCCTTTAAGGCTACGATCAGGGGGTCTGTATAGGTCCTAATGCAGGGATATTAAAAGACATCAGAACGCAAATTAAAAACTGAGAAATGTATATTTGTCAGTTAGAGGAGGAGTACGAGCGTGAACCAAGAAACAATACCCTGGCTACCATTAGGGACCTCATCTCCAATTATCAAGATCTGGCAGAGCGGAAACTGAAGTATCTCTCAAGCAGACACGGACCTACGGAGAGGAGGTAGGCCTGGACGTGTGCTGGCTGCCAAACTGAAACCCAAGGAGGCCCGTCGCAGGTGATAAAAATAACAGACGATAATGGGGAGGATCATTACGATACGCCCGGTATTTTGAAGGAATTTGCAGACTTCTATGAGACTCTGTATGCCTCACGTGCAACTTCTACTCCAGAAGAAATCAAAAAATATTTAGATGACATTGCCTTGGCATGGCTGTCAGCAGGGCAAAGCGAATACCTAGTGCGGCCAATAGAGCGGGAAGAGGTGCGTGAGGACATACGGACATTACCTAACGGCTAATCCCCTGGCCCTTACGGGCTGACATGCAAGTTCTATAAAGAATTCAGTGACTTGATTGCACCTCATCTCGCTGCAATGTATGAGGATGCTTATAACAGGCAAATTCTCCTCCCGACATTAGGTGAAGCCCTAGTAGCCACACTCCGCAAGCCAGATAAGCCCCCGGAGCGCTGTGAGTCATGCAGGCCCCTCTCCTTAATAAATTTTGATGCAAAAATCCTCGCTAACAGGCTGCAACCACTTTTGCCAAATTTGGTACTGCCAGACCAGTCCGGATTTGTCCCAAAGTGATCCACTGCGCACAACCTGTGTACGATATTTGCACTCCAACACCGACTAAACCCAGAGCTGGAAGCTGCGGCTGTATTACTCGATGCAGCCAAGACCTTCGACTCGATAGAGTGGGAATACATTTTTACAATCTTCGAACGCATGAATATGCCAGTTTCATTCATAAGGTGGGTCAAATTATTATACGCGGGGCCTGCAGCAAGGGTTCGGCTGGATGGGCACATGTCGCTGGTACTACACATACACCGAGGAACCCGACAGGGCTGTCCTCTTTCACTGCTCCTTTTCATCATTGCACTAGAACCGCTGGTGTGCATAGTACATCAGAGACATGCGGAGGCAGCACTTAAATGTCATCAGCACCCAATAGGCGTGTCATTGTATGCAGATGATATGGTCCTCTATATCAGACAACCATCAGTGCATCTGCCACCGCTGCTCAGAGAGTATATTCGGTTCGAAGGATACTCTGGACTTAGTGTGAATTGGAATAAATCATTCGTCATTCCGCTGACTCTGTGCACAAAACCCCTTCACTTGGAATTCCCACTAAAGTGGCGCACTGGCCCGGTAAAGTACTTGGGAATTTGGATACATAACGAACCGGAGAGGGTGGTCAGAGAAAACTTTGGTCTGGCCCTGGCAAACTAGAACAGGTGGATAGATGGATCAGGACGCCACTATCTATGGCGGACAGAGTGGCTATAATGAAGATGGTGGTACTACCATGCTTCCTTTACTTATTTAGTAGCATTCCAATACAACTACCGCAGAGCCTCTTTAAGAATCTATGGACACAATTGATAAGGTTGGCGTGGGCGGGAAAGCGACCTCAAATTGCTTGGCAGGTATGGACCTTACCGTACAACCGGGGCGGTTTTAGCGTACCAGATTTGTATCTGCATTATTTATGTGCACAGGCGCAACATGCGCATTACCGGTATCAACCCCATGGCTTTACACGTCATGTGGCAATTGAAGCAGAAGATGCGCACCCTATACCGCTTCATAATAGCCTTCTACACAAGAACAGGGAACCCACTCGCGCTGAAGTAAATACTGTTAATTGTATCATGGTGGCTTGGCACATCATAGGAGTGAAAGCCCGCAAATTACCTCTATATGCCCCTGCACTTCTGTTAAGCAACCATCCGGCTATCTGAGTGATGCAGGAAGAGGGGAGCCTCTCTCTTCTAAGACAAGTGGGTATTGTAACAATGGGTGACATGTATCTCAATGGGAAATTCTTAGAACCCGCAGACCTAGCAATTATCAGCAACAAATGAGGGTGTTTTCTTTTTACATACCACCGCCTCCGCTTGGCAGTAAAAACCCTCTATCCCTCGTTCCCTGATGAGCCCTCTGTCCTAGAGGCACTGCAGATATTGATCACTAGCCCCACCAGACAAAACTTGGTGACTAAATTGTATAATGATGTACAGGCAGACACTTCACAGTGCTCAGAGGCTGCGCTGGAGTGATGGAATAGGGCGCTAGACACACCCTTAACACAAAAGGAAGGGATTTTTTGCTGCACACTCACGGGCATGCTCATCCTTAACTGTAATTTGTTCTTAATACATTTTAGGTACCTACAACAAATGTACTATACACCTCTCAGATTGTATTGATATGGGCTGCATGAAGACATATGCTGTCAGAGATGTGGGGTACAAGATGCAGATTTTGTGCATCTTGAGTGGAGTTGTGCAGTGGTCCAGGTCTTTTGGAACAGGGTGGAGCGGGACCTGTGTCTGATGACGGCGGACTCAATTAGATGTACTATTCAGGCCTGTTTACTGGGTTTACATAAGCAGCTAAAGCCTCAGGTGGCTATACACTGGGGTCAGCGCCATGCACCAAAATATGAGAGTTGGCTGAAAGATATGGTGTATTGTAGGGACACTCTGGCAACGTACTCAGAGGAACTACCCATGATGTCACGACCAAAGGACATATGGACTCATCTTACCACGTATCCGCTTGGAAACCCAGAGGCTCTCCATGATATCTAATGAATAGATGTCTGCCCTGTTCGCAGACTGCACGCAGTACATGACCGCCTGCAACAATACTGTCTGTCATAAACATGATGATGTTGGGATGAGGATACAGATGTCTTGATCTGTTTTGTTTGATTCTTCTTTTTTTGCATTGTCTGCTGAGTAAATCTATTTCAATAAAATTAATTTAAAAAAAGAAAAAGAAAAATGTGAGGTTATGTCCCTTCCAGCCAATCTGTTGGGATGGCGTTTGGTTTCCTAGCTTTAAATAGCAAGACAGTGTCAAGTTTGTCCAAAATTATAAACATGTTTGCTAATGTAATACTGTATGTTGTGCCATTTCAAAATAAAACTACTTGCAAATTCAAGTTGCAGAAGCATTAATATTATATAATCAATGTTCTATACAGTACTGTATAGACTTACCAGTTTACAGGAGATAATTGTGTTTAACCCTTTGGCCTTTCAAAGGCAAGATTCTTCTCTGAAGACATGTATTCTTTCCTTGATACTTAGTAGGTTTGATTTTTACTATAAGGATTGTTGCATATGCTCCATTATTCTAACTAAACTGCGAAAGTTGCATACTAATTCTAGAATTATCAATTATTTGTTTAAGATACACTCATCCTGGTTGGCAGATACTACACACTTGCACAGCGAAAACGCACACAGTGAGGAAAGTACTGTACACTATGTTTTATCTCTGGTTTTAAAGGTTTGTTTACGCGAACCTGTTTAAAATTAATTTCAATTAATGAAAACTAGGAAAGACTAGCAAAGGTCCTGTCCTTTTTCTCAGTTGAAAATCCCCTCTCCGGGTGCTTAAAGCGGTGGATGGGTCTGATACTCTCTGGTCTCTATTGTCTGACAGACATTATGGCTCCACTGATGTATGTTCTTCAAAGTCTTATAGTAGCAAGCGTTTGGGCACTCACTCATTTCATAGGAAATAATGATTTTTGTTACATAACTCTTCTAAAAAGGGCCTTAAAACTTTAGAGATTGTACATGTTACAGGTGGGCTTTCTCATGGTGGTCTCTGAGCTTTCCAAAGATAGCTACTACCTCTTTGGAACATATTTTCATTTCCATCAATCATTGACTATACTATTAAAAAACTATATTTCCACACACCACTTCGTTTTGGATTTTCAAAGTCATCCAATTTCTTGTAATACTGAAAGACGCCAAAAAATATTAAATAATCGTGCATGTTTCTCATTAGGTATTGGAACTTACTTTTGCCTGTTTTAATCTTATGCACATACTCATGCTCTTTTACATTGGAGAGAAACGTTTGGGACATATCCAGAAATAAATAGTTCAGATTCATTCTGCACTATTTTTGCTTCTGTAATAAATATAAAGGTAATGGATGGAAAAGATTTTGCTCAAGTCCATGGTACATGTGAATTGGTACCGGGCACTAAGTGTAGCAAAGGGGTTCTAGACTATGTTTGAGGAAATGGATGAAATTTATTCTGCCTCATACTTAGTCCCATCGTGTATGCTGGAACGTGTACTAATACAAACAAATCAGAAACATACTCCTAAATGGTTTATCCTACGTTTAGAATACATTTCCGATATATTGGATTCAATTTAATCAGCCGCAGTGCGTTTAATGGGCAGAGGGGGCACGCACCCTCACCTTTTGCCCAAAAAGATTGTCTGTCAGACTGAGCAAAGGTTAGCCTGACAGACACTCTACTTGTTCAGGTGAGGCAGCCACAAGCTAGACCTGCGCTAAATGTGCAGGCTCCTGGCCGCCTGATCTGAACTTTGCTGGGCTAAAGATGTCACAGATCCTGTGGGCTTGACCTCTTCAGCTTGGCAAAGCACCTCGAGGCCTTCCCCCTCATGACACAGGAGAGCGTCACTGACTGCTTTGGACCTGGGCGCTTCAGTTCTAAACCCTGAAATGCACAGGGCCAAGTGTCAATCAAGGTCACCTCGTTACAGAGTTGGGTGGGGTGGGTTCAGCAGTCTCACTGATCCTAACCTGTGACGAGTGAGGGAATTCTGTCTTCCCTCATTGGCTGACCTGAGGGAAGGCAGCAGTCCCAACCCTCCTGGGATCTTTGAGGCAGAGCTACGAATGTAAGTGGGATTTAGTTTTTTAATTTGGTGCATGCGTCCATGCATGAATATTTGGGAGTGAGTGTTGTGAATGGATGTGTGTGTGCCTGTGTGGGTGGGTGAGTGCATGTGTGTGTGACTGCATGGGTATGAGTCAATGTTTATGTGGGCGTTTGTGTCATGTCCACCCCCTCCCTGCTAAAAGTACCACCGCCACTGGATTTAATTCATCTAGCAAGTAGTGACAAGTATCCTGGAGCTCTCCATGGAAGGATTTGTGAATTCTCATTCAAGACAATGCAGAGGCATGTTTGTATGCGTAAATGTATACAGTGTTTTGTTTTTATTCTTCAAGGGGATAATATTTTTGCCATAGAAAAAAATCCTTCTACTGGACACCCACCAAATTCAGGGATGGTCTCTTTCTTATTCTGCCATTGGAATGTCTCTTTATAAATGAATAAACATGTTTTGTGTATGACAAATGTTGCTTCACACTCATAAAAAAAATGTATTTGCTCATGTCAGTTCTACTTATGTGCATAAATGGCCTCTTGAACTGAGGGCCCAGAGTTACTTATTACAAAAATGGAAGGAATAGTGTATTTTAGAAAATTGATTACTAGTTGGTGTGGGTGATAGTCCACCACAAATAATAATGTCACTATTCTTGTTAGGTCCAGTCAAGGTTTCAGTAATTTAAACCTGGGTTCAACTCATGGTAGCTGTGGCACAGAGCAGACAGGCTTAACTTAAGAAAATGTGAAAAGCATTTAGAAGTGCCAAAAAAAAAGTCAAAAACACAACCCATTAAAAATCCTACTCCAATTTATAAAAATAGAGAATAAGGTAATGAACAACATGATACCAAAACAACAAAAATCCAATAAGGGGAACTAGAGATATGAATTTTGAAAATGTTAAATAAAAAATTGTGCCAAAAAGCATTAAATACCGACCGTGGTTATCTGGTTGCACTTGACCAATACCTAGGCACGGTTTAGGGCTTACCGAGATGGAGCGCGGGTCTCATACAGAAACCAGGTTCAACCTGGTCAGACGTTTTACCTTTGGACTTAGTTTCTGAAATCGAAGTCAAAACTCTTCAGCTGGGCAAGGCAGCAGGCTGTGCCAAGAAGGGCTGTCTGAGGCCAGATACACATCAGACAAGGTCCTGTTAAAGCTGTTGACTTTTGCTGGGAAAGCTCAAAGCAGTAGGAATTCAAAATTAGCACTGATGAAGGTCCTGATCCTGCTGGATACTTTGGATGCCTTAACCCAGTGAAGAGTTCCAAGTTTGGTCTTAGTAACTTTTTTTGAGTTTGGATTCCTCCTTCGGGGCAAGGCTGCAAGTTGTAGGCAAACAAGGTGATGCCCTGCTGAAACTGATGTACTGCTGCGGAAAAGCTCAGAGCTGGAGCGACCTGAATCTTTGGCACACGGATAACGCACCTTTGTTGGGTTGACTTGGCAGGTTTGTCCCAGAGCTCAAGAGGTCTATGGAACCAAAAGGTTACTAAGTCCCATGTTTTTCAGGAGTTTGGGGGAGTACACTGGCACAGCCAAGGGTCCCAGGCCCTCAGGAACAGCACCTGAGGGTCAAGACTCACTCCAGCAAAAGCCACCAGCAGGGTCCAGGGCAGGTCCAGTTGGAACTGGTCACCTGAGCTCTTCAAAAAAAGGGGCTTCTTGCAGCTAGTTTGTCTTAGAAGCCTTTAAGGAGGTCAGCCAACTGACCCTTGAAGTCCACTTCTTTGTCCTGGAAACAAGTGGGAGCAGGTCCAGCCTTTCAGGTCTCCTCACAGGTCTTAATAGCAGGTGCAGTTCTTCTGCTGTCTTCCACAGCATCAGAGTGTTCTGACCAGGGTGTCCAGGAGTTTCACATTTATGCCTTGCACTAGCCTGTTGTAGGGATGACTCCTGATCCATCCCTTACCAATAGGGAAAAAGTTCCCAGGTGTAATCCTACTCACTTTCGCAGCAGTGCCTGTGTGCCCTGGTGCAAACAGTCCCACACTAAACTTCTCTGCCAAATCCTTTTCCCCTTGTGCAGAGCCTGTGTGCCCACCTTGGAGGCGAGCCAGGTAAATGAGCAACCCCTCCGCTGTGGTCACTTCAAAGCAGTTACTGGGGGCAGCTCCACTCCTACTGGGCGTTGGTTCTGACTAATTGGAGAAGCAAAAGATGGGCCTATCCAGGTGTCAGCTAACATTTACCTGTGATAGGGTAGGCCTCTTTGAAGTTAAACAGGTTCCTGGGAACAGCCCAGATGGTCATCCTGCCACAAAACCAGACTGCCTCCCCACAAGGTCTGTGTCTCAACTCTGGGAGCAAGTATCCACCTTATCCAGGGGGCTATTCAAGGGAGTTATTCTGCTCCTGGGCAACAGTGGGAGAGCATGCAAATTGGCTTCCAGAGGCTCTAGGCAGGGAAAAGTTGACATTTTAAAAGTACGTTTTCCAAAATATATATTACAAATCCGAATTGTAATATATATTTTTTAAAAGTCCAAGAATTAAATTTGTAGGTATTTCCTAGCCGGAGATAACATTAATAAATGTAATATGGTATCCCAATGCTTTCCTATAGAACAGACAACACTGCTACAGTGAAAATAGCTTTTCGTGCCTTTTCAGTGTAAGGACTGTTTAAAATGAAATGTTTACATGCCCTACTTTACAATGCCATGCACCCTGCCTTATGGGTGGTAAGGCCTACTTAGGAGTGGCATTAATATTTAAAAGGAATGTTTTAGGCCTGTCAAAAGGGGTTATTTTGACAGGTCGAATTTTCAGTTTAAAAACTGCACAGCCAGGCAACAATGGCAGTCAGGCAGTAATGTTTTCACTTTCACTGCAGTGGATGGCCAAATGAGTGCTGCAGTCCACTACTGACATTTAACTTACAGGCCTTAGGTACACTTTGTATCATATACCTGGGACTTATAGTTGAGTTAGATTTCCCAATTAGGAGCATAGCCAATTTCACTATATTTTAGGGGTCAGAGCACAAGCATTGGTGCCTGGTTAGCAGAGTCCCCGTGCACAGAGTAAAAATACCCCAGCATCAGTCCAAAACAATGGGGGTGATCATGCAAATAGAGGCATTTTCTTACAGTGAAAAATCAGTTTGCGGCTGTTTTTGGACCTGTACATCTTTGAGGACAATTCACAAAGGCATTTATGAGTACTACTCCACATATTCGTAAATGCCTTTGTGAATTAGCCTCATAGTTTGGACTGTAGACAAGTACGAAAAATAGTTTGCATGTGTGATAAATGAGTGATCATTGAAAAAAAAAGCCACCAACACATTAATTTAAGGTTAGCTTAAAGATTATGAGGGGAAGTCACAAAGGCATTAATGAGTATGTGAAGTAGTACTAGTTTACATACTCAAATCCATTTGTGAATAGACGTTTTATGTCATATCGACAGGGCTAAGGGAATGCTGTTTGCCTCCAAAAATAATACCAAATTACATAATCCATTCTTTGCAGAATCTTATGCACTATGATGGAGCCCTTGTTTGCAATCTGATGTGAGTTTTTTTTTAGTTCTAACTGCCATAATTATGTATCTTGCCATAATGAAGTGTTCTAATGAGCATGCAAAATTACCTCTGTACATCAGGAAGCCATAGTAGATCCTACATTTTACTTGTTAGGAATCCCCAGGATAGAACGTTTTTCCGGAATGCAACTTACTTATGGTACTACTAGGGTGTAGCTTGCTTCTAACAGGAAGAAGAGATATATCACTATGGCTTGCACCACCATGCTGACTGCACTGCCCTCCATTCTTCCACATGACCCAGCTGCTCCAGTAATCAGGGACAATTTTTACCAGCAGCTCTGACAGGAGAATGGAAGGGTGGTGTCCAGACATAAGTCTGGGCAGAGGTGGTGCCTCCATCTGGCTCCAGACATAATTAATGCACTGTACAGTAACATAAAGTAGGAGAAACCCACCTAACCAGCTAAGGGGGACAATAGCCAAAAGATTTGTATGTGATATGGCTGCACAACCACAACAATTTGGTCAGTGCGGTCTGCAAGAGAAAAATCAACTTCTCCCCGAATGGTGCTCTAGTCTCATTTTAGCAGGTTGGGGAAGTTTAAAGGCTTGCTCAAGCAGAGAAAACAAGCATTGGCAAAGCTAATAGGTCTCGGCAATCCGAGAGCTATAGGCGTTGTCAATGTTAATGTCTATAGGCGTTGTCAATGCGGTCAATGCTAATGGCACATCAGCGCAGCCATGCGCACTCGATGCAGGTGAGGTCTGCCCTCCTCACAGCAGCACTCGCGGAGCATGTAATGTGCCCTCACCCCTCCAAGGGCCGGAGCACTGAAAGCAGCACAGCAGACATGAGTCAACATAGAGAAGCAACATCTCCACAGCAGTTCTCTGCTTACAAATGGCATCATGTAATAACAATGTAATTACAATGTTATTTACATTAGTTGGCATAATGTACGCAATTGTTTTTTGTTATTGTGGTCTCCCTGCATGCATGGAACAATGTATATGTTCCTACACAGGGGCCGATTCCGATCTCGGCCGGTAGGGCTCCGAATCGGATTCGGCTTAACCGGATCCGATTCGGAGCCCTATTTCCCGACCGATTCGTACGCGCGTCCGGGCGAGCGAGTACGATGCGAAATCGCCAACCGACTCATCCGGGCGTCCCGCCCGCTCCGACCGACTCGTTCCCGGGTCGAACCGCACCGACCGACTCGCTCGGACTCGATTCGCACCGCGCAATGGAGACGTTCCCCGGCCGGGTAAGTACGATGCACGCCGCGAGCATTCCGACCGAGCCGCGCACTCCGGCTCGAAAGAGCAGTCGGAGCCGTACTTTGGGGGTCCGTGTCGGACCCCCCTGTACGCGTAGCCGCGTGAGTCGCACACAGGGGGGACCCATGGGTCCCCCCTACCTGTGCGTGTACGGCACGAGTCGCTTCGCCGCGTACACGCTGTAGGGGGCGCCCTTGTCCGCCTCGCACCCATTGAGTCAATGGGAGCCCGCGTACGCGTTGTACGACAGGCTCCCATTGACTTCAATGGGAGTCCGACCGACTCGAGTCCGATGGCATACGTGCGCATCGTACTCGTTCGGTCGGGCTGCCAGAGTCCGATTCGGTCGGAAATCTCTCCGAGTCCGGCTCGGTCGGAGAGATTTCCGGCCCGAATCGGAATCGGCCCCTAAGTATCTTTGTTTCCACTATATATTTCTGGTTCCATCATGTGAAAGAGATTAATAAAAGGTATATAAAGCAAATGTATGTTGGTAAATATAACATAGTCACTGTTGTTTCCATGCGATGGTCAGCCTTAAATTTGATGGATGTGACAATTGAAAAAGAAGCACACAGGCAAGAAAAAATAATATGTCAATGGGAGATGTATATATGAACTCGCACTTCTGTGTATTTCAGAGAGGCTTTATGTGAGTGCATGTCTGAAACCTGAAACCGATGTAAAGCCTTTTTTTAAGCGAGTATTTTGTAAGCAAGCCAGAATTAAAAGTAATGTTGCACTGACAAATCATGCATTTATTTTTACCCTGGTGAAACATTTTTAATTGTGATTACGTCCAAAACACACACTTAATTTGCGCTTCTATCACTGCTATGGAAAGAATTTATTTAGGTATGTATTGACAAAGAAAATTATGCGAATAAAAGCCTTTGTTTAAGCATATGTTTTGCAATTAAAACAGATGCACTCAGAATTAAAAGTAATGTTGCACCGGCAAATCAAAATAAAAAAATAAGTGCAGTATGTTAAAAGTATTTAACTTTGATTAGCCGGTGCAATATTACATTTAATAATGAATGCGTATGAATTACTTTTACAACATGTGCTTAAACAAAGGCTTTGCATCGCTTGATTTTGTTTGGAAACATGCACCCAAATAAAGGGGGTCATTAGGATGGCGGGCGGATCGCCACCGATGGCTCGGCGGTGGCGATCCGCCCGCCATCCCAACTAGATTTACCCCCCGCCATATTATTATGGCGGGGGTATCGCGGCGGACGCAAAGTGCGTCCGCCGCTTTTCCGCTGGTCGGCAAGCGTTACGATTGCCGGCCGGGCAGAATTGGCCACTAACATGGTGGCGGTGCCTACCAGGCACCGCCATCCATATTAGAATGGGTGCGGTAACTGGCCATTCCATGGCGGCGATGCCGCCATGGAAAGGCTGGCGGGGATGTGCTTTGGGGGCCCGTTGCCGGCCCCCAGGGGGTTGGGGGGTGCACTTGGGGGGTACCCATGGTACCCCCCTGCATACCCATGCACAAGGTGGCAGGCACCGCGCGGTGCCTGCCACGTTGTGCATGGGAATGCGCAACATGCCATTTCACCATTGCAGCGGGTGCTGCTTACAGCAGCACCCGCCGCAATGTTAGAAATGCGGAATGCGACCGCCAGTGTGGCGGTCGCATCCTAATTGGCGGAGCGGGACCGCCGCACGTATGGCAGACGGTCCCAGCACCGCTAGGATGGTGGGCGGACTGAAGTCCTAATGACCCCCAAAGTCTTTAAATTGAAGTGTTAGAAATGCGATTCCGCCACGTGTTTTGAAAGTCAATCGCGGGCCGTGGAATTACAAGTGTATCATAACGATGCCGGACCTGAGTGTTGACGTACACCAATCATGTGTAAAATAGCTAAACAGGTGCCCTCGGAAAACAGCGTCTCGCATTTGACCTCAGTCTTTGAATGCACAGCAACTGTGATGAGATAAGAACAAGATTTACAGGCCTGTTTACAGAGAAGCTTGGAGCAGCGAATGAAAACACGAGCACTCGTGTTAAGTGCTCTTTCACAAAGAGAAAAAGTAGTTCCTGAAACAGAACCTCAAATGGAAGCAGTGGAGGGATAGTGTAATTGATCCATGCTCTCAGGGAGGGCTAAACACAAGAAGAGGCATGACAAATGCATGCCATTGACCAATGGGGAGAAAGAATATATGAGAGTGACGATGGAGGGTATGCAGACATAATATCGAGTTTTAAATATCGATATGCCATATTATCGATGTTTAAATTTCGATGTGACAGAATATCGACCTGCAAGAATATCGACATGCAGGTAAGAAATATCGTTTTACTTAATATCGAAGTTAGTAATATCGTAAGTAAAAATATCGTTGTTTATAATATCGACATTTTTTTTAGTGTTTTGTATGTTAGTATATGTGTTAAAATTATAGCTTATTTTTCTAATGTATGTTTGAATTTTTTACAAGTAATTAATTTTATTTTAATTAATTTTTGCGTATTTTAGTTCCGTAGCGGGTTGTGGGTTTATAGAGGAATAGGGTGGGAAGTAATTTAATTATAATATATTAATTAATAATTTTATGAAGTTATTAATTTAAAAAATATATATATTGCATTTTAGTTCCGTAGCGGGTTGTGGGTTTATAGGGGAATAGGGTGGGAAGTAATTTAATTGAAATTAATTAATGATTTTATTAAATAATATTTTTGTATTTAATAATTTATATTGTTAATTGTGTTCATTAATTGGTTATTAATTAATTTTTAATTGGTTATTAATAATTAATAATTAATTGGTAAATATGTTGTGTAATTTTTTTAGGAGCGGGTTTTGGTTTTATAGGGGAGTAGGGTGGGAAGTAATTTAATTATAATTAATTAATTAATTGTATTAATTAATATTTATGTAATTAATATTTTATATTGTTAATTGTGTTAAAAAATGTTATTCATTGGATATTAATTATTAATAATTAATTGGTAAATATGTTAATTGTGTAATTTTTTTAGGAGCGGGTTGTGGGTTGATAGGGGAGTAGGGTTGGAAGTAATTTAATTTTAATAAAATATTTGAATATTTTTTTATATAATATTTATTTAAAGTTATTTTATAGTGTTAATTCTGTGATCTAATTTATTTTTGATTGTTTTTAATGTGCTTGTTAATTGTTATTAATTAATTAATTAATTGTTAATTAATTATGTTAATTGTGTAATGTTTTATAATATTGGTGATGTCGTTTACAGGGGAATATGGTGGGATGTTAATTATTTTTGACAAATTAATTATTTGTTAATTAATGTTAATTATTTTGCAGAAGTGGGAATACTAAATTATTCCCCTCCGCTATCCAACACTTTCCCTACTGCAGCATTTGCTGGAGTGGGAATAGTAAATTATTCCCCTACGCTATCCAACACTTTCCCTACTGTTACACTTGGTGGAGTGGGAATAGTAAATTATTCCCATCCGCTATCCAACACTTTCCCTACTGTTGCACTCGCTGGAGTGGGTATAGTAATTTTTACCCCCCCGCTATCCAACACTTTCCCTACTGTTGCACTCTCTAGAGTGGGAATAGTCATTTTTACCCACCCGCTATCCAACACTTTCCCTACTGTTGCACTCACTGGAGTGGGAATAGTCATTTTTACCTACCCGCTATCCAACACTTTCCCTACTGTTGCAATTACTGGAGTGGGAATAGTAATTTTTACCCCTCTGCTATCCAACACTTTCCCTACTGTTACACTCGTTGGAGTCGGAATAGTAATTTTTATCCACCCGCTATCCAACACTTTCCCTACTGTTACACTTGTTGGAGTGGGAATATAAATTTTTCTCTCCCCGCTATCCAAAACTTTCCCTACTGTTGCACTCACTGTAGTGGGAATAGTAATTTTTACCCACCCGCTATCCAACACTTCCCCTACTGTTACACTTGTTGGAGTGGGAATATAAATGTTTACCTCTCCGCTATCCAACACTTTCCCTACTGTTGCACTCACTGGAGTGGGAATAGTAATTTTTACCCACCCGCTATCCAACACTTTCCCTACTGTTGCATTTGCTAGAGTGGGAATAGTAATTTTTACCCTACGCTATCCAACACTTTCCCTACTGGTACACTGACTGGAGTGGGAATAGTAATTTTTACCCTCCCGCTATCCAACACTTTCAATACTGTTGCAATTACTGGAGTGTAAATAGTAAATTATTCCCCTCCGCTATCCAACACTTTCCCTACTGTTGCACTCTCTGGAGTGGGAATAGTAATTTTATCCCCTACGTTATCCAACATTTTCCCTACTGTTATAGTTAATGTAGTGTAAAATATTTTTTTACAAATAAATATTAATTTTAATATTTTAATTTATTATATATATATATGTTCTTTTTATATTTATATTACAGGTTTATGTATATATATATGTATTTATAATTTGTATTATGTTTCTAACATTTTATAATAAAATAAAATAATTATTTATTAATATTATTAAGTTAATATATATATATAATTATTTTTAAATATGTATGTTTAATTTTTTTATATATTATATTTATTATTTATCATTTTTAACGTTTTTAAATAATTCTAACTATGTTTTTATTAATTATATTTATTATTTAATTAATTTTATATTATTTTTAAGACATTTAAAAAAAACGATATTTTAAACGATATTTTAAACAACGATATTTTGGTTTCAATATTTTTGTACTAACCTTTGTAGAGATAGGATGTCGATATTCTGTCCATCGATATTCTGTACTCGATATTCTTGTAGGTCGATATTCGGTCCGTCGATATTCTGTCAGTGATCCACGATGGAGACAGCAAATGGGAAGCCTATGGGCAGGCTGAAGCCCACAAAGTATATACAACATGTCTCTTTGAGACAGTGCATGCGCTGTCTAGCCAAGACCTAAAAAGGGCATGAGAAACATTACTTCAAGCAACAATATAATTAGGAGACAAACGACAAAGATTGTAAAGTAATGCTTTATGAAAGAGTACAAATGGATGTCCTAGAAACCGCAAGAATGTAAAGTTCCAATATGGGTCAATCCCTACATTCTTCAAAATCTTGGGGGGTACCAATTCCCCTTTGCATGGCTGAGGTAACTTTTTGATCATTTAAAGGATGAGAGAGTGTGTTGGATTTCAGTGTGTGAATGACCGCAAGCATACAGGTTTCTGGGTTTTCACAAACAGAGCCTTGTAGTGCCCCTCTAAGCAGAATGGGTACAGTTTACATTTCTTGAGTTTCAGTCTGGGAGTCCAGTGGTCTGCCCCCTGATCCTCTCCACCCTTAATACATCGATTACTCAAACCTGTCTGGGTTTCACTCATCTATGTTGTACTTCCACCAGAATTCAGTGTTGACTGCCATCTGTATCTCATGTCGAGAACGTTCCATTCTGGATTATGATTGCTCCTACAGAGTCCACAAGCTTATTTCTGTTTCATCCTTGGTATTCTTTGTTTCCTCCTAGGACCCCTTCCTCTGGTTGCCTCCTCCTCCAAGAGTATTTCACCTTCAGGGAGACTTTCTGCTACTTCCTTTAGTAGATCTCTTATGCAACGACAGCACTGCCTCACGATCAGAATCAGTGCCTCACTGAGCAACTGCCCTCCAGCAGTCCTCCATAGTCACCTCATACAAATTTGAGATACCAATACCAGGGCCTCGTTTAACAGGCATCTCCTCATGTTCCATTTTGGCACCCACAAATATATTATCATATCCTCATGATGCCCACATTTTGTCACCATCCTGGAAATGTGCAATTCACTTCTGTGCAGGATCATAACAAGAGTGTCCCTTATATACTGCAATGAATTTGATTGCTCACCCACCAATCTACATGACTCTCACTTATTCCCTCTGCAAGCAACACTTCCCTTCAATTGCTTACTGGTCAAACTGCATCTGTGTTGATCCCTCACAGAGGACTATTTGTCAGACTCTCCACCCAATTTAAGCTCTGTGTGTCTCGCCAACCACCCATGTCTTCCCAGCTCAATTCCCTGTGACCCGGTGGAAAGCATAGCAGACACGTTTCCTGGGACTCATTATTAGGGGATGCTTAACACTTCTGTGATCCCATAGCAGGTGCCCGTTGTTGGATGAAATGTGCTACAGGAGAAGCATCAAGCAAGTCTGAACACCATGCTGGTTTTCCTTCCAATCTGCACAAGCATAGGCTTGAAGACTGTACTCCCCCTTCCCCATATGAACACTCTGCAGTGAGGCCAGTCCAGGTCCTAGCCCAAGCCAAGATGGCTGACCTGGGACTTAATGAGAGAGCATAAGGAGGCACAACTTCAGCTGTAGCAGTAGCTCTGGGTTGAGATAACCTCCCCCATTTCTATTTTTCTGCAGGTTCTTTCTTTCGCCTTAATGAAAGCACAGCTCATCCCTTGCTATCGATACTTGATGATGGTTTTACAATCTCATGTGAGGAGGAGGAAAGTTTAGGAGATTTGCTATATCACTATAACAGCTTTACAAGGTATGTATGCTTCTAACATATACTTCAGTATTGTACCTTAAGCAGTAACATATCTCAATGATTTAAGTGATTACTGCCGACTTTAAGCTTGCCATTGACCATGTAAAGCGCTCCGCTGCTTTTTGACTAGGTTTTAGAAATACTATAAACATACATACATACTGGTGACATCTGTGTGCAACTTGTAGGGCACAACTTCAAATTCATTCTGGCTTTCTTAATTCCAGTTCAGTATAAGGAAACTTTAGTCAAGTATTAGTAACACCTGCTATTAACAGTTTTACCAAATAGAAAACCTGTAGCATCAAACACTACATGAAAACAAGTTAATATTTATATATTGCTAATTAAATCATCCAGCCACTGTCAAAGGTGATGAGGAAGTCTCCCTTACACTATTTTGCTGGAACTTCAGCTAAAACAAAGGAAACGGCACCCTGCTACAGCAAAAACAAATGAAAATTCTCGAAATTTCACACAGCCCAGTGAAGCAATTCTGGTTGTTGTGCTGCCTGAGTGAAATGTTTGTAAATCTGCCACATAGAGTGGGTTATTTATATATTTGAGCAAATAGGCACAACTATTTAAAACTAATAAAAGGCAAGCAGGAGTTTTCACAAAACAGATAGGCTTAGTTGTACCAATGCAGACAGAACGCTCTCAGGTATGTTATGTACCCATATTAAAAAATGTTGAGGTACATAAACCATTTACCCATTTCCGATTTACAGATTTAATTAAATTAACTATTAATTCCACTATAATAAATCGTAATGTAGGTAAACTAAAGATCGGAAAAACTGGTATAATAATAAAATAATGTCTATCACTTACTTTGTTGAATGATTACGTTATATAATTACATTAAACAATGACTATCAAAATGAAAGTTCTTTAAACTTCAAGATGGGAGAAAATATCACAGGAATGTAGAAGAGGAAATGATTACATGTCACGTGTAAAAAAATAATTAAAAGTAGTTGATAAGGAATTCGTTTGTGTACAACTGAGCACCAAGAGATTTCTATGGGTGATTTACATTATGCCTCCATATGTAAAGCTTGTAACCATTAATAACGTGTAATTACATTTCAGCTAATAGCAGTGTTACTTTTATCTGGACGAGTAGTAGAAAATGAATTAAACAAATCTCCACTTATTGCCCCATCCTGCAGAGTTTTTAGGTTACCTCTGTGGAATTCCGCAGAGTGAAATTCCGCGAGTTCCGCCACCCCTAAATACAGGACAGTATTTCCGCGCCGATACCAAGTCATTACGAGTTTTTACATCTAGACGGGAGACTCATGCCGCATTCTGAGATAAAACACAGATTTGCCCAAGTTTTCCCAAATTCTGGCCCATTTTTCAGACATAGCACAGTCTGCTTTCTGCAAACTGGTATGTACTCAGAAACAATGGGTCAATTGCAATCCCGTTTCGGACAAAAATGCGAGATGTAGGCAGAAAACAGAATTCGAATTACCAGCCCACTTGCAATTGGTCACTTCCAATTCCAATTCCAAGGGGTCTTATAAAGCGCATGGTGACCCAAACACGGGCTTCCCAGTGCTAACAGGTGACCTGAGCGAGGAAGACTGATTTCAGGAGAACAGATACGTTTTCAGTTGTTTCCTGAAGCTGAGCAAGTTATCATTAGATCTTAAACCTAACGGGACTGAATTCCAGAGACTGGGAGCCAAGTAGGCAAAGGAGCGCCCTCCTCTTCGGACTCTTTTTATTCTTGGTATAGCGAGAAGAGATTGATTGTTTGCTCATAAGTCCTGTGCGTTCTGGTAAGGAGCAATGAGTTGCTTCAGAATGTGTGGCCTCTGAACATGCTTTTACTTTGTGGACCATACAAAAAGACTTAAACTCAATTCTCTTCCTTACAGGCAGCCAATGAAGGCTTGCCAGTGCAGGTCATGCCGAATGGAATTTAGGGATATTCAGCAAGACTATGGCTGTGGCATTTTGAATCACCTGTAGTTTTTTAGTGACAAACATTGGGCTCCCAAGATAGAGAGAATTGCCATAGTCCAGACGTAACATAATAAGTCCTTGGATGACAATTCTACGGATGTCAGTGGAAAACCATTTGATAGTCTTCCTAAGGGCTCTTAGAAGTCCAAAGCATGATCCAGCCAATATCTTGGTTTGTGCTGCCATTGTGAGATTCTTATCAAACAGTAATCCAAGGCTTTTGATCTCATCTTTTGGGGTGGGACAATCACCCAAACATAAAGGCCAAGAGAAATTTTTTTTTTCCAAAGAGAGGGATTATTTTCGATTAGCATAACCTCTGTTTTGTCACCATTCAGTTTGAGGTGGCTGTTAATGCATAACAGCCACCTCAAACTGAATTTCTCTTGGCCTTTATGTTTGGGTGATCGTCCCACCCCAAAATATGAGATCAAAAACCTGGGATTATTGTTTGAAAAGAATCTCACCATGGCAGCACAAGCCCCACATTTGTACCTGCCCCATACATTCCATCAACTTGGTCTCAGTTTGTCTAATATTGGAGGTGAGGGAGACAACGATCTGTGTGTCATCGGCATATGAAACCACTGCAAATCCTGCTGAACAGATGATGTCAGCTAGAGGACACATATATGCATTAAAAAGAGTAGGGCTCAGGGATGAGCCCTGGGGAACTCCGCATTTAAGCTGATGTACTTCTGATAGACAGTGTCCCTCCTGGACTTGAAAGCTTCTGTTTTCCAATAAGGAAACCAGCGCCAGCTCAATGTTTAATCCTTGACTCCTAACGTCTCCAGCCTGCTTTGTAGAATCAGATGGGAAACAGTGTCAAAAGCTGCGCTCAAATCCAAAAGGATGAATGCAGCTGAGTCCCCTTGGTCCAAAATTCTCCTAAGATCTTCAGTGGCTGCTAGAAGAGCTATTTCTGTCACATATCCTGATCTAAATCCAGTTTGAGTTGAATGTAGCAGATCATGAGATTCCAGGAAGTTGGCCAGCTGGCTATTGACTGTCTTCTATAGAATCTTGCTTATACCGAAGCAGAGAGATAGGTCTAGAGTTCTCTGTGTTGTCGGGATCTAAGGAGGGCTTCTTCAGCAGTGGACTAACGATCGCGTGTTTTCACCGATCGTGGACCTGGCCTTTTTCTAAGGATAGATTAAATAAGTTGGTCAAAGCTAATAGAATATTATCACCTCCTTTCAGTAGAATGTCAATGGGGCCAGAGTATAAAGGAGAACCCGACTTAACTTTCTTTGCTATTCCCTTGGTTAGGTTGTTTTTAAGTTGAGAGAACATACCCAAGATAGGAGGGTCTCAGCCAGCTAAGTTATGACCTTCTTTGGTAGTTTGAGTCGTCTCTTGCTTTGAGACGTTCCCCAAAGAATCATAAATGGGACTGACTTTACTAACAAAGTAACAGGCAAGCTCTTCACAACGCTCTCTGGAGGAAGGGGGACCTGTCCCTGTGACTTTAGGTTTAAAAAAAGAATTCACTATGCTGTTGATTTCCCTAGAAGCCTGTAATTCTCTCAGCAATATCTATTAATCTAGCTTTCCAAATAGCATGTTGATACTTTTTCACTGCTTTTTTATAAGTTTCCTTTTTGTCGATCTCATAATTTCGTCTCCAATTCCTTTCTTCCCATTTGCATGGTTTCTTCAGACCTCTGATTTCAGGTGTAAACCAGGTGACATTTGACCAAGTATTGTGAGACTTTGACATTTTCTTTGGAGCCTGAGTCTCCAGAGATGACTCTACCCAATCCTCAAATGCCTTATAAGCGGCACTGACGTCTCCATCTTGTGAGTACCCTAGATCCTGAAGAGATTTTATCCTTCGAGGGATGTTGATTTTAGACCATTACCTAGTTGACTTTTGGCAAGGTATGTATGACTTAGCCTGTCTATCTTGTTTATCCCGAATTCGATCAAGAAGTGGTCTGACCAAAGCACAGGTCGTGTTGCGAAACATTATGTTGGGCATATTAGAGAAGATGGGATCTAATATATGCCCCTTACCATGGGTTGGGAGTTTGTCTAGATGTTCAAGCTGAATGGCAGCTAGGTCATGAAGCCACTTTTGTGACTGACTTCAGGCAGTGTCATCTAAGTGTATGTTTAAATCTCCCAAAAGGGGACTTAGAGTGAATCCATTTCTAAGTGCCTTTGCAGTTTACCAAACAGCTAAGTGCACTGCAATTCAATTGGGCAAAAACAGGAAACTGCATTCTTCGAATTATGAATGTCACCTTTTGTTCTCTTTTAAAAAAAAAAAAGAACCTAAATCAAAACGATTGTTGCTTCTTGGCATCTGCTGGTTAAGTGTGTATAACGAGCTGGCATAGTGGCAAAAAATATATAGTAAGAGGTCTCAGTAAACACGTTGTCTATTCATACAATAAAGGTATTAGCTGGAGAACTGGTTGTACTATTTCAATTCCATTTTCAGTTAAGATGAAATTATGTGTCGGTTTACCCTACAGGACAAATGCATTTGTGACGTAGCACGTGATACAATATGATCAATACATTATGACAGTGATCTGGGCCAAGCACTGTTAAGGATTTGTTACGCCACTGCATGGTGTGTAGCTGATGATCACTCACCACCTTGATGAAACGTCATCGACTCACCTTGCACCATCTTCAAAGCCAGGAGCCAAGCCATCATGACTGGTAGCCCAACTATCTGGCTGACAACCTCACCACTTCAGGGCTACCAAGTTTTAAGTCTGTGTGTGACATTTCATTGTTTGCAGCAGCGAATGTGTGACATTTTCAGTCTTCACGTGTGATACTCTGAGTGACACCTCAGGGAAAACTTTGTCTTGGACCCAAGCAGATAATGTTTATGCACATGTAGCAGGAATTTTCTCTGAGACACATTCAAGGACACTTTGCGGGTAGGCATGTGGCCTTACGGCTAGAGCGGTTGACCTCGACGCTGGGGAACTGGGTTCGAGTCTCGGCAGGGACGCTCAACATCCTATGATTCTGGGCAAATCACTTAATCTCCCCGTGCCTAACAAAAAATGAATGTGTCCGTCTGTAACGCAACTGATGCTCATATAAAGCACTCTGATACCTTCGGGTCAAATTTGCGCTATATAAAACTCCGGAAAAAAAACTTACCCTAAATATGTCAGGAATTGTACCTAGCAGTACAAATTGACTATGTTCTCACCTTTCACAATATCATGACTCCCCTTTCAGCAATTTTTCCCTTGCGGCCGCCTGGCATTATCATAATCTTTCCAATACAATCATGTGCTTGGTCCCCTTCCTCGTAGGCCCATAGACACTGCTTTGGTATCACTTACTGCCTTGCTATACGCAAAGAAAGGATTTTAGTTTGGAAACCTGAGAAAACTAAAATTGTAATGCTGCTGAACATTTCTGCTATGGGAGCTACCAGTATGAAAACTGCATATGTTTACACAAAATCATCCATTAGACCTTTTACAGTGACTATAACAGGAAAAGCAAAATAACAAGAACACGGTTGCAAAAAAAATGCATCTGACAAGAGAGCGGTTGAGATTTCTGCTTTACAGTCCTGCAACTTTATATGGTTATTTAAATGTTGAATTCACTGAATTGTTTTATATAACACATAGGCAATTTGCTTTCTTGACTACTTTGGTGCAAAATAAAATATGCAAAGCGCTTGAAAATATTTAAGTAAAGCTGGTCACTTTTGCTTTTCAATGCTATGCTTTTATTAGTATATATTTGTCAATTATATTTAAACTATATGTATCACATAATGCGTTTAACCTTTGCCTGACACCGTATTCAAGGCATGCCCAAGGGAAACAAGAACTCTGAGGTTCTATCCACATCATTTGCTTGCAATCACTTGCAATTACTGGCATTTAATATCCTGGCTGGTATTTACTTTCCCTTATCAATAAAGGTGTGCCATGTATAGGTCGATGTGATTTATTTGATTTGTTTACTTCATCTATGCCTGCGGTCTGCTCCTTCTGCTCTTTTAAGCTGCCTACTTGAACAATGTTTGCAAACATCTTACAAACCTTCTCCAATGGTAGTAAAAACTCCACAAGTACTTTTGGTGGTACCGGCGGCATTAGTGAATGTGCATTCTCTCCATAAGAATGCGCTCCATATTCATGAGCTGCTTAGGGAGGAACGTCTGGAAACATGGATGACTGATTGCTCTTCACCAGACATTGCGTTAGCGATTCTTGAGGGGTATTCTACAGCTCACATTGATAGAGTTGGTAAGGGGGGAGGGATTGCCATAACTACAAAACAAAACTTAAAGATTAGCTCTTTTGAGATTACTGAATTGATAGGGCAGAACTATTGGGCTTTTGCCTCTCACCTTCAGCAAATATGTCCCTGGCAGGAGTGTTAATTTATCGCCTGCCCGGCCATGCTGTAGAATTGTTATCCTCCTTAGATGATTGTCTTTCCAAATATATACTAAAATATTCCAATTTCTCTGTTTTGGGAGATCTGAATATACATTTGCACAAGGCTGACGATCACCATACGTGCCTTCTTCTGGACAATATGTCAGCGTGGAATATGAGGCCGTTTGTGGACAAACCTACTCCTTCTGCAGGCCATTTGCTTCATCCAATTTTTTTTTAACTGTCACATTGTGGTGACAGGCGTGTTGAGTAATACCTGGTTGGATAACGCAACACCATTTTTAGTTGGAGTTTAGAACAAGGCCCAAGGAGTAGAAGGCTGAATCCCTCGCTACCCCATCGAAGTTGGGCTAATATTAATGCAGAAGAGACTATGTCGATCCTCAACAAGAGTGCTCCATCTTTTTCTCATCATCATCATCATCATAAAGCTTTATTTCGACATCAAGTGTCATAAAAGCAATAAAAAGACATTTTATAAGAGAAATACAAAATAAACTTGTCATACAACAACACGCTAAAAATGATATATACAAACATGTCCGTCCAGGTACACTGGTGCGCCGTCAATGTGAGATGCAGTTACCGGGTACAGCTGATTTTAAAAATTAATACACATCATATCAATAAAAACATACAATTGAT
The DNA here is from genome assembly GCA_963921515.1 of Calotriton arnoldi. NCBI lineage: Eukaryota > Metazoa > Chordata > Amphibia > Caudata > Salamandridae > Calotriton > Calotriton arnoldi. The sequence goes on along the minus strand of CAWUFW010002281.1, from coordinate 2,089,634 downwards.
GCGATAAAAATAGAGAGGGGAGACAACATGGCAATTCATCTTGGATAGAATCTGGTAACAAGTTGCCGTCCCCGCAGATCTACTAATAATGGTGCCCCTAACCTCCTTGGGATAGGAGCGCATAGGATTAAAAATAGAAGGAAAAAAGTGCATGTGCATAACATATGGTTTTGGAATTGAAAAGATCAGCTGAAGAGCCCTACAGTGATTGCGTGGCAGCGTGCTGTGCTATTCCTGTCAGGAGTCTCTGTCTGGTGAGCCATGCGTGACTTAGAAACTTCACCACACAGCACGCAAAAAGCGGCCTGGGATCAGACCTAAGGATGCGCAGGGTAACCCGATAGTCCCGTGTTCCCAGTTGCCGGCACAGTGGTTTTAGCCACTTGGCCCCTCGGGATGTTATAAGCCGTGCAAGCAAACAAAACATGGGCAACACTTTCTATCGGGAGCCCTGCAACAAGGGCAGGCCTTTGATGTTTGATTGCGTGATTGCCATTTCGCTGTAGTCTCACAGACTGGGAGTGTACCGAACCTGAAGTGGATGTAAAGCTTCCTGTCCCGTGGGGCCTGAATAATATCTAAAAGGGCTCCAAGTGTCTATTCTGCTTGTGGAGATAAAATTCTGCTGTTAGTCTTCCTAAATTCGGTTTGCAGGTTTCTTGGCGATCCACCCATTCACAGTGAAGGTGTTTTAACTCTTCTTTCGTGGGTGCTTCCTGCCTATCCCAATGCGCTTGGAGCCCCAAAACTGACAACATTTTCCTAACATTGGAGATCCAGCCTATTTTACAGCCAGGGTCTATCCGTATCACCTCAGAAAGGGCTTCAGCGTAGGGGAGGAGCTCTGGGGTTCGCCTGATGCGAGCCCAAAAGAGGAGCGGGCAGATCCTTGCTATGTCGCCAATCGATTGCCTGCCCATGTCAAGCATTAAGTGGGTGAGGGGGACATATTGGGGCAACGTCACCAGGTCCCTGAGAAACTTGTGCTCAGATCTACAGAGATCATGAGCCTTGTCAAATCCCCAAAGCTCTGCTCCGTACAATGCTGTGCTAACCGCTTTGGCATCATAAACCTGGAGGGCTGGGGCTACCGGTCTACTGTGTGAGAGGTGATGTTCCCTCCCGAGTGCTCCAGCTACTCTTTTATGCCCCATCAACATCTTTGCTAGGAGGGGCTTCCATGACAGTTTGTCGGAGAGTCGAACACCAAGATAGTCGAAGGTGCCCACCCTTTCCAGAGGTATCCCACCTAGTGAAGGGTTTCTTTTGTAGGACTTAGGGGGGTTGAAGGCCATGAATTTGGTTTTTAAGGTGTTAATAACCAACCCCCAGTCGTCGCAAAAGAGATGGAACCTGTTGAGTAGACGCTGCAACCCAGCTGGGGTCCTGGACATCAGCAAGGTGTCGTCGGCGAACAAGAGGGTCGGTACCTTGTCACCCCCCAGGGTTGGTGCGTCTGCTGGATCTTCTTGCAGAAAGCTGACCACCCCGTTCATATAAAGAGAGAATAGGGTGGGAGCCAAGACGCAACCCTGTTGCACTCCCCTGTTGACTGGGATGCGCTCTGTCATTTCTCCCTGCGCCCCCCATCTAACCTGGGCATAATTTCCTTCGTGTAGCCAGACCAGCAGGTTGAGAATAAATGGGGGGATGCCCATATCTTTAAGTGACAGCCACAATTTGCTCCTGGGGACCAGGTCAAAGGCAGTCTTTAGGTCAATAAATGTCAGGTAAAGACTGCCCTTGCCGATCACCACTATTTTCCAGTAGATAAGTAACAGGCGAAACACCTGGTCAATTGTTCCTTTCCTTGGCCTAAAGCCGGCCTGATACTGTGAAAGGATGGCAACATCGTCTGCCCATAGCTGAAACCTCTGCAGGAGGGCTCTGCCAAAGACCTTCTGCAGAGCATCGATCAGACTAATGGGCCTGTAGTTTGAGGGGTCATCTCTGGTGCCTTTTTTATAAATCTGGACCACCTCTGCGCCCTTCCAGGAACCGGGGACAGGAGCCCCACTGGCTATTGCATTTGCCAAAAGAAGAATATATAGTGCCCAGTTCAGGGTGTCTGCAAGAAATAAATCGCCTGGCAAGCCGTCTGGTCCTGCTGCTTTGGAAGGCACTACTCTGCCTATTGCGGCCTCTATCTCGGTCAGGTCAAAAAGCTTGTGATCGCTATAGGGCCCAAAGGGAGCGTCAAGCTCCACAGAGGGCATGGCCTTGGGTGTTGAGTAAAGGCTCCGAAAATGATCGTGCCAATCCTGGCCTGTGATGTAATTAGGGGGCGGGCATACACCCGATTTACTGCCCCAAGTGACTAGAGTCCAGAATATCTTGGCATCCTTGGATGGGCTTCCTTCCTTGAGTTGCTGCCATCGGGATTCCTCCCACGCTATCCTTGCCTGATGCAAGGCAGCTCTGTAGGACTTCCTGGCAGCTTTAATCAAGGGGCAGTTCTTGTCTTTGATTGCTGCGGCTAAGAGTAGCTGTTTGCGTCTGCAATCTTTAGTGTACCACGAGTGGGGCCCTTTTGCTGGCATGCTGGGCTTGGTGCGTGTGAAAGGAGCCAAGAAGTGGGCATTAAGTCTGTCAACGGTGCGAGAGTGGACCGCGGGTACACCGGCCAACCCACTTGGGCTAGAGGCGGCAGCCTGAAGCTCAAGTGTGCCTTCAGTCAGGTCATGTCATATACCTGCTATCTTAGATTCTTGGAGGGCTACCTTCCGCCATTTAAAAAATCTTTTACAATTCGAAGGGATAATCTCTCTGGTGGTGGTCGGGGGTGAGGTGCTCACTGGATGGTGGGGGGCTTCCCACAAAGGTTTCATAGTTAGACAGAGGGGATTATGATCGCTTTCTGTGGTGGTGCCCACAGTCATGTCGATCAAATCACCCCCGAGTCGCACATCAAGGAAAATATAGTCGATGCGGGATGGGCAGGTAGCTCTGTTGTACGCGTTCGTGCCCTTCCTATCCGATGGCGTTCTACCATTGGCTGCCCTCAAACCGAACTCTACAGTGAGGTCGTTAAGTTGGAGCGCCGACTGCATCCATCTTTTAACTGGTGGAAGATTTAATGGGGGGACAGCCCATTTAGTGTCATCGTCCTCAATTCCTACTAGGTCATCCTTATCCAGCGGCTCAAAAGTGCAGTTAAAATCTCCTGCAGCCCCTGCTCTAGCGTGGGGTGAGCAGATAGCTAAGCTCTCTTCCAGTGCTGCAATGATGGGTGATGCAGCTCTCTTCCAGTGCTGCAATTTGGTCCCCCTCGCGTAAACATTAAACAGATTGACCGTGACTCCCCCTCTGGGCCCCCTGATGCTAATCCCCAGAATGTCAGGGTTGGAACTAGTGAGACAGGTGGTTCGACAGCCCAGGGCAATGCTCACCCAAACAATCAATCCCCCTGACGGGCGCCCTCTTCCTATGGTTGTTGCTGGTGAGCAGAAGCAGACAAAGCCTGGTTTATGTAAAGAGACCAGGCTCCAAGTCTCCTGAAAAATACAGATGTGGAAACCCTCAATTAAATCATTCCAATGGGGGGTTGACATTTTACTGCTTAACCCAGCCACATTCCACGATATTATCCTCAGCTGTTGGTGATTTGCAAGACCGTGTACATCATTAGAAGAGTAGAAATGCAGTAGCTGGGTGCGACCTGTACTGGGGGATGGGGATTTAAACATATTGGTGGATCTCCTTCCGCTTCCTCACGGATGCTAGTGGAGGGGCGGCTTTTTCCTACTTCCTCCCGGGAACTGTCTTCCTTTGGTTGGGGCGCGAGCTGCAAGTCCATGGTGCTGGTACGGCTAGTCATGCTAGTCGTGCAATTGGGGGGGTGGTGTATAAACCAAAATGCTGCAGGGCTTCGCTCTGTAGTCAATTGTTGGCCTCTAGTGAGGAGCCGACAGACGAGTAAGTAAGTGGAGGGCAGGTTGTCTACCTGGGTCGCAAATTGAAAAGCGCTTGAACTGAATGGAGGAAGCTTCAGGGGGACAGGTTCAAAACTCTAAGGCAATGAGGTTATCTGCCATCTTTATCTGTTGCGGATCCATTGGTAATTACTGCCTGGCTGACCTGGTGACACCCATTAAGACAGTGTCTGGCGGCCTAAGATGTCCCTCAGCTCCCTGGTTTGACGAGGAGTTTATATTAATGCGCCAACAATGCAAAAGCTTGGAAAATCTTGGTGTACGTTTTATCTACCAGCAGTAAAGAACTTTATAAAAAAGGAGCTTCATATTTGCCATGAAATTGCTATGTCTAGTAGCAAACCTAAAGAGGTTTTTAAAATCACAAAGAAATTCTCTAATCCTAGTGCCCTAGCTCAGCCTAGAACAAAGAATGGCAGCTAGCTAGGTACAAATTACTGCACCACCCAGTATAGTCACACACAAGTAACAAATTCTATATTGCCCACCTCAAATGACCAGCTGCCACATGGCCTTAAATCAGAGACAATTATAACAAAAAATGATGAGAGGCAATATAATCACAGACAATGAAGAATCTGAGTTCCAACAATTTGAGTCCACAGTTCCCAGTTTGAACAGGATCATTCTTTATTCTCTTTTACAGTCAAAATTCTTCTTTAATCGGGCATACAGGCGCTGTGGACTCAAATTGTTGGAACTCAGATTCTTCACTGTCTGTGATTATATTGCCTCTCATCATTTTTGGTTATAATTGCCCTAGCTCAGCCCCTTGAGGCTTTCCCGAAATTATGCTTGCAGCTTTCTGACTTTTTTGACAATAAAATCATGGATACTGTGGGTGCTCTAAATACATCTGGTGTTAATACCAATGTTGATATTAATGGATTAGGAGAGCAGTCTCTGATAATTCCAACTTTATGGCCGTGCTCACTGACAGAATTCACTACCATCACGTTGGAGGATTTTGCGAAAGCCCTTAAAGCATGTAAATCTGGTTCCTCGGATGACCTTTGTCCCTATCATATACCGGCTGCCAATGCTGAGGCCCTCAATCCTATTTTGAATACTCTTTTAAATGACTCTTTGCATCAGTCTACTGTCCCCAGCTGTTGGAAGAAGGCCAAGCTGAGCCCCCTGCTAAAAAAAACCTTCGGCAGACAAATCTATTCTAGCCAATTATAGGCCTATTTCTTTGTTGCCAGCTTTCTCGAAGATTCTCAAGAAATTCGTCAATGCCCAACTGTTTAGCTACTTGGACTCAAATCAGTTGCTGCATCAATCACAATTGGGCTTTCACTCGGACACAGCACTTAATATCCTCTGGTAGAGGTCTCGGATGCTATCAAACTGGCCGTGGACAATGGGAAGCAAGTTGCCCTATTGTCATTAGATCTATCCGCGGCATTTGATACGGTTTCCCATGCTATTCTGTTGCAACATTTGTGGAATATTCAGATAGGTGGGGCCGCCTTATGCTGGTTGAATTACTTTCTGTCGAGCAAATGCCAATCAGCTTGGATGACGCTATTTGCTTCTGACTCCAAACTGTTAAAATTCGGTGTTCCTCAGGGCTCTGAATTAAGTCCAACATTGTTTATTGTTTATATGTCATTGCTGGCAGTCCTGGTGAAATCTTTTGGAGTTCAGGTTGTCTCATACGCGGAGGACACACAGATTCTTTTAACCTGGGATGGAAACATCTTTACTGCCCAGAATAGATTTGAAGCATGACTGTCAGCAGTATTTCAGTGGATGCGCTGGACTAATCTCCAGTGCAACAGCAAAACAGAAGTCCTGGTTTTCGGTTCCCCCACTCCTTTAAAGGGTGGTGAAGTTTGGCATAGCTCTGCTCCGTCTCCTCCGACTCTCGCCACGGTAGTTCGGAATCTTGGGATGAAGTTTGACAATGAATTGTCCTTCAACTCCTAGGTGGACAGTGTGGTGGGGGCCTGTTTCGGACTTCTCAAATCTTTGAAAAGGTTTCTGTTTCTACTCCCCTCCTCCCCCAGTGCCAGAAGATGGTAGTGCATTCCCTCATAACCTCGCGGCGGGATTATGCCAATGCTTTTTACTGGGGCCTCCCACTGTACCAACTTAAGAGACTCCAGTTGGTACAGAACGCACCAGCTCAGCTTTCTTAAATATTCGAAGAAAGATTCAATCCATGCCCATCTTAAGGAATTGCATTGGCTGCCAATTCGGGAGAGAGTGAAGTTTAAGGGACTGGTGTTGGCCCACCAAGCTTTTTATAAATCAGGTCCTGCTTATCTGGCCAACAGATTTATTCATTACCATCCGGCTAGAACACCGCGTTCCTCGGATGCGCTGCTGACAGTGATACTTAAACTAAGAGGAAGAAATGGGGTGGTATCTCCTTCTCTGCCCTGGTCGCTTCCGGCTGGAATACCCTTCCTACTAAGGATGAAGGTTCCTTTTAGCGGTTTCTATAAACCTGGCTGTTCAATAATGCCTTTTAATGTAGTTGTTGGGTCAACAAGATTTTAGCGCCGGGACACTCTGTAGAATAGCTGTGCGCTTTATAAATTTTATTTGATTGGTTAATTGAATATTTACCTTTAACAGTTAATGTAAAAAGAAAACACTTTACAATGTGTTTTAGCAGCCCTAATAGCCCTTGACTGATAACTTAAGTAAACAAAGACAGAAAGGCCATGATATAATGAATACAGATCATCACATATAAAGTTCTACTGAAGAATGTGCAGGCCTTTGCAGAATTTTAAAACATGAAGAGAAAGAGAGAGCTTGCATTTTCTCTGGGAAAGGTGGCAACCCCACCTCTGCTCCAGTCAGTTCTGTGCTGCCTCTTCCCCTCTACATGAGCAGTGCTCCATTGATGACGCTCTCCTTTAGGGCGCCCCAACCACTCATGTAAAATGCCTGGCAGGCTGGGATGGCAGAGAAACAAATAAGTTATTTTGTTTCTTTTCAGTCATGGGTCAGCATGGTGTCAGCTCAGAGCATGTTGCACAGTGCAGCTGCTTTAGAGATACACACTGCACAGACACGCTGATGAGGCCCGCCCCCTTCGTGTAGAAAATACTAGGCCCACTCCACACTACGGGGGCTGTGGTGGTGTCCGTTATGCCCCTGAAACCATACAGCTTTGCCTAAATTCATAGGCACTATCCAGGATTATATGCTCTACATTATATTATTCCATTATCTCCTTGGTCCAAGAAACTAACTGCAGACTTATTTTCGAAAGTTTACTGGTGCCAGCTCTAACCTGTAGGCCTAAGCAGAATGCAGGATGCTTGACTTACATAACTCTTCAGTGGAAAAACCTGCCATTTTCCAGCCACACAATAATTGATTTTTCTAAGGAACATTTGTAAAGAGGCCAATTTGTCGCCAATATCAATCATTGGGGTGTTTCCATGTCTAGCAGATCTTCTCAGGAAAATAATCCCATTAGTACTAGTGGGTTTATGTGTGGAAATATTTTACTCTGACCCATTCAAAGAACAAAAGAAATCTTCTTTAAGCACCGTTTTTTTTATTTTACTTTTTAGGGAAAAGCCTTCCACTTTGCCATGTTTTGCGAGCTAAATATCATGCTTGTGAGGGAGTGTCTATTGAATTGGTCAGAATTTCACGAATATGAATGTTTCCACTGACTTTCCTTATCGAACTGAATATTCTGCTGGCCCCGAATTTCTGCTATAGGTTCTACCAAGGTATACGGTTCTGTTAACTATAGATCCTTTTCAAAAGTATCTATATACACTTTTCAACCCAGAGGCTTATCTTTGGAGGCTGCTCCAGTATGATTGATGTGCTACCAATCACAAACCATGGGCCACTCAAACACAAACCTTAGATTGAGCTGGTGCACATTTTTAAATTTATAAACCAGTTGCTGTGAGGCTCGCTCAGTGAGCTGAACGTTTACCACTGACAAAGGCAGTGCTTTGAAGGTCATGACTGAATCCTAGCAAGGCAGACTCACAATTCCATCCTTGTGTAAATTAACATAAATTAGGAAACATTAACACCTCTTATTTACTTTTCTTAGAAACAACAGAAATTAAGAGTTAAGTGCTAAGTAAAGACAAATGTGTATTATTGGCTATTTTTCCCTAAAGAGTTAAATTATTCTCTATGCTTTGTAGATGCATTGCAGTTATGGGTAATCTAATCCCTGTTCGAGGAAAACATTACTGGGAAGTGGAAGTTGACGAAAGCACTGAATACAGAGTTGGCGTGGCTTTTGAAGACACAAACAGAAATGGTTACATTGGTGCAAACAACACATCCTGGAGCATGAGGCACGTCGTCACTCCATCAAGGTGAACAGAGTTCATTTTTAAAACATTTAATGTAACATTAGGTATAAAATGTACTTTAATGCATTCAAAGTAATACATGTATGTCTAACATAACACAGTATTAGCATTATTGTAATTGTAATTGCATTCATATAGCGCTTACTACCCCTGACGAGGCGTCAAAGTGCTTTTTCGGTGAGCAGCATGCTACTCAAGAAACCCAAAGAGAATTAGTGGTGAACTAGTATAGGGAGATTTGAAATTAATTTGAGCTTGTGTTCTGTGTCCTGAAATAGGGTTTGTCGAGAAGGTGTTTTATATTTACATAGTTAAAGGGCTCTACTTAGAAAGTCAAGTTTAGTTCTCATTTAACAAACTGCATTTTTAGGTGGAGCCTAGACAGCACTTGCACGGTCTCTTCGAGACTTGTTGTATATAATTTGTGGGCTTCAAGTCCGCCCATTGCTTTTCATTTGTCTATTTCAGTGTCCTTTAAAAATCCTTGCTTCCACGAGGTTAACATGTCTTATTTGTCCCTCCTTTTTGTAAGTTATTTACTCCCACAGTGCAGCGCCCCAGTACTTGTAGCCTTCCACTTGTCCCATTTTAGCAACTGTAAAAGGGACTATTTTTTCCTTTGTCCAAGAGCATTGCTCACGAGTGCTCGATCTTTTAAGTCGCATCGACCTCCGACTTCCGTTTCTACAAACAGGGCTGTAATTCTTGTTTTGATTGTTTTGATCTCGGATCTCCAACGGCGATGTAAATCTTGCACGCCTTTCTTTTATTATCCTTTCTGCTTTTTCGAGCTGATTCGCTTATTTATCCTTTCTCTGTTTCAGAGTTAGCATGCTTGTTTATTCCTTCTGTGCTCACTGCACTAGTCCTTCCTCTGTGTCCTTCGTGCCGTTACTCATTGTCTTTCACCATGCTTGTTTATTCTTTCTGTGCATGCTGCGTTAGTCCATCCTCTGTGTCCTTCGTGTTGTTGCTCATCCTCTTTCACTGTGCACTTGATTGCTTGTGTTTGGTCCCTCTGCTCTAATCTGTGAAGTCCCGGTTTGTTCCTTTCTCCCTGTCTATACAACCTCTTCTCTGCCATGTTGTGGGTTATGCATGTGCACGTCCGTGGCCGTCTCGGAGGCTTGCCGAGGTACCAGGGCCGTTGAGAGCAGGAACAGCAGAGGAGGCAGTGAGCCGCAGCCACGTGCGCGAGTACAAGCCTACACCCTGGCCAATGCCCGTCTCACTCAACCCTGGGTCCGGTGGGGGGGGGGCTGCGGCAGAATTATTAAGTGAGTGCAGCCAGTGAGGAACAGGGCCTAGGAGGACAGGGAGGCTCCCCTGTTGCGGGGAGTGGGGTGGAGCAGAGTGTGCAAACATGTACTTTGGACTACTCTGTGTTTTCTGGGCGGCTCAACTGGTAATTTTATATTCCTTTTTTTTTTGCTGGAGGTGAGTGTCTTGTAGGGTTCAAATGGGAGCTGGAGTGCGTATGTTGGTGTGTTCTATTTCATACTGGTGGGCATGCGCATGTGGTAGTCGAATGTTTGAAGGGGGGTTGCAGTACTGGGGCTGGTGGTTGTGCGTTAGTTGCGGAAATGTGATAGCAATTAGACACCATGCTGCCTTATTTGTGGTGACTTGTAGTGGTCTAACAAAAATACCAACCAGTACTTTAGCTCAGAAAATTAATTGAGACTATTCGATTGTATACTGTGGTTGGTCACTACTTGCAACTTAATATCATTACAGCAATGCAATCCCATCTCTCATCTAAATGTAAACAAATGTAACACATGGTAGCCTTGCACACTAGCTTATGGCCACAAACGATACAATGGGTGTGCCTAAGCATGCAAGAACTTGAAACTCGCACACAAACCTCTGCTGGAAATTTATGTTTTTATACCTCACAGTGTGACCTCTTTGCATAGCACACCAAGCTGTTGCTTCCCTCTCGCTGATTTCAGTGTTTGACATTCCTTTGCCAAATGTATGCATACCTAGAGCAGTTCGTTTCGGTCTTTTCAGGACAAAAGGATGGCATGTTAAACCTTTTACCAGCATGCCCAGATGGCCTCCAAAGGCCCACCTGGTGAAGTGAAATGGGCAGTAATCTGAAATGTGCTCCAGGCTGTGTCTGTGTGCACAGAAATGTAGACAGTACAGATATGTATCTTAGCAACACTTTGGCATAAATAATGAAGGACGTCACATTGTCCGATACGTCAACATTTGGGGAAACGTGGAGTTTTGTGTTGCTCTGGCCCCCTACCCTTAATGTTTACGTATTAAAATTCCAAGTTTGATCAAAATCATACCACTGTTATTTGTTTTGGGCTCTAAATGCATACGCTTTATTGGTCTTGTTTAATGTACCGTAGCTTTAAGGTTTTTACTTTGTGTTTTTTAAAAGGTTGTACAGTTTTCACCGAAGGAAACCCTTTTGGTTTCGAACAGGGTGTTATGTCATTATTGTTTTTTTTTTCTCAACCATGCCACTATTTTGGGAAAATACAGTTTCAGGCAAAGCTTAACTTTAAAAGCCCGGACTATTCATGTGCAATTTGGATTGCTGTTATTAGTGCCAAGGAGAGAACTGGGAATCAGATGGATTGTACATCATTGAGGCGATGTGAAAGAACCTAGGTGGTTGCATTTATATATTTTTGTATGACATCATTTATGTCGTATTGTATAAGTCCCAGGATAATGTGCTGCATAGCTAAACACTTATAGGATCCAAAAGGTGAGACCTATTGGCTATGCCAATGCTTGTTCAGTTTTAGGTGCTTGGGTCCGAATTACAGAGTTTGTGTTAGGTGGTGTTATGCACCTAAGTACATAAAAAGTAGAGGGGAGCTGGCCAACAAATTTAGAGGAAGCCTCTGCATCAGCCGGGCCTGAAAATGTTGCTATGTAAATCATGCAACAAGCCTTACATAAAACACAATAAGGTCTTTTCAAAATTCTGAAAAGTGCATTTCTTTAACATGCGGAAGCTTTGACATTAATATGTCACATCATATCACGTCACTGAGAGGTACATATTTAAAAAAGATAGGGGCAAATTTATTAAACTGTCACGCAATGCAGGGCAGCAAGCAAAGTTGATGAGCTGTGTTGCATGAAAGGGAGAGAGCAGAAATACTCCATATTTACAAAAGTATGGAGCATTTCTGCTCTTTCCTTATGCTGGTGCACTGTGTGCAGTCTAGTGCCCACCAAAGTGCACGGGTGCCTGAGTTACAGGCAGGATTGTTTTTTTTGGAGGAAGGGAGAGCTTCCTGCACAAAAGCAATCCTTAGAGGCATTTTCCTCTTTCTACAAGTGCTGCAAAAGGCAGCATACATGTAAAGAGGAAATAAGGACAAATAGAGATATTTCTCTGCGTTACTTCTCACTTGGGAAGGCGTCAAATTTTTAGGCATTACCAGGTTTACAAGCCGTTGTAAATCTGAGAATGCACCAAAATCCATGGGTGGGTGCATGGGAAAGCCCATGCTCGGCCCATGGAGAGCCTCCCAAGTTGAAATGTAACATAACACAGCGTAAGCAACTGCTATACATAAAATTTTATTTACAAAGCCACGCAAGGCCATTAAAATCAGACCTTGCGTGGCTTTGTAATATCACTGAAGCCTTTGAGTTCTCCATGCGTTGCTTTCGTTACGCAAGGGCAACGCAAAGGCTTCATAAATATGTGCCATAGTTTTTAAGCATGATCTTAGAACCAGTCCTGCTTCCTCCCTGGGGACAATGCCATTTGTGAACTAAGAAGCAATTTCATTGTCATGTGCAGCCTGTATGTGGCCGAGATTCTTATTGACAGAACAACATTATAATCTATTAATTTAAGCCCAATATGTTTTGTACCACATGAATTCTGAAGTCTCGTACTTGACGGTGCTTTCATATGCGCCAATGAAGAAAAAGGAGGTGGGGAAAATAAAATATTTGCCTAAGATCAAACAATTTGGTTAAGGGGGAAGCCAGGATTAGTCCCATGTTTTCTGGCTACACACCCTACAAATCAGCCAGTAAATGAGTATTTATTTGTCCCTCCTGTTTATATCAAATGTTAAAGCTTTGCTTTTAACTCTTTTTGCATGAAGGTAGAGCGAGGGACAGAGGAAGGAAACCTCAGCTCATTTGTGCTTGAGGTTCAAGGAGGACCTCAAGCTGAGCTAGATCTAGGCATCTGGCTAGAGCTTCCAGTGGCTCGCCCACCCACCTCTAATAAACACTTCGGAAGTTGTGTTCAAGTGGCTCACCCACCTCTAACAGACACTTCCGGAGTTGCAATATATTATGAACCATGCAAAACTTGCCTGTGCATATAAACACTGACATTGCACCGTGTTACAAATTGAGATTTCTGATTGGCAGAGGTATGCACCCTGTCCATGCAGGAACCACAGTCCTAGTCACAGTCCCAATCACGGTAGGGCACAACACAACCTAAATTATCCTGTGCTCACCCTCTGGTAGCTTGGTACATAGCAGTCAGGCTTAACTTAAGAGGCAATGTGTAAATATTTGTGCAATACTTCATACAACACCACAGTGAAAACACCACAAAAAGACTCAAGGTTAGAAGAAGAGTTTATGATTTCATAAATAAAACAAGACCAAAATGACAAAAATCCATCAAGTAGAAGTTGAGATATGAATTTCTAAAGATTAAATGCAAAATATAGCGCTTAAATGCAAGTAGTGCCTAAAGAGTTTGTCCCAGTCCAGCGCGACGCTGGACTGGGACAAAGTCAAGATTTCAGGCTGACTATGATGGAGCGTGGCCTCGATCCAAGACCCACGCAGGCCCTGGAGCAAAAGTACCTTGATCCTGGTCGCTACATCAAGATGCGTCAGTGATCCGCATGCAGTTTAGGTGTTGCACCGAATTTCTCCACGCAACTGCTGCGATGCATCAGCTGTGTGAGCAAAGCGTTGGTTCCGAAGTTCAGTGGTCCCAAATGCGATGTGTTGGGTTCCTTCAAGCTGCAGAGGCGAGTGCGATGCAGCAGTTCCGAGTGCGATGCACCAGTCCAGTTCCCGCAACAGCATTGATGCATCAATTCTGTTCTCACAGCAGAGGATGCATTGGTTCCACTGGAGCAAACCCCTAGGTCCACTTCCAAGGGTCCAGGGCTGGAGTAGCACCACTTGGCAGGACAGACTCACAAGCAGATGAGCCCAAGGGTTGGAACAGGAGGGTTCCAGGTCTTTTGCATCCCTGAGACTTAGGCAACAGGAGGCAAATCAGAAAGCCCTTGAAGCCACTCTGGGTTCAAGTGATGCAGGTCCAGTCCTTCTCAACCAGGCAGAGAGAGCAGCAGGGCAACACATCAAAGCAAGAGTTCACGAAACAGCAGTTTCAGCAGAGTGACAGTCTTTGAGAAGCACAACAGATCCTCTTCTTCCTGGCAGAGTGGTCACAGGGCCAGACGTGTACTGATTTGGTAGTGCCAGAGGTCCAGTACTTGTACCCAGTGGAGTCTTTGAAGTGGGGGCGACATCAAAGAAAGCTTTGAAGTGCATAGAGGCTCCCCCTTCCTGCCTTAGCTCCAGTCACACTACAGGGGGTAATCAATCCTTTGTGTGGGGACAGGACACAGCCCTTTCAGGTGTAAGTGTCAGCTCCTCCCTCCGATCCTGCTCAGGGTTGCCCATCACGGACATGGTGGTCTGCTGACCTCAGAATATTAATGAGGTAGGTCTATTTGTGACCCACTGGGAATTGCAAAATGTGTCAAAGATACATTGGCGTTTGCAATTACAAAATAGTGAATCTCAAAAATTTGCTATTTGGTCATCATAAACGATTTCCTACGTACATCTGACTCCAGATGACTAAAGCAAGTAAATGCCAACTTTCTAAAAGTAAGTATAGCTTAGGGCACTCGTCTCGCGCCCCATCTGTCGCACTGCGTTGTAGGGATCAATTTCCCATCAGTAATCCATATTTTCCTGTTTAAACCATTTTTATCATTAGAAACCCATTGTAATCCAAGTCTTCTTTGCAACTCACGTCCAAGCTTAATAGATCACTGCAGAGACAGCGTCATGCCACCTTTTAAATTTAATTTTCAAATCTTCAAATGAATACTGCGTGCCCATCTAGGCCTTTCACAGCAACACGTATATCCAAAAAGTGGAACGTACAACAGAGTAGGCTCATCACATCTTGCCCAATGCATTTCGAGTCTAGTACGACTCTTCGTCAGGGGTCACTGCAATAAATCAAAAAACAACTGAGTTGGCTGTTCACAATTGACCTAACCTAATACCTGACATCATAACACACAAAATTGCCCTCAAACCCATACGTCTCACAAGCCCACCCGTAAGAAATCGTGAATAAATTAATCATACCAATCCCAATACTGAACCCCCTACCTCCCCCCTCATCATGCACTTGTGTGCACATTCATCAAAAACCCAAGTGAAGCCAAAGATGCCCAGAAACCACAGCATCCTGTGGCAATCCTTCCCCTCTCTAAACTCTCTAAACCCATTGTAATCCAAGTCTTCTTTGCAACTCGCGTCCAAGCTTAATAGATCACTGCAGAGACAGCGTCATGCCACCTTTTCTAAAAGTGGCATCTCCAAACTTTAATTTAAAATCCAACTTCACCATAAGTTGTAATTTTAAATTGGGAGTTCAGTGACACTAAACTTGAAAAGTCTATCTCTTCACAATTGGGAATTACACTTAAAAGATGCAATAAGGTAATCCCAATGTTATCCTATCGGAGAGATAGGCCTTGCAGTAGTGAAAAACGAAATTGGTAATTATTCCCTACCAAGATATGTAAAGTCAAAAGTACATGTCCTGCATTTTAAATGCACTGCATCCTGCCCTGCGGGTTATTCAGGGCCTACCTTAGGGGTAACGTATGTGTATAAAAAGGGAAGGTTTAGGCCTGGCAAGAGGGTTACTTGCCAGGTCAACATGGCAGTGTGAAACTGCACACACAGGCTCTGCAGTGGCAGGCCTAAGACATGGTTAAAGGGCTACCTATCTGGGCGGCAAAAATCAGTGCTGCAGGCCCACTAGTAGCATTTACAGGCCATGGGTACATGTAGTGCACTTTACTAGGGACTTATAAGTAATTTAAATTTGCCAATTGGGAATGAACCAATATTACCATGTTTAGGGGAGAGAGCACCAGCACTTTAGCACTGGTTAGCCGTGGTAAAGTGTGCAGAGTCCTAAAGCCAGCAGAAACAAGGTCAATAAAATGGAGGGAGGCAAGCATAAGTCGGGGGAAGACCATCCTAAAGCTGTCAGGTCTAACACACCCCACATCCTGTAGATAAGTGTTTTTTAGGCAAATTACAATGTTTACCTGTACAATTTGTTAAAAAGCTTGTTTACCAGAGTACAAATCCTTTGTGTGACAAACTATGACTTTTAAAATATGAAACATATAAAAATTTGTAGTTTGCCTAATACATAAATTTGCACCGCAAATATTTCACAAGTTATTAAACAATGAAAAAGGGAAAACTCCTTGAACATTTTTTGCATTCCTAGTTTGGCTCTCAATCAATCAATCAGGGGTTTGTAAAGCGCGGCTACTCACCCGTGAGGGTCTCAAGGTGTTGGGAGGGGCTGCAGATCCGTCTGAGCACAGGGTTTATTCGAAGAGCCAGGTCATGAGGTCCTTCCTGAATTGGGACAGCGATGGGGATTGCCTGAGGCAGGGGGTATGGTGTTCCAGGCCTTAGCTGCGAGGTAGGAGAAGGATCTTCCTCTGGTTCTGATCTTGCAGATCTGTGGGACGGTGGCCAGTGACAGTTGGGCGGAGGGGTCTGTTGGGTGCAGTGGTTCAGGTATGCTGATCCAGCATTGTAGAGGGCCTTGTATGCGTGGATGAGGAGCTTGAGGGTTATTCTTCAGTCGACTGGGAGTCAGTGGAGTTCACGCAGGTGTTGTGTGATGTGACTGTGGTGGGGGATGTTTAGGTCCAGTATGACCGCAGCGTTTTCAAAGTTCTATAGCTGCCAATGGAGTTTCTGTGTGGCGCAGGCGTAGAGTGCGGTGCCATAGTCGAGACTGCTGTTGATGAGTTCATGGGTGACCGTCTTCCTGGATTCAGTGGGGATCCATCTGAAGGTCTTTCGTAGCAGGTGGAGCATGTTGAAGCATGACAAGAAGACAGCGTTGATCTGACGGTTCATTGGGAGCAAGGAGTCCAGTATGATGCCGAGTTTTCGTGCGTGGTACGTGAGTGGGGGCTTGTCCCCAGTGCTGCAGGCCACCAGGAGACGTTCCAAGCAGAGGGGGTGAATCCCAGGATGAGGACTTCTATCTTGTCTGAATTGAGCTTGAGGCAGTTGTCTCTCATCCAGGTGGTGAGGGCTTTCATCCCTTCATGGAATTGCTCTTGGAGACTGTGGGTTTATTGGTGAGGGAGATGATAAGCTGGGTGGCGTCGGCATAGGAGACGATGTTAGGTCAGTGGTTCCTGACGATAGCTGCGAGTGGGTCCATGTAGACATTGAAGAGTGAAGAGGTTGGAGCTCAGGGAGAAGCACTGGGGCACTCCGCAGCTGATCTCTTTAGGTTCTGAGAGGTACAGTGGTAGTCTGACATGCTGTGTTCGGTCGGTGAGGAAGGAGCGGATCCAGTCCAGGGCTTTGGTGCGGATGCCGGCGTTGTGGAGACTTGTGCTTAGGGTGTGGTGGGAGACAGTGGTGTAGGCCGCCGAGAGGTCCAGGAGGATGAGGGCTGTTGGTGGGGGAGGGACCGGATCTCGTCGGTGGCGGCCATGAGGGCAGTCTTGGTGCTGTGTTTGCTTCAGAAACCGGATTGGGAGATGTGCAGGACATGGTTGGCTTCAATTAAATCGGCAAGCTGGGCGTTGATGGTTGTTTCGATGACCTTGGCTTGGAAGGGCGACAGAGAGATGGGCCTGACGTTCTTGAGGTCCTTCAGGTCCGCGGAAGGCTTCTTCAGCAGGGGGTTGATCTCGGCATGTTTCCAGTTATCGGGGAAGGTGGCGTCTCGAAGCAATTGATGGTGTAGCGTAGCTCAGGTGTGATGGCTGAGGCGGCTCTGTGGAAGATGTGGTACGGGCAGGGATCCGATGGGGCTCCAGAGTGGATGCTCTTCATCGTCTTTATGGTGTCGTCCGTGGTGATCGGGGTCCAGTTGAGCAGGATCTGCTGGGGCGCGGCGGCATTAGTTGAGGTGGCAGCAGGGGCAGTGGGGTGGTCTTGGGCGTTAAGGCTGTCACAGAGCTGCTTGATCTTGTGTTGGAAGAAGGTGTTGAGTTTGTTGCAGAGGCCTTGAGAGGGTGGGACATATGTGGTCTCACTGTTGGGCTTGGCGAACTCCTTGACAATGACTAAGAGTTATTTGCTGTTGTGTGTGCTGGCATTGATCCTGTCTTGGAGGGCCCTTTTCTTTGTGGTTTTGATAAGGTGGCGGTGTGTGGTGGCGGATGCTTTGAAGGCAGCATGGGCTTCCGGGGTTTTGTTGTTTCTCCATGCCTTCTCGAGCCGTCTACAAGTGCTTCTGGACTCTTGAAGGGCGGGAGTGAAGCAGATTTCTCTCTTGACATGTTGTTTGCCAGGGTCTTCTTTGAGGGGAGCCAGGGTGTCGGAGCAGTTGGCAATCCATTGGTGGAGGTTGTGTGCTGTGGTGTTGGTATCTGTGGATGTCGGTGGTGGAGTTCTGCTGAGGAAGGTGGTGAGATGTTCTTCGGTGACTTTGTTCCAGCTTCTGTGGGAGAAGCGGTGGGCATGGTGGTGTACGGTATGGGTTTTGTATAGGAAAAGTGGATGCAGTGGTGGTTGGTCCAGAGGAGTTCTGTAGTGCGGCTGATGGTGATGCTGTCCCTGGCGGTGAAGATGGGGTCAGGCGTGTGTCCTGATGTGTGTGTAGGCAAGGTGACTAGCTGTTTGAGTCCTATGTTGGCAAGGTTCTCTTGAAGAGATGAGGTGTTCTGGTTGTTGTGAAGGTGGAAGCTGAGGTCGCTGAGTAGGGTGTAGTTGGAGGATGCGAGGGCCTGGGGTACAATGAAGTCGATGATGGTGTCGGTGAAGGGGGCCGGGTGGTCTATAGACAAGAGTGCCATGCAGGGTGGGGTTGGGGTTGGTCTGGATCTTGATCTGGAAGTGGAGGTGCTCTATGTAGGTCATTGGGTCATCCAAGTGGGTGGTCCGGCGAAGGGTGTTTTTGTGGACGATGGTGATGCCTCCTCCTGGTCAGATGGCACAGACCTTGCGGATGATCTTGTAACCATCGGGAACGGTGGTGGCAATGTCCGGCACTGAACTGTGGTTGGTCTAGGTTTCGGTCAGGAAGTCTATATCAGGCGAAGCGGAGTCGAGGAAGTCCCAGATCTCTGTGGCGTGTCTGTCGAGGGAGCGAACATTGAGGAGGATGCCGCTGAGGCAGTTGGAATGTGGTGGGGATCGGTCAGGCTGGTGGAGAAGCTGGAGTGCGGAGGTGGGTGAGGGTGCAGCGGCAGTGGCGCCAGGAGAAGGGGCCGTGTGTCATTCAGCATTGATAACTGGCAGGCAGAGTTGCATCCGAAGTTGAGTGTGTGGAGGGTGCTGGAGTCATATCGGTGGCGGGCCCGAGGAGCAGGATGCATAGCACTGGGCGCAGTCCAGGCACGGACGGGTGCAGACAGGCGCAGATAGTCTTGCCATTGGCGCGCCAGCGGCGTGCCCGCTGTGTGCGGCCGTCATTAAGTAGAGTGAGGGGTGAGGGCTGGACAGATGGAAAGCGGGGAGCGGGAAATGCTGCGCTGGAAGGAGGCGGGGCTGCGGGGGTCCGCAGAGATGTGAAAAGAGTGAAGTGAAGTGGAAAAGAAAAAGAGAAAAAGTGGCAAAAAGTGGCAAAAGCAAAAAAGCTGAAAAAAGGTGGAAAGGAAGGAGAAGGGAAGAAGTGGCTGAAAACACAGGGACAGAGGGCAGAAAACAGCAGCAGAGCAGAGACGCTCTGCCACTGGACCACCAGGGATGAGGCGCAGGCAAGAGCCTGCAGATGGTGGAGGGCCTCGAACTCACTACCGAGCAAGGGTCAGTGGGTCTGCAGGGCAGCAACTACTTGGTGGGGCTGCGCGGGAGGGGAGCAGTTCACTGACCAGGTCAATGGGATTGCTCCTATCTCTGCGCAGCGGCCTCCATTAAGTAGTGTGAAGGGGGAGGGCTGGACAGATAGGAGGCGGGAAGCGAGGAGCGGGAAACGCTGCACTGGGAGGGGGAGGGCCCCGGGGGCCGCAGCGGCACGAAAAGGGTGAAGTGAAGTGAAAGTGGAAAAGAAGGAGAGAAAAAGTGCCAAAATGTAGCAAAAGCAAAATAGCAGAAAAAAAGGTGGAAAGGAAGGAGAAGGGAAGAAGTCGCTGAAAACACAGGGACAGAGGGCAGAAAACAGCAGCAGAGCAGAAACGCTCTACCACTGGACCACCAGCGATGAGGCGCAGGCAGGAGCCTGCGGGTGGAGGAGGGCCTCGAACTCTCTTTAAAGCCCTAGAATTAAGCAGGAAATGAACAAACATTTCTACCACAGCTTCTGGTGTCAATTCCTTTCTAAACAAATTCAGTGCATTTCTGTAAGATTGTTTGAACACCTACACTCCAACTAAAACATCAGTGTACCAGTTGAAACCTTCAGCAAGCTGAAACTCGTAAGACCTTTCCTAAAAAAAGCTCCATCCACTTATAGGAAAACAATAGAAGAAAAACAAAACCACAACAACCGCAGGCTACTAAAGTCCCGCCACGTAAAATGCAGACAATGCATCACATCAGCTAGAGCAAAGCACAAACCAGCACCATCAATGAAGCAGGCAAAATAACACTCTTCATAACAGACTGCATCAACCTCTTGTCTGACCCATCGATCCTACCCTCCATGGCTAAGTTCCATGCCAACAAACACCGGTTCAATGAAAAAATGAAGAAGATCCAACAGCACATCATCAACAACAAACCTGCTTTGCCTTTGATACCCACTCTGCTGCATCCCACAATGGTCATCCTTGAAAACCCTGTCTTTCAAACACCTCGCCAGCATCCTTAACTCCCTCAATGCCGCCTCCTAAAGATATCATATCATACCTTCATCCTTCATCAAAGCCCTCTAAGAAGAAGCTCTCTTTATGCCTACTTACTGAAGACATCTTCCCTGAAGTACTCAAGACAGGCCAAATCCCCACATTCCTGAAGAAACCCATACTAGACCCTGATGACCGTGCAAACTACCAGCCCATCACTCATCCACCCTTCATCAGCAAGGTCATAGGATAAAAACATCTCCCCACAACCTCAAGATCACACCAATAGCAACCATCTCATGCACAACTATCAACCGGGCTTCAGATCATGCTGCAGCACCAAAAAAAGCCATTTTACAAGTCATAGATGATGCCTTCTTGACCACAGATAAAAATGAACCCTGTCTCCTGATATTACTGGACCTCTCAGCTGCCTTCAACACTATCCATCACCGCATCCTCATACATACTGCGAAGTCTTGAATGTGATTCAGGGGAAATGTCCTTTACTGGGTCTCCTTCTACCTATCCAAGCAACACAAGTTCATTTTTATGAACACATTAACAAAATCAAATACTGGTTACAAAAAATTGGTGCAATTTGCAACCACTTTTTTGCGACCAGTGTGATAGTACATCTGGCCCATAGATCGATATATATAATGTGCTGTTGTTAAGCTGCAGTTGTGCAGCATACAGTTCATAGAGCTCTTCAGTGGGAAATGCATTCATTTTTATTAGGTTTTTAGGATTTATAAATGTGAAAGTCTATCTTCTCTATAGATGGCAAGGGGTTTATCTGCATGAGATTGTTGTAATTAATATGGTGTTCAAGCCTGTTACTCTCCTGTTTCCACTCTGTTATTAGTTATTTAGAACAAATATATTGTTAAAAATTGGGTTTTGGTTGACTGGGGTATGAGCCCTCGTGAAGCAGCACCCACAATCCTAGTCAGATTAAGAGGCAGGCAAACCTTAAATCAACCTGCGCTCACACTCTGATAGCTAGGCACAGAGCAGTCAGGGTTAACTTAGAGGCTGTGTGTAAAGTATTTGTGCAACTCTTCAAACAGTAAAATTGTGAAAACACCACACAAAATTATTCCATACCAAGTTAGAAAAATAGATCTGACTTTAATCAATAAAACAAGAAAAAACCAACAAAAATCCAATTAGTAGAATTGGGGATATTGAATTTTAAAGTTTATAGTGGAAAATAGCTCCAAGAAGCAAAAAGTTCTTTTGGGGACATCTGGTTGGGCTGGATCGGGACAAAGTCACGAGTTCAGGCTGGCCGTGATGGAGCGCAGGCCAGCTACATTGACCCAGTTAGGCCCTCTGAAAAAAAGTACCTTAAATTCTGGTAGTGGAGCGTTGCGTGGATCCGCGTCACAGATGCATCGTGCAACCGAGGCAATGCATTGGTTTCGAGATGCAGCAAGGCTGTAGTGCGAGGTCCTGTTGCGCCGATATCAAGGATCCTGTCGATGGGGCTTGTGATGCGAAGCCTGGTATGTCGGATGCAAGGCGCAATGGAGGTGATGCATCAATTCCAATGAGCTGTGAAGTTGTGATGCGGAGTTCCGTCGTTGAGGTTGCCGTCGACGAGGGATGCAAGAAGCTTGCACCAGGAAAAGCATCGCTCAGCAACGGTTCCGAAGGCGATGCATCAGTCCCAAGATGCAGGAGACGATGACATTGCGAGTCTTTTGTGATGGGTCCAATCCATGCAGCAGCGGCAATGTATCAGTTCTGTTCAGGGATGCACCATTCAACCAAGGAGATGCATTGGTTCTGCTCGGGATGTGCTGCTCAGCAGAGAAGATGCATCAGTTCCTCTGGCAACACCTTAGGCCCACTTCCAAGGGTCCAGGACTGGGGTGTCACTGCTTGGCCGGGTAGACTCACAGATGGCAGAGTCCAGGTGCAGGGGTTAGAAGCAGTGGCGGCTCGCAGAGGGAGTGCTGCGCGGCGGGGGAGGGACTGGGTGGGAGCGTAGTGGAGTCGGACATACGATAAGCAGGAGTAAAGTACGTAAATAAATAAATAAAACTATTTACCTTGCGCTCGCTGCATCGCCGAGCGCAAGGTAAATAGTTGTATTTATTTATTTACGTGCTTTACTCTTGCTCGTCGTATGTCTGACTCCACTACCCCCCACCTAGCCCCTCCCCCGCCCACCGTCCCGCAGCACTCCCTCTGTGAGCCGCCACTGGTTAGAAGACTGTTATGTTCCTGAGGCTTCAGATCAGGAGGCCAGCCAACTAGCCCTTGGAGTCACTCTGGGTTCGGGGGTCAAGTGCTACAAGTCCAGTCCTTCTCACCCAGGCAAGAGGGTAGCAGGCAGCAGATCAGCACAACAAAGCAGGAGTCCAGCAGAGTGGCATTCCTTCAGCAGCACAGCAGTTCTTTTCCTGGCAGAGTATCCACAGGTCCAGAAGTGTACTTAAGTGGTGGTGTCTGATGTCCAGTACTCAGACCCATTGGTGCCTTTGAAGTGGGGGAGACTTCAAAGACAAGCCTTTGAAGTGCACAGATGCCCTCTCTTCCTGCCCTGGCTCCAGACTCACTACAGGGGGGTATATTTTGTGTGTGAACAGGACACAGCTTATTCAGGTGTAAGTGAGGCTGAGCTCAGCTCCTCCCACCCATCCCGTCAGGATGGCCTTACAAGTCACACCTAAGCTTCCATTGTGTGTGGCTGTCTAGGAGGAATACACAAAGCCCACTTCTAGCTACACCCTAGTTATGTCATCAGACACAGGCTACAGACACCAAATGGCTAAAGCAAGAAAATGGCAATTTTCTAAATGTAGCATTTTCAGAATTGCAATTTAAAATCCGACTTCACCGTAAGTTTGGATTTTAAATTGTGATTCCAGAGACACTAAACTTGAATTATTTCTTCCTATTTGGAAATTACACTTAAAAAATGTAATAAGGTGATCCCAATGGTACCCTATGGGAGATATAGGCCTTGCAGAGCAGTAGTGAAAACCTAAATTAAGAGATTTTCACTACCAGAACTTGTAAAATTTAACAGTACATGCCCTGCCTTTTAGACACATTGCATCCTGCCATCTGGGTTGTCAAGGGCCTACTTTAGAGTTGACTAATATGCATGAAAATGGAAGGTGTGAGCTTTGCAAAATGTTTATTTTGCCATGTCAACATGGCTGTGTACACTGCACACAGAGGTTTGCAATGGCACATCTGAGACATGGTTAAAAGACTACTTAAGTGGGTGGCACAATCAGTGCTGCAGGCCCATTAGTAGCATTTAATTTACAGGACATAGGTACATGTTTTACCATTTTACTAGGGACTTATATGTAAATTATGTTTGCCAATTGGGGGTGAACCAATATTACTGTGTTTAGGGGAGAGAGCACAAGCACTTTCACACTGGTTAGTAGTGGTAAGGAGCACAGAGCCCCAATGGCAGCAAAAATGAGGTCAGAAAAGTGGAGAAGGAAGACAAAGAATTGGGGGAAAGACCACCCTAAAGCTGTCAGGTCTAACACATATTCATCTACCTTAGGTTAATGTGTCTTAAACTGCCTCCCTTTCCCTTCTAACTTCGAAGTCCTGTCTCGGCTTCCCCAACACTGCCGTACACCATTTACAGAGTGTTACTTTGAAGAACTCCTTGTCTGGTCTTTAATGGTGTGTTTTTTAAATAGGCAAATGAATGATATTTCCCAAAGACAACACTTTGGCTGCCTTGAAACAATAAGACTTGCTCTTTCCATTCACTGCTTACTTTCCACATAGTTAATAAATTGCAGATTGCAGCTCATCCTAACCCCAAAGCATTAGTGTTATTTCACTCCCATTGGTTTCCTGTCACAGGCACATGTCTACAGATATCTTTCATGGGTAATTGCCTGTTGAAAGTGCAGTCTTATACTTTGAAACTTATTATTTTTTAATGAAATGTGATAGCTCAAACACTTCAATCAAATTGAAGCAAGCGGGGGTGCGCCAGGTAACACTGTTGTAGTTTCAAAACCTTTATTTCAAGAGGACGCTGAGAAGATAAACTCGTCGAAAGGGTTATCGCATACGGGCATGAGGATGCCCTGGGAATTTCCATGTCATCCAGCGCAATAAACTGGAGTAATTACATTGGATATCGAGGCGTAAGGAATAAGACTATTCTTTTATCAAAGCCCTGATGAAGTTCTCCTTGTGGGAACAAAACGCGTTGGCTGAGCTGTATGTGCTATTGAAATAAAGAAAATAATAATTTGAAATAAAGGTTTTGAAACTACAACAGTGTTTTGGACTTCATTACCTGGTGCACCCCCGCTTGCTTCAACATTTCAGTATCTGGAATACAGAGGCACCACACAACGGCTGGTGCTGGAGAGTCAGTGCGCAGGACTAGATACTTATGAAACTGGCGTGAGGTGCAGATCTTTAAGTCCGCCGTTGAATTTTTGGATGCACTTCAATCAAATTGCTTTGCTTGTTCTTTGCTCTACTGGTTTTCGCAAAGTACCTTTAACTCGTGTTATAAGGCCTCCTTATCACAACATTTGATACATATTTTTTTAGAAGCAGCTTAAAGTTTCAGCATTGTTTGAAAAGAACATTGATTCAGACACACTGTTTCATCATACCCTCACAATGTTTGACATAAAGGCACACTCATCATAAATTACCACCATTTATAAAACCTTGCCCTATAAAGAGTGCTCTACACTGTATCACTGGTTTTCTTTGAACGGTCTTACAAACTACACTTTACCACTACCCTTAATTTGGACTAGTCTGGAATATGTATTTATATGTTTTTACGACACACCGTTCTCATCCTTCTGTTATGTTCTCATGTTTCTAAAATTATTTATGGGATAAAGTATACCCTGCAAACTTTATACAATATTGCAATTTACTCAGGAGCTAAGGTCACAGAAGGTGCTTGTGGTGTTAGTGCAGCTCTCAATGGCATCAAGTTGTGAGATTGGTGATGGGAGTGCATAGCTGTGAGGTGGCAGTAGGGACAGTATTGTGGTGAAGTGTCTGGTGCTATAATGTAGGTGTGGAGTTGGGAATGTTTATGCAGCAGTGATGGTGAGTAGCGTATTTTGGTGGTGTGGTGTTCGGAAGTGGTAGTGCATTTGCAGTGGTATTATGAGCATAGGGGTGAAGAGTGGTAGTGCACTGGCGAGGGGGAAAATGGAGAGGTGGTGTCATGGTTTTATTGTGTTATCTGGTAATACAACTGTGTGAGTCTGTAGTGTGATTGTGGGTGGTAGCGTGTGTGATGGTCGATGGTGCTATGGAGGGGTGGGTGGCATGATACTGATCTAAGGATTGGTAGAACACTGTTGGAGCATATCAATGCAGTGGCGTTGATGGTAGTGATGTGGTATCAAATGCTAGTGCAGTGGTATCAAATGGTAATGCAGTGATCTTGGGTGGTAGCATGATGGGGATTGTAGTACATCAATGCCTTTGTTTTTTCCTTTCTTAAAATATAAAGCACATTCAGGAAATAGCCAAAGTTTTCTTTTAATGAGTGCAGTCATTTTTTGCTGTGTATTACATGAAAGGTATGCAAATTAGTGAAAATGTTTAATGTAGATGGTAAATATTTTTTTCAGTGTAGATGTTACAGTAGGAGACTGGCTCTCTATACAGTGTACTAAAACGAAGTACACTGTGCAGACAGTCCAGTGAATCCTCTATTGGTATACATAGGCTAAAGTAGATAACACTAATGATCTTCTTAGGTCCATCGAATCTAAGTTGCGAGGTCCAGGGATGCCTCCTATATACTAACTTTAGGGGCGTTTAAAGGATGAGACAGGTAGTAGCCAATGGGCTACCTACCTTTAGGGTGTCTACATCCTCTACTTGATCATGTCCTGTGGGAAGGGGAACTACCCTAGCCATGCTAGGTTGATATCCTACCATCTCAAGATGAAGGATTTACAAAAGTAGTGTCCATATCACCTGCCACACCTTACGGGTGGTGCTGGCTAAATGTGGGCACTTCTCCTCATCTAACAAATTTTCCCTTCTTTCCTCCCAACAAAGGTGGAGCAGGAAAGTGGGATTGGCATCCTCCACTATCTGGAGATGGCTGGCTTGGATTTCAAAGGCAGCCCCACCTTTGAAGCTTCCCACCTTGAGATGGTGCTAGGAAACTCGTAATGACAAGTATCCAGTCCTTGTACTTTCTATGGCTTCCCTGCGCACTTACAATATCCAAGAATGGCTTGGATATTGCAGGGTCATAGCTGATCATGCAGATAGATCCATACAGGGGTATAGTCACCCTGCCTTAGGGCTATAAGGCCTGCAGTACGGGTGACTTACCTATATCTCATGCAGTGCGAGGGAACTATGCAGGGCTGTGTGTCATGTCGACCCTTCGGTTTTCTCTGCAGCAAGACACACAGCCTGCAATGGCAGTCTGCCTGGTCTTGGTGTGGGGTCCCTGGGGTGGCACAATTTGTGCTGCAGCCCCATAGGACCCTCTTCGGTACCCATGCCCTAGGTACTAGGTGTACTATTTATTAGGGACTTACAGGTGTGGCTGAAGTGGTGCCAAACGTGGTGCAGTTTTAGGAAAGAGATCTGGCACTGGCGACCTGGTTAGCGGGGACCCAGTTCACTTACAGTTCGAAATTACATCAGGCAAACAGTGTGAGCTAACCATGTCAAAAGAGGCAGTTTCCTACATGATCCTCCCCAAATGAAAGAGGATGAGATTAATTTTTCCCTAGAGAGTCTTCATCTTCAGCTAGAACCTGGAAAGGCCATCTGCATTGCCATGGTCAGCCCCAGGTCTGTGTTCTACTGTAAAGTCCATTCCCTGTAGAGATATGGACCACCTTAACAGTTTGGGGTTCTCTCCTTTCAGTTGCATGAGCCATCTGAGAGGTCTGTGACCAGTTTGGACAAGGAAGTGAGAACCAAACAGGTATGGCCTCAGTTTTTTCAGGGACTAAACCACCGTAATGGCACTCCAATGCTGCTCTCTGGCGCGTAGTCTCCTTCTTGTGAAAGCAACAGGTTGGTCATGGCCATCATCATTAGTCTGGGATAGGACCACTCCTATCCCATGTTCAGAGGCATCTGTCAGCACAATGAACTGCTTGGTATAGTCTGGAGCTTTCAGAATGTGTGCTGACCACATTGCTTCATTCAGGGTGTCAAAACCCTTTTGACAGCTCACTGTCCAGTTAAACTTCTTGGGCATTTTCTTGGAGGTCCGTTCTGTGAGGGAGGCCACAATGGACGCATATCCGTTTAAAATCCTCCTGTAGTACCCAGTCAAGCCAAGGAATGCCCTGACTTGAGCCTGGGTTGTGGGAGCTTCCCAATCGAGAATGGTCTGGATTTTGGGCTGTAGGGGTTGAACTTGGTCTCCACCCACAAGGTGGCCCAAGTATACAACTGTACCCTGCCCTATCTGGCATGTGCTTGCCTTGATGGGGAGGCCTGTACTCTGTAGAGCCTTCAGGTCCTTCTCAAGATAGATCAGGTGATCCTGCCAGGTAGAGCTAAAGACAGCAATAGCATCAAAATATGCTGAACTGATGGACTCCAGCCCAGCAAGGGCTTTGTTCACAAACCTCTTGCAGGTGGCAGGGTCATTCTTTAATCCAAAGGACATCACAGTGAACTGGGAGTTCCCATCTGGGGTTGAGAATGCTGATTTATCTTTTGCTCCAGGGGTCAGACCTATCTGCCAGTACCCTGATGTAAGATCAAAAGTACTCAGATATTTGGTTACCCCCAACCTGTCAATCAGTTCATCAGCCCTAGGAATTGGATGTGCATCAGTTTTTGTGACTGCTTTGAGGCCCCCTATAGTCCACACAAAACCTAATTTCTTTCTTTCCACCCTGGGAATGAGGCTTGGGGCCGGTAACAAATGGGTTGGCCCAGGGACTCTACTAGGGTTCACTGACATCCATTTCCAGCATCTTGCTTACTTCAGCCTTGATGCTTTCTTTGACATAGTCAGACTGCCTGTAGATTTTATTTTTGACAAGTAGGCTGACACCAGTGTCCACATCACTTGTACATCAGTTAGTCGGACCATGGGTCAAAGAAAAGAGCTCAGCAAACTGATTTAGAACTTACCTGCAATCAGTCTGCTGTTGGGCAGTGAGGGTGTCTGAAAAGACCACTCCTTCCACCAACCCATCTTTAAGGTTGTGAGAAAGGAGGTCAGGGAGAGGTTCACTCTCTGCTTTCTGATCCTCATCTGTGATTATGAGCATGGCCAGTTCAGCCCTGTCATGATAGGGTTTTAGGTGGTTTACATGTATGACCCTCTTGGGGTTCCTACATGTGCCAAGGTCCACCAAATAGGTGAGCTCCTCTTTTTTTCAAGGCTAGGGTAGGGCCTAGTCCATTTGTCCTGGAGGGCCCTAGGAGCCACAGGCTCCAAAACCCACACATTTTGCCCTGGTTGGAACTCCACCATGGCAGCCATTTGGTCATACCAGAGCTTCAGGAGCTCTTGGCTGGCCTCAAGTTTTTTGTTGGCTTTTTTTATGTACTGAGCCATCCTGGACTGAAGGCCAAGTACATCATCCACAATATCCTGCTTAGGGTCTTTGAGAGGTCTCTCCCAGCATTCCTTCACAAGAGTCAGGGGTTGCCCTTACAGGGTGTCCAAACAGAAGTTCAAAAGGGAAAAACCCAACTCCCTTCTGCGGCACATCTCAGTAAGCAAAAAACAGGCATGGTAGTTAAACATCCCATCTCCTTCTGTACTTTTCAGGCAGTCCACCAATCATACCTTTCAGGGTCTTGTTAAATCTTTGAACAAGCCCATTTATGGATGGTATGGCGTGGTGAACCTATAGGTCACTCCACACCCAGCCCACATGTGTTTTAAATATGCAGACATAAAGTTTGCACCTATGTCTAATACTACCTCCTTTGGGAATCCAACCCTAGTAAAAACACCAAGGAGGGCCCTTGTCACTGCAGGAGCAGTGGGGCTCCTCAGGGGAATTGCCTTGGGATACCTGGTGGCTTGATCCACTACCACCAGAATAAACCGGTTTCCTGATGCTGGTTGAGGGTCTAGGGGACCAACAATGTCAATCCCAACCCTTTCAAAGAGCACTCCAACCACTAGTAGTGGAATTAAGGGGGCCTTTAGGTGGCTGCCTGTTTTGCCACTGGCTTGACAGGTAACACAGGAGCTGCAAAACTCCTTTACCTTCTGGGACATTCTTGGCCAGTAGAAGGGGTTCACCAACCTGCTCCAAGTTTTGGTCTGGTCAAGATGCCCAGCTAGGGGAACGTCATGGGCCAATGTTAGGAGAAACTCTTTAAACTTCTGAGGCACTACCACTCTCCAAGTGGCACCAGGTTTGGGGTCTCTGGCCTCAGTGTATAGTAGTGTCTCCTCCCAATAGGTCCTGTGGGAACCACTGACACTTCCCTTTTCCTGATCAACAGCTTGCTGCCTCAGGACTTCAAGAGTGGGACAGGTCCTCTGCCCCTGGCACAGATCTTCCCTAAAAGGTCTCCCTGGGCCCAAAAGCTCTGCTGTGTAAGGCCCAAGCTTCTGGGGCATAGTTCCCTCTGAGGTTGACAAGTCTTCTCCCTCTGTGCTCTGTGCTCTTGTTTTTACACACACCCATTCAGATATTCCCAGCATTGCTGCATGGGTTTTCTTGTCAACCTCAGCCCATGCTGAGGTCTCCAAATCATTGCCAAGCAGGCAATGGACAGGAATTGCAGAAGATGCCACCACCTTTTTGTGGCCAGTAACCCCTCCCCATTGGAAGACGAACGCCTTTGGATGTACCTTAGCTGGATTGTCAGCATTGAGGAGTGTTTAAGTCTCTTCCAGCAAGTACTGGCCTGAGGATACCAGTTGGTCAGTCACCATGGTGACACTGGCACCAATATCTCGTAGAGCTTCAACCTTCACCCCATTTATATGTGGCTGTTGTCTGTATCTTTCCTAGACTCTTAATGGGATCGCAGTTCTTATACTGGTACCCTGGTACCCAATCTTGGGCTGTGAAGAGTTTCTGGGCCCTCCCTCCTGAGCAGGTTTTTGGGGGCCTTTAGAAGACTCTTTGTTTTGGCTCCTTGGGGTGTCTTTTTGGCTTCCTTCTTTTGGTCACCTCCTGCCTGGTCTTGGTGAGGGGTCCCTGGGGTGGCGTAATTTGTGCTGCAGCCCCTGAGGACCCTCTTCAGTACCCATGCTCTAGGTACCAGGGGTACCATTTACTACGGACTTACAAGGGTGGCTGAAGTGGTGCCAAACATGGTACAGTGTTAGGAAAGAAATCTGGCACTGGGGACCTGGTTAGCAGGGACCCAATGCACTTACAGTTTGAAATTACATCAGGCATCAGTCAAAAAGTGGGGGCTAACCAGGTCAAAAGAGGCACTTTCCTACAATTATTCGATTTTATGCATTTTTATATCCCCCTTCTCCAGTTTTGACCATAAAATTAATATCCATGGGTTTGGTCTGTCAATGGACTGTGACCATCATTTTTACATCTTATGGGGTAAAGCAAAAGTTTTGGAGGCGTATTGAAATCCAGTTATTATTTAAAGCATGCATTTCCTATTGAGTGATGCTTGGTCGTTGTTGCTTAAGAATGAACAGTTATGTTTTCCTAGTGGATACAGGATCCTCTTTTAATCACATGTGCAGCAATATTTGGTTTCAGTATATTTTCATTACTTTCCTTATTGTCATTTATAAAAATGTGAAATACTGACTGTACAGTTGTGAGATATGGTACGCAAACCCCGGAGGTTGGCAAAGCATACTTAGAGCATTAGTGACTGCTTAGAAAATTAAATAATATTTCAAATTAATAAAGTGTATGTAAATAAAGAAGCACCATGTAAAATGGAAAATTTAAAAGCATTCTATAAGTCTTAAAAATTTGAAATTGGATGCTTAAATTAAGTTGGTATCCTTTGACTGATTTGTGGGAGCAGTGCAAGTGCATCAAAAAGAATATTGTATGGAGGATGGGTGAATAGAATTTATAAAAGCTCCAAACTTCCCATTAAAATTTTGATTTTTTTTTTACATTTGTTTGTGAACTAAATAAAATATTTAATCATTCGTATTATTGATTGATTAAACCATTATCGTATCCATATTTAACAAGCATTGGAAATACAAAAGTTCTCGCATGCTATTGGCATTGTACATGGCAATGGCTTTTACCTATGTTATGGAGTGTATGTATGTGGTGTGTAGTGGAATTTTGTGGCTTGGATTAGATTTAGTTGTCGAATTGTGTGATGTGGAGTGGAGTGGTATTGAGTGTAATGGAATTATGTGCAGTGGGATTGTGTGTTATGGAGTGTAATTATGTGGAATGGTGTCCAGCTATGATCACAAACGTACAAGTAGTCTGCTTACTAATGTGCATACTTGGAATTTATTGGAGGCTATATTGCTCATTATATAGGATCTCTCGTCTCACAGCCTCCAAGGGCCAACAGCTGTTAGAGATACATGCTCCACTGTTAAGTCTCAAAAGAAAAAGGTATGCTGTTCCCAAAGGGGACAAAGGACAAAGGGAAGTAGGTCAGAGAAAAGGAGCCGCTACAAGGGGAGTAGTTCCTTTTTAGGTCTCGCCTACGCAGCGCGCATGCGCTGCATAGGCAAAAAGACCTTTTGCAATAGATTCGGCTTTTCAGACAAAAACGTGCACGCGTTCCATTGCCTTCAATGGCAACGCGTGCACGTTTGGCGATTCACTTGCGGGAGCGAGCAGCTGGCGCCATATGGTAGCAATTATCGCTCCTCGCTCCTGGCGCCGCTCGCTCCCGCAAGGGAATCGCGCTCCCCCCACCCCTCCCACTTCTTTAACCCGGGTCCCGGAGTACTGTTTCACTTTCGCGCCCGCACTTGTGTTTCAGTGCTTGTTTTTGAAGGCACGGGAAGATTAAGTGATCTGCCCATCACATGATGTTACTTAAATGTTGCCACACAAAAAATACATATCCCTGAAAGCAGAGTGCCTTTGGCTATGTAAAAACAGCAGGAATAGTGTACGGTGCTGCACAGAACATTGGACCTGCGTATGATCACAGCCCATAGCGAATGAAGAGAACTTATTACGCAGGTGATTTAGCAACATTTCATTCTTTTGTTATCCTTCTAAAGCGCTATTATCTCTGCTGAAGAAACAATTCGCTTGAATGAGGGATGGATGTTGATCAAATGTATTGAGCCAGTCACAAATAAACATGGAAGCAACAATGCAACTTTGAGCAGCTGCGCAATGGGCGGTGAAGGGTAGCCGCTGCTATCACAGGCTCATACAAAGTGGCGCGAATTGTTTTAACATTCAAATGTATCACAACCTTACCAAATACTTTCACTCGCAAGCAGCATTGTGGAACTTACGTGCACAGCCTCAACTAAAGTGCACGCTTCAACTTTGAAATATTAAGACAATTAAGTGCCCAAAGCGACACCGCGAAATCATGTTGCTTTAATTTCTAGGAGTTTGTTTCGAGGAAACACTGATGTTAACCTCACAATCTGGGGGAGAAACCCGAGCGTGCACTTTACTTACCGCCCCAAGATCAACAGTTTTCCTCTTTTTCTTCGCTTCCAACTCTAACCATCGCCAATCAGAGATATAATTAGGAAAGCTAGGTTTGTTGTGATGGACAGGCCAGGGCGCCGCGTTGGGAGTGTCTGTCTGACTGCACCTCCCGTTAAACTCCTGCGATTGGTTGTAACGAGCAGCACGGCCATCCAATGCTGAAGAAAACAACCCCGCTGCACCGGAAGAGGTAGCAGAACTGCCCCGGAAAACATTGCTCAGCCGCATGGGGACTGACACCCAAAACTGTGTGTCCTGAAACTTTGTAAGCCGGAAACCTGCCGCCGGCGCCAACTGCTTCTGGCAAAAAAAGGAGCGTGAGAGCTGGCTGGCGCGGGAAGATAAAACTCCAGCATCAACGAGGGAGTTGAATTCCGTATGCTGGCGGAATCTAAAGCAGCACTGCAGCTGCAGAGAGGATAGTGCAGAGGCCTGTGTGTCTGATAGGGCGCCAGTGTGAGTTTGGGGCACATGAGTGGCCGGCAGAAGCCCATGAGTTGCCAGGAAGTGCCAGTGTCAGGTGAGCATCTGGCTGAAGGCACTACAGAGTCTCAAAAAGAGCCCCGGGTAGGCAGAAGTCGGACTGCAGTGCTTCAAGTGTGAACAAAAGGGTCAAGTGGGGCAGCGCTGGAAATGGAAAACAATGTACCCCCAAAGAAACAAGCATTGGCATAGCCAATAGGTCTCGCCTTTGGGACCTTATAAGTGTTTAGTTAACCAGCACAATATCCTTGGTGCAACAACATCAACTGTTGCATACCTAAACACTTATAAGGTCCCAAAGGCAAGACCTATTGGCTATGCCAATGCTTGTTGGAAATGGGACCCTCACACACCCTTGTGGGTGTCATGCTTCATCATTGGGCTTGCTCCTCGTCTGGCCGGCGCTGCAATGCCTGACAGGCACCCTCAAGGGGGCTCTTTATCGGTGGGACATTCGCCAACAATTAGCCATTTGGAGGCTACAATTTTTGAATGACACAGACAAAAGCCATTACAAAGCGATAGGAGGAGTCAAACCCCACAAAGTACATACAACAGATGATCCTGCAGCTCAAGCGCTGTAAGCCTGACCCAAAAAGGGCAACAGAAGCCAGTCCACTTGTTATTGCCCAATTTCTTTAATAGACTTGTGTGCCAAAATCCTCAGACAGGTTATCCTGTCACGATTCGAAGAATGGGCAGATGAACACAAGATTCTGACTGAAGTACAGTTTGGCTACCGACACGGGTTTGGCACAATCGAGCAATGTCTAAATCTATACCCGGTAGCAGGAAAATATGTGCTAGCAAAAAAGTAGGCACTCCATTTAGCATTATTGGATCTTTTAAGTGCATTTCGCTTGGTTAGTCAGACAAAGTTAAGGGACATAATGGATAAACGGGAGGTTGATAAAGATTTGTGACTAATAATGAAACTCCTACATGCCGAAACCTCAGTTTCAATTCGATACGAAGTTACAGGAGAGTTAATCTCACCTGTTAGGACTCATTGAGGTGTTCGCCAAGGATGCATCTTGGCACCTTTCCTTTTTTTGCTATACATTCATAATATAAACAAACATTCCCTTGAATCAGGCACCGATATGCCAAAGATGGGCAACCGCTGTATTCCAATTTTATTACATGACGATGAATGGCGAATGGCCTCCAAATTGTATTGAATTCCTTTTTGTCTATCATGGGAGGTTTGGATTTAAAAGTAAACCACACTAAATCTTTCGTAATGGCCTGCAGCCCAGCCAAAACAAAAATCAAGAATTACTGGGTGGATGGGTCAAGGTTGGGTAGAACTAATACTTTTAACTGTTTAGGTATTCTATTTAATTTCTCTCTGACTCTGACTTTTATCAAAACAAATGATTCACTCTTTAGAATTGCACACAAATTGAGACAAAAAGCAGTCAAAGAACTAATTACTATCTATAAAAGGAAGTGTCTATCCGTGGGGTCTTATGGGGCTGGTATCTTGGGCTACTAGAATTCAGACATTCTTCAACACAGAGAAAATGGTTTTATATGTAGACTATTGTCAGTTCCAAGAAGCACTACTTCTATCATTGGGCAAGAGGAAATAGGCTTAGCACACATGGACGACGCGCTCGGGCTAGAACCGCTGATCCTGTGGATAACTTGTTAAGCTAAGCAAAAAGCGGGCCTGGTCCAAGCCTTCTTACAGACTGTTTACTATTGGAAAATGTGCAATATAGTCCATGACTTGCATATGTTAAGAGAATGTTTTATCTAGTGGGAGTCCAAGAATGTATGACAACCCCGGGTTGATTGTTATGAGTTGTAAAGATAAAAACAGCGCTTTTAGACCATTGTAAGGAGATAAGTTGGGATCGGGCATTATCTCTTTCAAGCATTCTTGACTACTCTGTTATTTGCACAACCACAGGACCGGAACCTTTATTTATCACTCATAATGAACCCTAGTCAGCGTTTCCTCTTAACCCGTTTTAGGCTGAGCACTGTGCACTTTATCACTGCTTTTCCTATGCAGGGAACCTTTTATAGAGCGCTGCCACCTTGCCCATGCGATGGTGTTTCCAGTCAAAACACGTCATTTTTTTGCACTTTATTCTCTGTGCCCCGTCATTTTTGGTCCCCATTCTCCACCAGATCAAAGTTAGATCGGAGGACCGAAGAAAGGAGGCAAGATAGCAGCCGATTAGTCAGCTGTGTAAGCTCTCTCTCCTTGTCAACCCCCTTCTGGCATGTTGTAAGCTGCTGTGGAACGATACACTTGACCGTGCGGCTGGATAATTACCTCGGGGATATGATTTGGACTGTGTATTTTGGTCATTTTCGTGTGCGCCCAATTTACACTGCCTTACCTGGTGTCTTCCTTGTGGTATCCAGCCAGTGTTTGGTTGCAGTGAAGCCTCCCCAGTGACCTCGAAGCTGCCAAAGACCGCGAGAGGTGCGAAAGTACGTGGCCCGGCGGATGCTTCTGGGTCGGCGAAGAGCAGTGCCGGAATTCAGCGCGCCGAAGTAGGGACTGTCAACAAAGCAGAGGGTGTCGTGGAGAAATCCCGGTCAGCTGACTTTGGGAAGAAAACTACCCCAGCGCTTTTTCTATCGGCAAAAGGCAGAAAGAGTCAATTAGTTGGAGACGTGCAGGGAGTCATGGAGGGCCGAGTGGAGGACCGCACTGCCAACATAAGTGTTCATCGCAGCTGGCAAGTGGAGGCTGGGGTGCCCAACCAGAGCACTGAGGTGAGCCTAGGGCAAGCGGATATTGTAGGCAATGCAGGTGGAGTTCTGGAGCTTGAACCGCCATCAGGGAAGTGTGGGGAGACCTCTGGTGGGGCCGGGGCCCCTACCTACATTACCAATGTTGTCTGGCATAGAAGTAGGTGCTGCACATTTAAAATTAGCCCTGATAAAGAACATAGCCCCTTTGAAAACATCCATGAAGAAGCCTAAGAAATCTAAGATAGGGAACCACAAGGGCCAGAGTTGGGCTAAGGAAAGTTTTAGTCCTGGTGAATCTGTGGCTTTGAAGGAGACTCACTCTGGGGATAAATTCTTCCTTCTTTCGGACCCATCCAACTCATCAGGGGATAAGACTCCCTTTGTGTCAAAGCGTGTTCAGGGGGAGAGTCACCAGGTAGTGGTTGGAGTGAGTCAAGCAGCTTACACTTTGAGGAAGAGGTCACTGGGAATATAGACATCGAACCAGGCACAGCACGGAGAAGAAAGGAACTGCTGGATGGGGCAGAGCAAAGAGAAACCACAGGAGCTTTCCGAATTGTTTTTCGAGTGACATTCTTTACGGGCAATTTTTTGCTTGGGCTATCATACCGGTGGCATTATCATGTGGCCACTTGCCCAAATTTATTAGATACATGCAATTGACCTTCGCAATGCTTTAGTTTAACTTTCCAGTGCATGGCTTCTTGGTGTAAGAGGCCTACAACGTCATTGGATAACGTATTCATGGATCATTGATAATTAGCCCTGATGAAGTTCAAGCAACCAATCTGAACGTAACGCGTTGGCTGGATGATGCTTTTTTGTACCTATTGAATAAAACTGATGACAAAATTAGATACTTTGCCGGACTCATTATCTTGACAGTAGTGAATATACTACTGTCACTGGTGCACCATTCCATTAATCTTCTCCCAGGTCCATAGATATTTTCAGATTGAGAGGATTTGTTATTATACACCTACTTTTGCATCATCGCTATTACCCTCAATCTTTTGGGATACTATTATGGATAGATGGAGACAAAAGGGGATAATGATGGTAGGGGATTTCCACGACAAAGATCATATTGTCCCATTCTCTGCTTTGATACTAAAATACTCTCTCCCAAAAACAGATCTTTTACAGTTTTTACAGATTCAGGAGTTCCTCCAGAGAAAGTTGAACCGGGGCATAGTAGCCAAAAATACTTTGATTGAGGGAATTAGGCAGAGAGATAGGATTGGCAACCTCTATAATTGAGGCTCAAAATCTTAAATGGAATAATATGCTGTATAAAAGTGGTGAAATTCTGCAGGAATCCATTGATATGGCGTAAGAGATCTCTACCTTGAAGGCACAGCATTTTAAAACTATTTTTAACCTTTATTATACTACGGCAAAAATGTTTATATGGGGTGGGAGGCATTATGGTAAATGCTTTTGCTGTGGGGCTGATCAGGCCGACATTCTCCATATGTTTTTCAGGTGCTTTAAACTAAGGCAATTAGTTGGGGGGATGGAGGTATTGTTGACCGATATGATTGGCGCAGAAGTTATTATTACACCCACAGCAAAGTTACTGGGCCTGGCGGAACGATCTGTGACTGGTCAGGAGCCGTAGCAAGGCAGGTATTTGATATTTATGGCAACTGCGGTAGCCCGACCATGCATAGCCTCTTCCTGGCTACAGAAGCAATACCCCTCTTTCGAGATGTGGAGAACAAGATTTTACGCCATTTTTAACCTTGAGTATAGCTTATATTCTTTGAAAGGGCCAAGGATCTGGGGGTTAATGATTGATCATATGAACGCTGAATGAAATGTGGGCCTCTCCGCTTTTAGTTATTTATCCCTCCGTTGTGATGATCTTTTTAATCAAGTATTCTATGAATCTGTATGAATTGTTCTTATGAGGTATTCTCAATGATGTTTTGTATGCTCTAACTGGAATGTATATTGATTGAGTGTGTTAAGTAATGGCAATAATTTTTTTTTTAAAAAGAGCAAAGTTAGGTCATACCAGCTAGCCCTCAGTGTATAGTAGTGTCTCCTCCCAATAGGTCCTGTGGGAACCACTGACACTTCCCTTTTCCTGATCAACAGCTTGCTGCCTCAGGCCTTCAAGAGTGGGACAGGTCCTCTGCCCCTGGCACAGATCTTCCCTAAAAGGTCTCCCTGGGCCCAAAAGCTCTGCTGTGTAAGGCCCAAGCTTCTGGGGCATAGTTCCCTCTGAGGTTGACAAGTCTTCTCCCTCTGTGCTCTGTGCTCTTGTTTTTACACACACCCATTCAGATATTCCCAGCATTGCTGCATGGGTTTTCTTGTCAACCTCAGCCCATGCTGAGGTCTCCAAATCATTGCCAAGCAGGCACTGGACAGGAATTGCAGAAGATGCCACCACCTTTTTGTGGCCAGTAACCCCTCCCCATTGGAAGACGAACACCATTAGATGTACCTTAGCCAGATTGTCAGCACGGAGAAGTGTTTAAGTCTCTTCCAGCAAGTACTGGCCTGAGGATACCAGTTGGTCAGTCACCATGGTGACACTGGCACCAATATCTCGTAGAGCTTCAACCTTCAACCCATTTATATGTGGCTGTTGTCTGTATCTTTCCTAGAATCTTAATAGGATCGCAGTTCTTATACTGGTACCCTGGTACCCAATCTTGGGCTGTGAAGAGTTTCTGGGCCCTCCCTCCTGAGTAGGTTTTTGGGGGCCTTTAGAAGACTCTTTGTTTTGGCTCCTTGGGGTGTCTTTTTGGCCTCTTTCTTTTGGTCACCCCCTGCCTGGTCTTGGTGAGGGGTACCTGGGGTGGCATAATTTGTGCTGCAGCCCCAGAGGACCCTCTTCAGTACCCATGCCCTAGGTACCAGGGGTACCATTTACTGCGGACTTACAGGGGTGGCTGAAGTGGTGCCAAACATGGTACAGTGTTAGGAAAGACATCTGGCACTGGGGACCTGGTTAGCAGGGACCCAATGCACTTACAGTTTGAAATTACATCAGGCATCAGTCAAAAAGTGGGGGCTAACCAGGTCAAAAGAGGCACTTTTCTACAATTATTCGATTTTATGCATTTTTATATCCCCCTTCTCCAGCTTCGACCATAAAATTAATATCCATGGGTTTGGTCTTTCAATGGACTGTGACCATCATTTTTACATCTTATGGGGTAAAGCAAAAGTTTTGGAGGCGTATTGAAATCCAGTTATTATTTAAAGCATGCATTTCCTTTTGAGTGATGCTTGGTCGTTGTTGCTTAAGAGTGAACAGTTATGTTTTCCTAGTGGATACAGGATCCTCTTTTAATCACATGTGCAGCAATATTTGGTATCAGTATATTTTCATTACTTTCCTTATTGTCATTTATAAAAATGTAAAATACTGACTGTACAGTTGTGAGATATGGTACCCAAACCCTGGAGGTTGGCAAAGCATACTTAGAGCATTAGTGACTGCTTAGAAAATTAAATAATATTTCAAATTAATAAAGTGTATGTAAATAAAGAAGCACCATGTAAAATGGAAAATTTAAAAGCATTCTATAAATCTTTAAAAAATTGAAATTGGATGCTTAAATTAAGTTGGTATCCTCTGACTGATTTGTAGGAGCAGTGCAAGTGCATCAAAAAGAATATTGTATGGAGGATGGGTGAATGGAATTTATAAAAGCTCCAAACTTCCCATTAAAATTTTGATTTTTATTACATTTGTTTGTGAACAAAATAAAATATTTAATCATTCGTATAGTTGATTGATTAAACCATTATCGAATCCATATTTAACAGGCATTGGAAATGCAAAAGTTCTCGCATGCTATTGGCATTGTACATGGCAATGGCTTTTACCTATGTTATGGAGTGTATGTATGTGGTGTGTAGTGGAATTTTGTGGCTTGGATTGGATTCATTAGTTGTCGAATTGTGTGATGTGGAGTGGAGTGGTATTGAGTGTAAAGGAATTATGTGCAGTGGGATTGTGTGTTATGGAGTGTAATTATGTGGAATGGTGTGCAGCTATGATCACAAACGTGCAAGTAGTCTGCTTACTAATGTGCATACTTGGAATTTATTGGAGGCTATATTGCTCATTATATAGGATCTCTCGTCTCGCAGCCTCCAAGGGCCAACAGCTGTTAGAGATACATGCTCCACTGTTAGGTCTCAAAAGAAAAAGGTATGCTGTTCCCAAAGGGGACAAAGGACAAAGGGAAGTAGGTCAGAGAAAAGGAGCCACCACAAGGGGAGTAGTTCCTTTTTGGAAATGGGACCCTACACACCCTTGTGGGTGTCATGCTTCATCATTGGGCTTGCTCCTCGTCTGACCGGCGCTGCAATGCCTGACAGGCACCCTGAAGGGGGCTCTTTATCGGTGGGACATTCACCAACAATTAGCCATTTGGAGGCTACAATTTTTGAATGACAGACAAAAGCCAATACAAAGCGATAGAAGGAGTCAAACCCCACAAAGTACATACAACAGATGATCCTGCAGCTCAAGCGCTGTAGGCCTGACCCAAAAAGGGCAACAGAAGCCAGTCCACTTGTTATTGCCCAATTTCTTTAATTGACTTGTGTGAAATCCTCAGACAGGTTATCCTGTCACGATTCGAAGAATGGGCAGATGAACACAAGATTCTGACTGAAGTACAGTTTGGCTTCCGACACGGGTTTGGCACAATCGAGCAATGTCTAAATCTATACCTGGTAGCAGGAAAATATGTGCTAGCAAAAAAGTAGGTACTCCATTTAGCATTTTTGGATCTTTTGAGTGCATTTGGCTTGGTCAGTCAGACAAAGTTAAGGGACATAATGGATAAACGGGAGGTTGATAAAGATTTGTTACTATTAATGAAACTCCTACATGCCGAAACCTCAGTTTCAATTCGATACGAAGTTACAGGAGAGTTAATCTCACCTGATAGGACTCATTGAGGTGTTCGCCAAGGATGCATCTTGGCACCTTTCCTTTTTTTGCTATACATTCATAATGTAAACAAACATTCCCTTGAATCAGGCACCGATATGCCAAAGATGGGCAACCGCTGTATTTCAATTTTATTACATGACGATGAATGGCGAATGGCCTCCAAATTTTATTGAATTCCTTTTTGTCTATCATGGGAGGTTTGGATTTAGAAGTAAACCACACTAAATCTTTCGTAATGGCCTGCAGCCCAGCCAAAACAAGAATTAAGAATTACTGGCTGGATGGGTCAAGGTTGGGTAGAACTAATACTTTTAACTGTTTAGGTATTCTATTTAATTCCTCTCCGACTCTGTCTTTTGTCAAAAAAAATGATCCACTGTTTAGATTTGCACACAAATTGAGACAAAAAGCAGTCAAACAACTAATTACTGTCTATAAAAGGAAGTGTCTACCCATGGGGTCTTATGGGGCTGGTATCTTGGGCTACTAGAATTCAGACATTCTTCAACACAGAGAAAATGGTTTTATATGTAGAATATTGTCAGTTCCAAGAAGCACTACTTCTATCATTGGGCAAGAGGAAATAAGCTTAGCACACATGGACGACGCGCTCGGGCTAGACCCGCTGATCCTGTGGATAACTTGTTAAGCTAAGCAAAAAGCGGGCCTGGTCCAAGCCTTCTTACAGACTGTTAACTATTGGAAAATGTGCAATATAGTCCATGACTTGCATATGTTAAGAGAATGTTTTATCTAGTGGGAGTCCCAGAACTGTATGACATCCCCGGGTTGATTGTTATGAGTTGTAAAGATAAAAACAGCGCTTTTTAGACCATTGTAAGGAGATAAGTTGGGATCGGGCATTATCTCTTTCAAGCATTCTTGACTACTCTGTTATTTGCACAACCACAGGACCGGAACCTTTATTTATCACTCATAATGAACCCTAGTCAGCGTTTCCTCTTAACCCGTTTTAGGCTGAGCACTGTGCACTTTATCACTGCTTTTCCTATGCAGGGAACCTTTTATAGAGCGCTGCCACCTTGCCCATGCGATGGTGTTTCCAGTCAAAGCACGTCATTTTTTTGCACGTTATTCTCTGTGCCCCGTCATTTTTGGTCCCCATTCTCCACCAGATCAAAGTTAGATCGGAGGACCGAAGAAAGGAGGCAGGATAGCGGCCCATCAGTCACCTGTGTAAGCTCTCTCTCCTTGTCAACCCCCCTTCTGGCATGTTGTAAGCTGCTGTGGAACGATACACTTGACCGTGCGGCTGGATAATTACCTCGGGGATATGATTTGGACTGTGTATTTTGGTCGTTTTCGTCTGCGCCCAATTTTGGTGTCCCGTCCTACCTGGTGTCTTCTTTGTGGTATCCAGCCAATGTTTGGTTGCGGTGAAGCCTCCCCAGTGACCTCGACGCTGCCAAAGACTGCGAGAGGTGCAAAAGTACGCGGCCCGGCGGATGCTTCTGGGTCGGCGAAGAGCCGTGCCGGAATTCAGCGCGCCGGAGTAGGGACTGTCAACAAAGCAGAGGGTGTCGTGGAGAAATCCCGGTCAGCTGACTTTGGGAAGAAAATTACCCCAGCGCTTTTTCTATCGGCAAAAGGCAGAAAGAGTCAATTAGTTGGATACGTGCAGGGAGTCACGGAGGGCCGAGAGGAGGACCGTATTGCC
Organism: Calotriton arnoldi; assembly: GCA_963921515.1. Lineage (NCBI taxonomy): Eukaryota > Metazoa > Chordata > Amphibia > Caudata > Salamandridae > Calotriton > Calotriton arnoldi. Next base: position 2,046,994 of record CAWUFW010002281.1, on the reverse strand, counting down.
AACATAAGTGTTCATCGCAGCCGGCAAGTGGAGGCTGGGCTGCCCAACCAGAGCACTGAGGTGAGCCTAGGGAAAGCGGATATTGTAGGCAATGCAGGTGGAGTTCTGGAGCTTGAACCGCCATCAGGGAAGTGTGGGGGGACCTCTGGTGGGGCCGGGGCCCCTACCTACATTACCAATGTTGTCTGGCATAGAAGTAGGTGCTGCACATTTAAAATCAGCCCTGATAAACAACATAGCCCCTTTGAAAGCATCCCTGAAGAAGCCTAAGAAATCTAAGATAGGGAACCACAAGGGCCAGAGTTGGGCTGAGGAAAGTTTTAGTCCTGGTGAATCTGTGGCTTTGAAGGAGACTGACTCTGGGGATACATTCTTCCTTCTTTCGGACCCATCCAACTCATCAGGGGATAAGACTCCCTTTGTGTCAAAGCGTATTCAGGGGGAGAGTCATCAGGTAGTGGTTGGAGTGAGTCAAGCAGCTTACACTTTGAGGAAGAGGTCACTGGGAATATAGACATCGAGCCAGGCATGGCACGGAGAAGAAAGGAACTGCTGGATGGGGCAGAGCAAAGAGAAACCGCAGGAGCTTTCCGAATTGTTTTTCGAGTGGCATTCTTTACGGGCAATTTTTTGCTTGGGCTATCATACCGGTGGCATTATCATGTGGCCACTTGCCCAAATTTATTAGATACATGCAATTGACCTTTGCAATGCTTTAGTTTAACTTTCCGGTGCATGGCTTCATGGTGTAAGAGGCCTACAACGTCATTGGATAACGTATTCATGGATCATTGATAATTAGCCCTGATGAAGTTCAAGCAACCAATCTGAACGAAACGCGTTGGCTGGATGATGCTTTTTTGTACCTATTGAATAAAACTGATGACAAAATTAGATACTTTGCCGGACTCATTATCTTGACAGTAGTGAATATACTACTGTCACTGGTGCACCATTCCATTAATCTTCTCCCAGGTCCATAGATATTTTCAGATTGAGAGGATTTGTTATTATACAAATACTTTTGCATCATCGCTATTACCCTCAATCTTTTGGGATACTATTATGGATAGATGGAGACAAAAGGGGATAAAGATGGTAGGGGATTTCTACTACAAAGATCATATTGTCCCATTCTCTGCTTTGGTAGTAAAATACTCTCTCCCAAAAACAGATCTTTTACAGTTTTTACAGATTCAGGAGTTCCTCCAGAGAAAGTTGAACCGGGGCATAGTAGCCAAAAATACTTTGATTGAGGGAATTAGGCAGAGAGATAGGATTGGCAACCTCCATAATTGAGGCTCATAATCTTAAATGGAATATTATGCTGTATAAAAGTGGTGAAATTCTGCAGGAATCCATTGATATGGCGTAAGAGATCTTGCTTTCCTCTACCTTGAAGGCACAGCATTTTAAAACTATTTTTAACCTTTATTATACTCCGGCAAAAATGTTTATATGGGGTGGGAGGAATTATGGTAAATGTTTTTGCTGTGGGGCTGATCAGGCCGACATTCTCCATATGTTTTTCATGTGCTTTAAACTTAGGCAATTAGTTGGGGGAATGGAGGTATTGTTGACCGATATGATTGGCGCAGAAGTTATTATTACACCCGCAGCAAAGTTACTGGGCCTGGCGGAACGATCTGTGACTGGTCAGGGGCCGTAGCAAGGCAGGTATTTGATATTTATGGCAACTGCGGTAGCCCGACCAAGCATAGCCTCTTCCTGGCTACAGAAGCAATACCCCTCTTTCGAGATGTGGAGAACAAGATTTTACGCCATTTTTAAACTTGAGTATAGCTTATATTCTTTGAAAGGGCCAAGGAGATGTAAATTAGGTTTAAGGATCTGGGGGTTAATGGTTGATCATATGAACGCTGAATGAAATGTGGGCCTCTCCGCTTTTAGTTATTTATCCCTCCGTTGTGATGATCTTTTTAATCAAGTATTCTATGAATCTGTATGAATTGTTCTTATAAGGTATTCTCGATGAGTTTTTTGTATGCTCTAACTGGAATGTATATTGATTAAGTGTGTTAAGTAATGGCAATACATTTTTTTTTTTAAAAAGAGCAAAGCTAGCCCTGATATACCTCCAGAAATTAGACACATCATCCATTTCTTTTGATGTTTTAAATTTTATAAAAAGAGCTTTAAGATCCCTGAGCAATAGTCAATGCCTTTTGTTATAATTACTATAGTACAATTTACAGCTCCAGTTGCTAATTAAGTCTATCATTTGCCATCTTTAATATCAGAATCATAAGTGCCTTTTTTTGTCAGAGCTCTGTCTTTACGTTCTTTACTAATGAAATTTGTTGAACAATTTGTAGGGTTGCCCATTTGAAGTAATTGTCTGTTCTCCACTATAAAATACCATAATTTACCAGTGTGGCTGTCTGTATTTTAAGTCTGATTTTTGATTTGTGCTGAAGGATTCGTTTTTTTCTGTTTTAATTTCTTGGATTGTCTTACCTACGTGAGCCAAGACACATGGGCCAAGTCAGGTATAGATTGCATTTTTGATTGCAATTGCTGAAAGTTTGTCCAGTATATTGATTCTTGTATATGAATTAACTACCAGTGATGAACTGATGGGAGCCACACAAGTTCGCCATTTATGGTGGCCTATAATTGTTAGAAGGTGTCATGCTGTGGTAGTGCATATTTTTCCTATTTAGGATGAGCCTTTAGGCCTGTACAAGGTAATCCTTTAGGTTCTGATTGATTTGAAAGGCTAAGATTGGGCTTGCTATTTTGCTAATGTCCTGGTTGCTTCTTGTGTTTTTTAACTCATTAGTGCCCGATTCAAACGTTATTACACATAGGAGTTTTGTGATTTTTGTGGGTTTTCACTTACAGACCTGTACTCAAGGTTTGCATTATGACCTTTTCCTTTCTCTTTTGAGTAACCTTTTTTCATTTCCTCAGTATCTCAGATAGTTTCTCAGGCTGTCTAAATTCTAAAATTAGTGATATTTTGGGCAGTTTTACATAATCCAGAAAAAAAGCCTGCACAGAATGTTGCCTCTAAAATTTCTGCATGAAAGCTGCAATATTAAAACAACATGTTGTTATCCATGCTCTTGTTCTTCAAGGAACTATATAGCGGACCGTCTAGATGTTTTATTTAAAGATCAAGAAAATAAATGTCCTTTACATTTGAGTACAATACAAACATGATGTCAGCAGATCTTTCACTAGACCAATGGCAGAACATTTCTAGTTTTTCTTGTGTGCCTGTCCATTTCAGAATAAGCCTCGACAGTTATCTGAACCTCCAAGCGCACACACATGCCACAGCTAGATGTGTCCAACATTACATCAGGCTTCTAAGAAATGTTAGACTTTTCATCAAAGAATCAGATTTCAAAATTGCAGTACAATCTTGCCATCTCGAATATGGTAATATGTACTCACTGGAAGCCCAAGTCTCACCAAGCGCCAATGAAGGAACCCCTTATCTCTGCAGTAAGACTGACCTCAGGAGTGAGGCACTCTGATCACATTGCTCCAGCGCTGTCATCACTCAACTCACTCCTGATTGAAACTAGACGCATATTCAAAGTAGCCTACATTATACACTAGGCTGTGCACTTTGGCACCCTGAAATACCTTGAAAAAACTTCACACTATTGGAGGACGATGGCGGTGCACAGTACCAAACCTTACTTCTAAAACTTCCATGATTCAAAAACCAGAGGACCAGCTACTGAATCCTCTCCGGAAATACACCCTGAATATAGAATTCAGTCTCTTCAGAGATACACAAAAACACTAATTTGATGCCTTCAAGAACCTAAAACAGCTACACATTTATAAGTACTTCTGTAATTAATGATTTTACATATCCAAGACAAATAGATCGACAATGATGCATTTCTCCTGTAAAACTCAATCCCTCAAGAGATGCACACATACCCCTCACAAGAGGCTTCCAAAAAGGGCCTAAAACTGCTCATCATACGGTATTACTAATGAAAATATTCACCCTACTCTTGGTCACTTTGTAAATAGAATCCACTTTTTTCTCATTCACTATTAGTGATCACACAGTAAATACTTGCTGATGTATTACTTATGTAATGTTATTACTATTCTAACTTCCTTAATTATACTTCAAAGTGCTTTAACTCCCATGGGTCTGGTATGCGCTATATAAAACTGCTAATAAATTAAAAAAAGATAAAACTCCTCTTGGAAAATAGAATATTAAATGGTGTCTATGAGGAAAGGTCAATCAACGAAATCAAAGATCTGGAAAAGGGACCTCAGATCAATAAACTCAGATGAACTAGCAGCCCACTGTAAATCTGCCCTCTTCTCCCAAGCTGACTTGGTTGAGGTTCAGTTGCTCACCGACTCCTACAATTCGACCATCTCCAACATCATGGATGACATTGCACCACTCCAACAGAAAAATGCCTCAACAAAAATATCCAAACCGTGGTACAACGACAATTTAAACACGGAACGCCACAACCTCAGGGCAGTGGAACGTACCTGGAAATCCAAACCCTCCTTGGACCAACTAAAACTCCTTAGAGAGGTTAGGAGCTTCTACAACAAACAAATCAAGAGCGCTAAAGCGGACTACTTCAGACACCAACTTGATCAAGCTGCTAACCGCCCCAAGAAACCTTTCGAATTGGTCAAACAGCAATCAGTGGTAGGTCCAAAACACTCTGACTCTGGAGGCAGCCCACCCTCATGCGATGAACTTGCTGCTTTCTTCTCTGAGAAATCAAGACTCATCACCATTGAGCTAGCCTCTAAGAAGGCTCTCCTGCCATCCTCTGGGTCCGCACCACCCCTTGACTCCTTAGAAAAGTGCAAAGCTATCAGCCTGAACACTAAGAACAATGCATCATGGGACACCTTTACCCCATTCAGTGAAAAAGACATCAACAAGATTCTTCAGAATATCAACCCATCTAACCACTTCAGTGACCCGCTGCCCCCAGCCATCTTTAAAGAAATCAAGAATGTACTCATCCCCACCTGGTCAAGGATTGTAAACGCTTCTCTATCACAAGGCACGATCCCTGACTGCCTAAAAGCAGCTCAGGTGTCACCTATTCTAAAAAAACCTAACGCAAATAAAGCCGACCTCAATAACTTCCGCCCTATCTCCAACGTCCCTACCCTAACCAAACTCCTAGAAAAATGCGTACAATCCCAACTTTGTGCTCACATTGAGAACTTCCAACTCCTAGACCAGCATCAATCCGGCTTTCGGAAGGGGCACAGTACTGAATCGGCCCTCACTCACGTTATGGATGACATTTTAAAAATGCTTGACCAAAATGATTCCTGCCTCCTAATCCTCCTTGACCTTTCTTCCGCATTCGACACAGTTAATCATGACAACCTCTTATCCATTCTGAAGAACAGGATGGGTTTCTCGGGTCGGGTGCTACAATGGTTCTCGTCCTTCTTCCACCACAGATCACAAAGAGTCAAGGCAAACCACTCCCTCTCCCAGCCCTCTCCGGTACTCATGGGTGTCCCCCAAGGATCAGCCCTATCTCCTATCCTCTTCAACCTTTACCTGGAACCATTAGCTAATTCACTAAATTCCACGAACATTCTCTTCCATATGTATGCGGACGATATGCAACTTTATTTGAAAATCTCATCTCCGGATAACATCATCTCACTCAACACTACCCTAACGTTTACTCAAAATTGGTTAACTGAGAACCATCTCCTGCTCAATACCTCCAAAACTGAATTCCTTCTCATCTCGCCTCCGAACCACATCCCCAAGCCAGACCTTTGGCTGAATCACCTCACTGCTTTCAACTGCACCCCTCTCACCATAGACTCAGCCAAATCTCTCGGAATCACCCTGGACAAGCACCTGAATATGAAAAATCACATCAGCAATGTGTGTAAGGGAGCTAATCACTTGATGAGGACACTTAGAAATATCAAACCATTCCTTCCACAATCTGACTTCAAGCAGGTGGTCCAAGCGCTTATCTTGCCGAGGCTAGACTACGGCAGCGCTACGCTCTGTGGCCTTCCCAAATATACCCTGGCTCCATTAAGGGCATCACTAAATGCGGCAGCTAGACTGGTTACAGGTACCAAACGAAATGAGCACATTTCCCCAGTACTAAAATCTCTTAAATGGTTGCCCTACGAAGCTTGAATTCAGTTAAAGATTGCCATTCTGACGCACAAAGCCCTGCATTTCAAAACTCCCAGGTACCTAGCGCAAAAGCTTGAATTATCCTGTGGTGGTAGAGCCTCAAGAAGCGCTAACACTTTCCTCTTGAAACCACTCATCCTTAGCAAAAAGAGAACTTGTCACCGAGCCTTCTCCGGTGCTGCCCCAAAGATATGGAACTCTCTTCCACCGGAAGTACGCAGAATCTCCTCAACGACTGCTTTCAAACTGGAAGCTAAAAGATTCCTTATGAATAAATTCTTACCTTAATTGGACTAGGCTCACTTGCTCGAAGTCATTTATCCCACAACCATTGTACCACCATTTTGACGCTGCTCTTCTTTACCACATCGTGTGCCCCCTTGTAACCCGCTATATACCTGTTTATTGTATTACTCTCCTTGACTCATTTGTCTTCTAATTATGCGTTTATTCCTGTATTGTATTCTTACTTTATGTCGATATTGCATTTATATCCTTCCTTCCATCCTTTTGTAAAGCGCTCTGATATCCTTCGGGATCTTGTTCGCACTATATAAAACTTTATAAATAAAAATTAAATATATAAAGTTCCAGGATAGATTGTGTTGGATGGTAAGAGGTTTTTCATCCAATTATATTTCTAGACCTCAATTGTCTCATTTTATTGTATGTTGGTATAGAGTACTTCCATTTCCAACGTAACCATTATTGTATTGGAATCAAATTCATGTTCCTCTAACTTGTTTGTTGTGTCACTGTGTCCTAAGCAAATGACTCCTTAGTGAACACAAGAGGGTTTAAGATTTTATTTAAAAACGTTATTTCTTGTTTTTCAACAATTGAAACAACATCTCAGCATGTTCTTATAAAACAGTTCAGCAGTAACTTCATGTCATGAATCTGTGTGTGCAAATCTAAAGATCAGCCTGTTCATGGCTTTATTCACCCTACTCTTGGTCACTTTGTAAATAGAATCCGCTTTTTTCTCATTCACTATTAGTGATCACACAGTAAATACTTGCTGATGTATTACTTATGTAATATTATTACTATTCTAACGTCCTTAATTATACTGCAAAGTGCTTTAACTCCCATGGGTCTGGTGTGCGCTATATAAAACTGCTAATAAATTAAAAAAAGATAAAACTCCTCTTGGAAAATAGAATATTAAATGGCAAGTTCCAGGATACATTGTGTTGGATGGTAAGAGGTTTTTCATCCAATTGTATTTCTAGCCCTCAATTGTCTCATCTTATTGTATGTTGGTATAGAGTACTTCCATTTCCATCGTAACGATTATTGTATTGGAATCAAATTCATGTTCCTCTAACTTGTTTGTTGTGTCACTGTGTCCTAAGCAAATGACTCCTTAGTGAACACAAGAGGGTTTAAGATTTTATTTAAAAAAACGTTATTTCATGTTTTTCAACAATTAAAACAACATCTCAGCATGTTCATATAAACAGTTCAGCAGTATCTTCATGTCATGAATTCGTTGTGTGCAAATCTAAAGGTCAGTCTGTTCATGGCTTTAGGAATAGATTGCATATTTGAAGCAGTTTTTAAATGTTGTCAATCATATATGAAAACAGTAGACCCTGTTTTAGGTTCTCAGCTATTTTTTTCACTTTTGGGAATAGTGTTAATAATTGGGACATGTGGGTAATTTGTAAGTAGAAAATCATATAGTGGAGAAGTGTGGCTCAATGGTTAGAGCGGCAGACCCTGATGCAGAGATCTGGCCCGGGACCAGGGTTCAATTCCCACCTCGGCGGGTCTTGGGCTCAATTTCCTCGGACCTGATAATTCTCGCCTCGGTGCCTATTCTAATCATGGGTCCCACTCTGCAACTCTGGGCAATAGCTTGCTTAATCTCCACAACGGCCCCACCAGCGCTGGGATGCCTGGCTTCACCTTGGGGGTGCCCAGGAGTGGACATTTCACAGGGAATAGCCAGGAAGGGTTCCACAGCGGTATGCGTACAGCGCCAGGACACCCCAGCTGGGCTAGCAGTGCGCTTTACAAGTACGAATTTCATTTCATTTCATATACTTTCTGGTTGAGCCAGCTTGTTTCTCTTGCTTTGTCAAAATGCCTTTTAGTTGTGCTTGTAGTTCTTTGGTTGGATTATTGTGTGTGTCTGTATGTGTACTGCCTGGTTCGGAAGTATATTGCCTATGACTATGTATTGCATGGTGTGTCCCTTTATATTCCTTGTCAATTTTTCATTTTAATGTAATTATTGATTTTGATGTCATTGTAGGAAAAGACTCCTTTTTGCATTGTCACCCTCAACTTTTTGCTAGATTTTTCTGGTGCTGTTTTTTGGACTCTGCACACTGGGACATTGCTGTCCACTGCCTAGCATATGTACCCCGACGCCTAAAAAAATTTCAAATCGGTATACAACTAATTTCATATTTAACCCCTTCGCTGCTAGGCCTTTTCCCCCCCCTGTGCTAAGCCTTTTTTTGGCTATTTGGGGTAGTTCGCGCTTAGGCCCCTGTAACCTTTTGACCAGATAAGGTATCCACGCCAAATTTGCGTCCTTTTCTTCCAACATCATGGGGATTCTAAAGGTACCCGGGGTTTGTGGATTCCCCTGGAGGGGACCCAAAATTAGCCAAAATACAGCAAAATTTTGTTTTTTGGGGGAAAAATGGGAAAAAAGTGCTGCAAATGATAGCGTCTGGTTTTTTCCCTGCAAATGGTATCAACAAAGGGTTTGTGGGGCTGAAATCACCATTTTCCCAGCTTTTAGGGACTGACAGACTTTTGTCAGAAAACCAACATTTTTTACACAGTTTTGGCATTTTACAGGGATATAGCCTATTTTTGCTATTTTTTGTGCTTTTAACCTTCTTCCAGTTAATGGTAGAAATGGGTATGAAAGCAATAATGGATCCTGGAGAGCTATACATTTTAGAAAAGTAGACACAATTCTGAATTCAGCAAGGGGTCATTTGTGTAGATCCTTCAAGGTTTCTTAATGGAAACTAACAGTTAAATATAGGAAAAATTGAAAATTAGTTGAAAAAAACAGCCATTTGTGCCAACGTTTTCACCTGTAACTTCTTCTAATTGTGACAGCTGTTTGAAAGCAATATACCGTTACATCCGCTGGACCTTTCTGGTTGTGGGGATATATAGGACTTGTAGGTTCACCAAGAACCCGACGAACCCAGAGCCAATAACTGAGCAGCATCTTGCAATGGTTTTTCATTATGTACCGGGTATATAGCAATTAATTTGGGAAAATATATACATGGAAGAATCGGTATGAAAGACACCTATGTATTTCTGAAATTGGAACAAAATATAGAGTTTAGAAACAGTAGATATTTGCACATTTCCGAAATTGTGAGTACCCATACTAGCATGAGAATTATAGGTCATTTTTCAAAATGACTTCTTTTTACACATTGTCATTCATTTGGAAGACAGAAATGCATCAAAAGTCAATAGGTAATAACAGTTGCTCCACAATTCTGTGTTACCCTAAGTCTCCCAATAAAAATGGCACCTCACTTGTGTGGGTAGGCCTAGTGCCCGTGTCAGGAAACGGCCCAAAACGCAACGTGGACACACTTTATTTTTACAGTGAAAACTGACCCTTTTTTTGCAAAGTGCCTAGCTGTAGATTTTGAACCCTAGCTCTGCCGGCACCTATAGAAACCTAGCAAACCTATACATTTTTGAAAACTAAACACCCAGGGAAATCCAGGATGGGGTAACTTGACCGGCTCTCACCAGGTTCTGTTACCCAGAATCCCTTGCAACCTAAAAATTTGTAAAAAGAAAACACATTTTCCTCACATTTCTGTGGTGGAAAGTTCTGGAATCTGCATGGATCCACAAAATTCCATGCACCCCGCGTTCCCCAAAGTCTTCTGAGAAAAATGGTACCTCACTTGTGTGGGTAGGCCTATTGCCCACGACAGGAAACGGCCCAAAACACAACGTGGACACACCACATTTTCACAGTGAAAAAGGACCCTTTTTTTGCAGAGTGCCTAGCTGTAGATTTTGAACCCTAGCTCTGCCGGCACCTAAGGAAACCTAGCAAACCTATACATTTTTTAAAACTAGACACCCAGGGGAATCCAGTATGGGGTGACTTGACTGGCTCTCACCAGGTTCTGTTACCCAGAATCTCTTGCAAACCTAAAGATTTGTCAAACAAAACACATTTTCCTCACATTTCTGTGGTGGAAAGTTCTGGAATCTCCGTGTATCCACAAAATTCCACCCACCCAGCGTTCCCCAAAGTCTGCCGAGAAAAATGGTACCTCACTTGTGTGGATAGGCCTAGTGCCCGCGACAGGAAACGGCCCAAAGCGCAACGTGGACACACCACATTTTCACAGTGAAAACGGACCCTTTTTTTGCAGAGTGCCAAGCTGTAGATTTTGAACCCTAGCTCTGCGGGCACCTAGGGAAACCTAGAAAACCTATACATTTTTGAAAACTAGACACCCAGGGGAATCCAGGATGGGGTGACTTGACTGGCTCTCACCAGGTTCTGTTACCCAGAATCCCTTGAAAACCTCAAAATATTGCAAACAAAACAAATTTTCCTCACATTTCTGTGGTAGAAAGTTCTGGAATCTGCGTGGATCCACAAAAATACACTAACCCCGCGTTCCCTAAAGTCTTCCGACGAAAATGGTACCTCACTTGTGTGGGTAGGCCTAGTGCCCGCAACAGGAAACGGCCCAAAACGCAACGTGGACACACCACATTTTCACAGTGAAAACGGACCCTTTTTTTGCAAAGTGCCTAGCTGTAGATTTTGAACCCTAGCTCTGCCGGCACCTAGGGAAACCTAGCAAACTTATAAATTTTTGAAAACTAGACACCCGGGGGAATCCAGGATGGGGTGACTTGACTGGCTCTCACCAGGTTCTGTTACCCAGAATACCTTGCAAACCTAACAATTTGTAAAAAAAAAAAAACACATTTCCCTCACATTTCTGTGGTGGAAAGTTCTGGAATCTGCGTGGATCCACAAATTTCTACCCACCCCGCGTTCCCCAAAGTCTTCCGAGAAAAATGGTACTTCACTTGTGTAGGTAGGCCTAGTGCCCGCGACAGGAAACGGCCCAAAACGCAACGTGGACACACCACATTTTCACAGTGAAAACGGACCCTTTTTTTGCAAAGTGCCTAGATGTAGATTTTGAACCCTAGCTCTGCCGGCACCTAGAGAAACCTAGCAAACTTATACATTTTTGAAAACTAGATACCCGGGGGAATCCAGGATTGGGTGACTTGACTGGCTCTCACCAGGTTCTGTTACCCAGAATCCCTTGCAAACCTAACAATTTGTCAAAAAAAACACATTTCCCTCACATTTCTGTGGTGGAAAGTTCTGGAATCTGCGTGGATCCACAAATTTCTACCCACCCAGCGTTCCCCAAAGTCTTCCAAGAAAAATGGTACCTCACTTGTGTGGGTAGGCCTAGTGTCCGCAACAGGAAACGGCCCAAAAGGCAACGTGGACACACCACATTTTCACAGTGAAAACAGACCCTTTTTTTGCAAAACGCCTAGCTGTAGATTTTGAACCCTAGCTCTGCCGGCTCCTAGGGAAACCTAGCAAACCTATACATTTTTTTAAACTAGACACCCAGGGGAATCCAGTATGGGGTGATTTGACTGGCTCTCACCAGTTTCTGTTACCCAGAATCCCTTGCAAACCTCAACATTTGTCCAAAAAACCACATTTTCCTCACATTTCTGTGGTAGAAAGTTCTGGAATCTGCGTGGATCCACAAAAATTCACCAACCCCGCGTTCCCTAAAGTCTTCCGAGACAAATGGTACCTCACTTGTGTGGGTAGGCCTAGTGCCCGCGACAGGAAACGGCCCAAAACGCAACGTGGACACACCACATTTTCACAGTGAAAACAGACCCTTTTTTTGCAAAGTGCCTAGCTGTAGATTTTGAACCCTAGCTCTGCCGGCACCTAGGGAAACCTAGAAAACTTATACATTTTTGAAAACTAGACACCCGGGGTAATCTAGGATGGGGTGACTTGACTGGCTCTCACCAGGTTCTGTTACCCAGAATCCTTTGCAAACCTAAAAATGTGTCCAAAAAAACACATTTTCCTCAAATTTCTGTGGTGGAAAGTTCTGGAATCTGTGTGGATCCACAAAATTCCACCAACCCCGCGTTCCCCAACGTCTTCCAAGAAAAATGGTACCTCACTTGTGAGGGTAGGCCTAGTGCCCGCGACAGGAAACGGCCCAAAACGCAACGTGGACACACCACATTTTTACAGTGAAAACGGACCCTTTTTTTGCAAAGTGCAGAGCTGTAGATTTTGAACCATAGATCTGCCTGCACCTAGGGGAACCTAGCAAGCCTATACATTTTTGAAAACTATACACCCAGGGGAATCCAGGATGGGGTGACTTGACTGGCTCTCACCAGGTTCTGGTACCCAGAATCCCTTGCAAACCTAAATATTTGTCAAACAATACACATTTTCCTCACATTTCTGTGGTGGAAAGTTCTGGAATCTGCGTGGATCCACAAAATTCCACCCACCCCGCATTCCCCAAAGTCTTCCGAGAAAAATGGTACCTCACTTGTGTGGGTGGGTCAAGCACCCGCTAGGCAAGGGCCCAAAACCTATTGAGGCGATATCAAAATTACCTATCACAAAACAACCTGGTTTTGCAAGGGGGGTCCCATGAGTTTTTGGCCCCGGGCTCGGCGGCCATCTAGGGAAACCTACCAAACCCACACATTTCTGTAAACTAGACACCCGGGGGAGTCCAGCGAGGTATGGCTTGCGTGTGTCCCCTAACATTTTCCTACCCAGAATCCCCTGCAAACCTCAATGTTAGCTGAAGATATCACTTTTTTCTCAAATTTCTGTGTGGGAAATTTCTGGAATCTGCGTGGATCCACAAATTTCCTACCACCCAGCATTCCCCCAGGTCTCCTGATAAAAATGGTACCTCACTTGTATGGGTAGGCATAGTGGCTGAAACAGGAAATGGCCCAAATCGTACTGTGTTTTCAGAAATGAGTGGGTTTAGTAGGTTTCCCTAGATGGCCGCCGAGCCCGGGGCCAAAAACTCATGGGACCCCCGTTGCAAAACCAGGTTGTTTTGCAATAGGTAATTTTGATGTCACCTCAATAGGTTTTGGGCCCTTGCCTGTCGCGGGTACTTGACCCACCCACGCGAGTGAGGTACCATTTTTATCGGGAGACCTAGGGGAACGCTGGGTGGGAGGGAATTTGTGGATCCACGCAGATTCCAGAACTTTCCCACACAGAAATTTGAGAAAAAAGGGATTTTTTTCAGCTAAATTTGAAGTTTGCAGGGGATTCTGGGTAGGAAAATGTTGGGGGACCCACGCAAGCCATACCTCGCTGGACTCCCCCGGGTGTCTAGTTTTCAGAAATGTGTGGGTTTGGTAGTTTCCCAAGATGGCCGCAGAGCCCGGGGCCAAAAAGCCAGTGGACCCCCCTTGCAAAACCAGGTTGTTTCGCAATAGGTAATTTTGATGTCACCTCAATAGGTTTTGGGCCCTTGCCTGTCGCAGGTACTTGACCCACCCACGCGAGTGAGGTACCATTTTTATTGGGAGACCTGGGGGGAATGCTGGGTGGTAGGAAAATTGTGGTTTTTCTGACAACAGAATATTATGACACAGTAATGCAAGGAAAATGCGTGACTATAGTCACATTTTGAGGTTTGCATGGCATTGTGAGTAAAAAAACTTGTTGGGATCCATGAGAGGCACACCACCCGGCACTCCCCATTTTTTTTTTTAAATTTACAGAAATATCTAAAGTTGGTAAATTTTCCCTAGAGACAGACTACACCTTAGCATAGAAATACAAATGAGACAAATATGACTGCCTATCCACCTGTTCCTCAAGTACACACACATACTGGTTGGATTTGGCACAAGGGTGAGTGAAAGGTTCAAAATGTATATTTTATTAACAAGAGATTTCACAAAAAAGAAATGCACTGTTAATAATTAAAAGGGTAAAAACCTGAACCAATGACTAACAGCTTGTGAGCTGTAAAGCCACGACAAGGCACCAACCTCTTTACAGGCCATTCACACACCTTTCATACTTGACACACACTTTCACACCACCAGCTGCGGCCCCAGCACATTACAACACTCACATCCATAGACAATGTGGAGACAATGTACACCCTGGCAGAGTGAGACAGAAAAGACAAATATTCCTTCAAAATGAACAATTCCTTAAGTACTCACACATACTGATTGGATTTGGCACGAGGGTGAGTGAAGGTTCAGAGCGTAAAATTCTATTAACAAGAGATTTCACAAAAAGGAAATGCACTGTTAATATTTAAAAGGTTAAAAACCTGAACCAATGACTCACAGCTCATGAGCTGTAAAGCCACGGCAAGGCACCAACCTCTTTACAGGTCATTCATACACCTTTCATACGTGACACACAAGACCATTCACACCGCCAGCCGCGGGCCCAGCACATTACAACATTCACATCAACAGACAGCGCCATTCAAGGGCCCATCACTTTCATACGCCCACATGACTGACACAGCAATCACACCGGCTGGTGGTTGACATAGTGTCTGCAGTGGCGTTTGACTGGCAGAGTGTGTAATGACCAGCAGCAAGTCACTACTCACACACTGCCAGCCAAGCACCATCCCACCCACATTGCCAGCCAAGCGCCAGTCCACGCACACTGCCAGCCAAGCACCAGTCCACGCACACTGCCAGTCAAGCGCCAGTCCACGCACACCGCCAGCCAAGCGCCAGTCCACGCACACCGCCAGCCAAACGCCAGTCCACGCACACCGCCAGCCAAGCGCCAGTCCACGCACACCGTCATTACATTTTTTTAACAAGAAAGAAAACACAAACCAATTGCAACTAGATACAAAAGTATAACTACAAAAACAACAGCAGTAACTAAAAACATCATTCTATTGCCAAACGTGAAACTGAACAACAACTGTATAAAACCATACAGACCAGGCAGTACACTATTAGACTCACGGTTGCTCCCGAAAACTCTTTTGAGTGTGATACAATCGGAAACATGTGGGAACACACAGACCAGGATTAGAAGGACAATCAGCACAGTGCATACGACTCTCCTTCCGCATACCTCTTCGCAAGCAGACTCTACATCTCTTACAGGGATTGGGTTTTTTGGGCGTGGGAGGAATTAAATCAGGAAAGTGGCGATCTTTCAATCTAGCCACATCCTTCACCACTCCAACTCTAGGAACACTTGCCTGTTCCACAACAACAAGGCTGCCTATCACAGACTCCTGAAACTGAACAAAAGTCATCTTTGACACAGGAGAACACTCCTTGAACACAACAAAAGCATTGAAAGTTGCTAAATTGAAGAGATGGATGGCCAACTTCTTATTCCAAATGTAAGCCTTACGAACAGCAGTGTAAGGTTCCAACCTCTGATCTACTCTATCAACACCACCCATGTGCTTATTGTAGTCTACAATGCACACAGGTTTGCGCACTTCAGCAACCTGACCCCAAACAGTCACAGGTGAAGTACTCTCATCATGAATGGTAGTCAGCATGTACACATCCCTCCTGTCCACAAATTTCACAGCTAGCAGTTCCTCACTACGCAAGGCACTGCACTGTCCCCTCTGAAGCTTTTTGCAAACAAGCTCTTTTGGGTATCCTTTACGGTTAGAGCGGATTGTACCAGAAGCAAAAGTGTCCACTTTAAACAATTCCTTAAACAATGGCACAGCAGTGTAGAAGTTATCAAGGTACAAATGGTGGCCTCTGTTAAACAGTCCTCTAGCAAGATCCCACACAATTTTCTCTGAAACTCCAAAAGTGGACGGACAACCAGGGGGGTCAATAGTGGAATCCCTACCAGTGTACACCCGGAAATTATAGACATATCCTGTCCTACTCTCACGCAACATATACATCTTAATTCCATAACGTGCCCTCTTGCTAGGAATGTACTGCCTAAAAACCAAACGGCCCTTGAACAGGACCAAAGACTCATCAACAGCTATTTCTTTCCCTGGAGTATAGATCTCTGAAAATCGATCCACAAATTGATCAAGAACAGGCCGAATCTTAAAAAGACGGTAACAGTCAGGGTGATCTTGTGGCAACGCCAAAGCATTATCAACAAAATGCAGCATCCGAAGCAAAAGTAAATACCGATCACGACTCATAATTGCAGGAAATATGGCCGTTGCCATCAAGGGACTGGTAGAACAATATGAAGCCATGGACGGCTTCCTTATCAAGCCCATCAAAAAAGTCAAACCCAAAAACTTCTTCATCTCATCCAGATTTGTGGGAGTCCACCGGGTAGCTCTAGAGCGGGGCCTAAGTCTGGCACTGTTGTCCCTCAAAAACTGTTCAGCATACAAATTAGTCTGCTCAACAATCTCAGCCAAAAATACATCATCCATGAACAACTGAAAAAACTGTATAGGCAAAAAAAATTCACAATCCACTCTACACCCTGCATCACCACTAAAGGCAGGAAACACCGGCTGCACCATGTTTGGATCAACCCAGAGTCCAGCGCTTCCAGTAGGAAGCCTTGCAGCCTCAGGCTGCAATCCCGATGTCTCTTGCTGCACCATCGACACATCAGTGTCTTCCTCTAAAACAGGCACTTCATCCGCACTGAGAGTAGCTTCATCTGCACTGAGAGTAGCTTCATCATCAGATGATTCCTCGTGGACAGAAAACTCACTGCCAGAATCTTGCACTCCCTCCTCTACCTCAGACGCACTGTCAGTGTCATAATCCTGCTCAGAGGAAGATTCAAAAAGCATACCAACCACCTGCTGAGCAGTAATTCTATGGCTAGCCATAATCCTTACTAATAAAGGTAACTTGTCAAACAAGTCAACAACAACAAACACTTTGTAAAATAAGCAATAAACAAAATGTGTCTTTATCACAAAGACCTATATACTCCAAAACTATACCACTCACTTGCCAGAAGCAGCTAGACTCACCACCACCTACTCTGCACAGACACGTAAGGATCAACAACATCCCACTAAAAAAGAAAAAGAAAAAAGAAAATTACACATAAGACAATGCAAAACACATCGCAAAGAATTTCATGCTCAAAACACTAACTAAATATGCTGCCATTATTACACCACTTACAAGAAAATTCATTCATACATGACAATAATACTCATTTGGAGTAAACACAACAAAAATGTTTTTCTTACCAAATAAATGCAAATACGCAAAACTGCAGAACAACCACTGCCGAAACCGCAAACAAGAATCAAAAGCCTTACACTAGAATAAAAAGGAGAAAAAAACATTACAATCACATATGCAAATAATGCACCAGTCCACACACAATCCACCAACCAAGCTAAGGGGTAGGTGGGCCTAAGAGTATAAATAAAATATTCACCCCCGTAAAAGGGGAGCAACCCTTGCCCAAGAGGCCACTCCCCAACACTAAAATTTAAAAACCCTGGTGTCTAGTGGCTTCTGCCCCCCTTGGGGGCAGATGGGCCTAAAAACATACTGCTGATCTGCCACCCAAAGAGGGCAGAAATGGCCACAATCATCCTCCCATAAAGGGGAGCGACCCTTGTCCAAGGGGCCGCTCCCCAACATAAAAAAAATCCCTGGTGGCCTAGTGGCCATATAAAAAAAAAAAATCAGCCGATCTGCCCCCCAGGGGGGCAGAAACAGCCAAATTAATGCTCCCCAAAGGGGAGCGACCCTTGCCCAAGGGGCCACTGCCACAAATAAATCCCTAATGGTCTAGTGGGCCCGTTTTTTTTTTTTAAATGGCGAGATCTGCCCCCCCCGAGGGGGCAGACAGCCAAAAACATTGCCCCCAAAGGGGAGCGACCCTTGCCCAAGGGGCCCCTCCCCACAAATTAATCCCTAGTGGTCTAGTGGGCCACTAAATTAAAAAAAATGGTGAGATATGCCCCGCTAGGGGGGCGCAGACAGCCAAAAACATTGCCCCCAAGGGGGAGCGACCCTTGCCCAAGGGGCCACTCCACACAAATTAATCCCTGGTGGTCTAGTGGGCCACTAAATTAAAAAAATGGCAAGATCTGCCCCCCTAGGGGGGCGCAGACAGCCAAAACATATTGCCCCCAAAAGGGGAGCGACCCTTGCCTAAGGGGCCGCTCCCCGCAAACAGTTGAGCCGATTTTAAATTAAAAAAAATAAATCCCTGGTGTCTAGTGGGCATTCCTGCTGCACGATCGCATGATCGTGCAGCAGGAATGCTCAAAAGAGGCATCAGGGGAAAGGAAAACCCTTTACTTTCCCCCGATGCCTCTTTTGTTTAAATGCCCCCTTCTCCCGAGGAGAAACTTACCTGTTCTCCTGCCGACGCGCTGGAAGCAAATGGCTTCCAGCGTGTTGGGAATCCTCTAATGACGTGGAGAGGGGAGGCAGGGGAAGGGCTTCCCCTGCCATCCCCGGTGGGGACACCTTAAAGGGCGGCCCACGGGGGGAGCACCAGCGCTTCCCCCGTGGGTGGGTGCTAGGACGGCCAGAAGCCGTCCGATGCACACGCCCACCGTGACGTCAGACGGCTCCCGGCCGTCCGACGCACGCAAAGGGTTAACTTACATATACTTCCCTAGTATATAGTACAAAATGTACCCAGGGCCAGTAAGTTAAATTTCACTAGTAGACTGCAGCACTCATTGTGTCACCACTAAAATGGCAATGCAAAACATGGCTGCATGCCTGTCAACTGTAAACTGGCTGTGCAGAATAAAGCTACAAGTTCGACCTGTCAAAATAACTCCTTTTGACATGCATAAACCCTTCTTTTAAATATTAATAAGCCACCCCTAAGTAGGCCTTAGATACCCACAAGGCAGGGTGCGTGATATTTTAAAGTAGGACATGTAAACAAATTAATGTTAAACATGTCCTTACACTGACAATGTACTAAAAGCTATTTTCACTGCTGCAGGGTTAGCTGTTCTATAGTAAAGCATTAGGATACATTATTATAGTTAATAATGTATCTCCTCCTAGGAACCAGATAAAAAGATAAGTCTTGGAATTTTTTTAATATTTATTACAAATACAATTCATTGGTAAGGTCAGATTTGTAGCAAATTTTTCAATAAAAGTCCCAAGAACCTAACTATCTTCAAGCCAGCCTGCCCTGTCACAGGCAGATGTAGTTCACACCTGGGCCTGCTCCTTTTATTGTCCTTCCTGCCAGACAGAGGCCAAACCCAGTGGGAGCGGAGCTGCCCCCAGAATCAGTTTTGAGTGTGAACCGGTGGGGGTGGGAGAGTGGGGGGGCAGGGGGGAGGGTTGCTCATTTTCCTGGCCACACCTCTAGGGCGGGCACTGGAGCTCTACACAGGGTAGGAAAGGTTCTGCCATCTCAAATTTAATTAGAGAGGGGTACTCTGGAATTGTATGCAGTCAAACACACAGGAACTACTGCTAAAGTGGGTAGGGTTACCCCTAGGAACGTATTTCTTGTTGGTTAGGGATGGGACAGGTGTCGCCCTCACTCATAGGCTAGTTCAGGCATAAATGTGGCACCCCTGGGCACCCTCTTCAGAACACTGGTGGATCTGTGGAAGACAGAAGAAGGACTGCAGCTGCTTTTGAGTACTGTGAGGAGATCCTGAAGGGCAGGACCTGCTCCCACGTGTACCCAGGACACAGAAGTAGACTCCATAGGTCAGTTGGTTCACAAAAGCTACAAGAAGATCACTTTTCTGAAAGAGTCCAGCTGACCAGTTTCAAGTGGCCCTGCCCAGGACTCTGCTGGTGGCATCTTTTGGAGTGAGTCCTGACCCCCCAGGGCTGTTTCTGAGGTCCTGGAATCCTTGGGCTGGGGTTCGATTGTGCTCCTCTAGCCCAAACTGCAAAATCTAGAACTTAGAAACTTTTTTCCAACTTTCTGCCTGGAGAACTGACACAGACAGCGATCGATGTCAAAGCGGCAGCCGCCAATGCCAAATCATCAGTTGATCTCAGCTTGCTGGTTTGCCTCGCTGAAGGAAACCCAACTTCCAGAACAGTTCTAAGTCCGAACGTAGAGGACTTTGACAGGGCTGGTGTTGAGCAGCATTCTACCGACGTCAAGTACCTTCCTGGACACGTACTTTACTCACTTGGAGCTTTCCCGCCTCCATCGACGACTGCACCAGGAACCCACTATTTAGCAACCCGTCGTCATCAAGCGACTCGTTGACAACACCTTTTCCTCCATAAAAGTTTCTAAGTCTGAATGAAAATCTTTGACCTGGACCAACCTAGTCCTGGTCTACAACCCACGCTCCATTATGGTCAGCCTTGATACCTACCTTTTTCCCAATCTAGCACAAACAAATGTCTGCGAGTGGCGCTTTGTGCTTTTTAGTGCTATTTTTATTAAAAACTTTTTTTTATTTACATTTGCGGTTCCACTTATTGAATTTTTGTTGTTTTGGTGCCATTTTGTTCATTAAAATATTCTCTATTTTTATAAATTGGCGTGAGATTTTATTGTGTTGTTGTTAGATTTGGGGGTCTCTAGTTGGCAGAGGTAGGTACCTTTGACCAAATAGGGACCCTTGCGTCTAGTCAGGGTAAGGGGGTACACTCCTAAAATAACCCCACCCTTGGTAGCTTGGCACTAGCAGACAGGCTTATATCAGAGGCAGTGTGTAAAGCATTTGTGAACACATAAAGTAATCCAGTGACAACACTACAGATGGACACCACACCAGTTGTATATTAAAAAATAAGTATCTTTTATATAGATTTAACACAAGACCACAAACGACAAAAATCAACAATACTGTACTTAAAAATGGTAGAATTAGCTCAGTTCTCTTTAGATGGTAAATGCGACACTTTGAGTTCAATGTACCTTTAGGATGCGTGACGCTATACAACAAAAGTGTTGCAGGGAAGGTGATGCGTCGGTTCCTTACACGCAAGAACGGTGATGCGTCGGGTCCCTACTGATGCGTAGGGGATGCGTCGGTTCTTCTCGGCGTAGGGAGGTGAGGCGTCGGTTTCTTACTGCGCTTCCGTGGCGATGCGACCAGCAACGCCGTGATGCGATGAAGATCCGGTGCAATGAACAAAGATGGCGTCTTCTTCTTGATGCGACACGATGAGTGCATGCCCGACAGCCGTGTGGCGACTCAACGATTCTTCTGAGCCGCGACAGGCCCTGCGACACGCTTCCCGGTGATGCGGCGGCGTCTGATGCGACGTCGAGCCTCTTCTCCGGCGATGCGAGGCGCTTCGGCAACGATGCGACGCCCGTGCGGCGACTCAACGATTCTTCTGAGCCGCGACAGGCCCTGCGACACGCTTCCCGGTGATGCGGCGGCGTCTGATGCGACGTCGAGCCTCTTCTCCGGCGATGCGAGGCGCTTCGGCAACGATGCGACGGCCGTGCAGCGACTCAACGATTCTTCTGAGCCGCGACACGCTTCCCGGTGATGCGGCGGCGTCTGATGCGACGTCGGTCCTCTTCTCCGGCGATGCGAGGCGCTTCGGCAACGATGCGGCAGCGGCGGCGACCCTCTTCCCCGTTGATCCTGCGGCATCTGATGCAACGTCGATCCTTTTCTTCGGCGATGCGAGGCGCTTCGGCTGCAGCGGCGACGCTTCTTCTTTGTGAGTCGCGCTTCCAGCTCCTTGCGACACGCAGTCCCTCAGAAAGTCCAGCACAGCAGCAGGCACTTTCCAGAAAGACTCTTGGGGAGCTGGTTGGTGAAGTCTGTTGTCCCTGAGACTTCAGCAGGAGGCAAGCTCTTTCTCAAGCCCTTGGAGATCCTTCATAAGTTGATGAAAGTACACACAAAGTTCCTTTCTTTGGCAGTCAGGCAACCACTGCAGGCCAATATCCCAAACAGCACTCAGCATAGGGATAGTCTCCTCCTCAGTTTCTCTGGTTCCTCTCCTCAGCAAAGGTTCTTCTTGTTTCCCAAAGTGATCTAAAATTCTGGGGTCTGGGTCCCCCTTTTTATACACAGTTTCTCTTTGTTCTCTGAAGGCAGAGAGGCCTTTGCCTAGTCCAAACCAGTTCTGGTCAGTCCTGGAGCACTTTGTTGACAAGACTCCTTCTTTCCTTTCACAGTGCAGGGCAGGGACATCAGACACACAACAGGAGGTGGAGCCAGCATTGTGGAGGGAAGGCACAGTCCTATTCAGGTCCCAGGTACAACTCCTCCCACCCATCTCCATGCAGATCTCTATTCAGCCCTGTGCTGACTCACCCTGTCTCCTGGAATCCCCCAGCCCCTGTCGCTCAAACTCCAGACAAGGAATACACAACCTAGCAGAGGCAGGCTTGGATAGTTAGGCAAGAAAATACCTACTTTCTAAAAGTGGTATTTTCAAACATAGAATGTTAAAACCAACTTCACTAAAAGATGTATTTTATCATTCTGAGTTCAGGCATACTAAATTCGTTTTTCTACCATGTTCCTGGGTCAGTTAGGATTATAAGATGTAATAATCAAACTGCCCATTCTGGCCTATGGGGAACAGGTAGCCTTGCAATGGTGAAAACGAAAATGGCTGTAATTCACTATTAGGACATGCCACACACACCAGGGCATGTCCTACCTTATACTTACAATGCACCCTGCCCTTGGGCCTACCATAGGGGTGTCTGATATGAAGAAAAGGGAAGGTTTAGGGACTGGCAAGTGGGTCCACTTGCCCAGTCAACATGGCAGTACCAGACTGCACACAGGCTCTGCAATGGCAGACCTGAGACTCACTTTTACAGGCTGCTTCTGTGGGTGGCACAACCAGTGCTGCAAGCCCACCAGCAGCATTTGAGTCACAAGCCCTGGGCACAACCAGTGCACTGTACTAGGGTCTGACAGTGAATCAAATCAACCAATCATGGAATCACTAATCCATACATCAATTTAACATAGGGAGCACTTGCACTGTGGCACTGAACAGCAGTGGCACAGTGCCCAAAGCATCTATAACCAGCAAAAACACACGAGGCAACAGCAAAAAATGGAAGGGAGACCCACGCCAACAGTGCCAGGTCTAACAGTTGTGTTTTCAACTGTTTTGGTACTTCTAAATGTTTTACAGTTTTTCTTAAATTAAGAGGGTTAGCTATGTGCCATGGCTATCAAGGGTTGAGCTCAGGTTTAAATTACATAAACCTTTACTGCCCCTAACAAGAATAGTGCCATTACTACATGTGGTGGGCTGCCACCCACCCCAAATAATAATCCACTTTCTTACAGTCATTAAATGAAGGGTAAAAAAACATACAATCAATTTCACACAAAAGCAGGCCTAAACAGCTGAGACCTCCATATTCTACCATAAAATATATCCTAAAATATATAAATATTAAAAACACATTCACCGATGCGGACACATATATAAAACTCATTTCTGCTCTACAGAGCAATTATTATATCCATTTCGCACTGTTCATAACTGCTATAGATTTGGGCAAACAAAGTCAATGTTTTAAATCATGAAGCAGCAATTTACAAATAGTGCAAATAATATCAAGTAGCAAAATGACATTCCAATTTCCAATATTAATCACCGGTTTAGCTGTAGAATGCTGTTAGGCAATTTCATCAAAAGTATGCCATATCTTATGTACACTTAGCATATTGGTGTACACATCTTTTTCAGTGCTACAAGTATAGAATGCTAAGGATCTTGGGTATGTCCATCATGCGATAGGGTATTAGAGTCTAATGGAAGGTGGAACCTTGTCTGACGTTTTAATGGCTACCCACTTTTTATGTGTAGCTCAGTTGTAGGTGAGTTTGAAGACCTCAATTATAAACAGTTTTCTAAATTGCATGTAGTTTGGTTCAACTCTGAGGTGCACGCACAAAGGTGCATTGGGTTATGCGGTGTGCGGTCTTAGAGTGTATATTCCTTGGTGGTATGTAATGGGGTACAGTGTATTATGAATTTGGTCCTTTCACCCAGTATGCTTTGTGAACTATACAGAGGACCCCCAACGTAATCACTTCTTCCAACCAATGCGGGAGTTTTAGCAATGGTGCTATGCTGTAACACTTGAAAAGGTTCAAGCGTATTATTGCTACCCTAATTTGTAGTCTTTGAAGCCTGTTGGTGAGATATTTAGGGAGCCCAATGTAGATAGCAGTGCAATAGTTGAGGGATGCGATGACAAATTCTCTTGAAATTTCCACGTGGTGGTTGCTTTAGAGGAGTGGGATAATTTTCCGTAAAATGGACAACTGTAAGTTGACCGCTTTAGTCATAGTGTTGACCTGGAACATGAACAAAACATCACAATCCAAGATGATTCGCTGGTATTTACCCTTTGGTAAGGTAAATGAGGATGTTCCTAGGCCACAGGCTCAGGGTAAGACGTTGGGTTCAGTGACTCCACAAACCAGCATTCATACATGTACTCCTTCATCTAGTGGAATACATGATTATGTGTGCTGTTTCCCAGCGAAACTGGATTCAGGTGTTTTTGGCGTACATTTGGAAAGTCACTTGGTAGTGTTCCAAGTGCTAGACAGGAGAGATACATAGATGTTCAATAAGAGTGAAGAGACGGTGAGCCCTAGAGTATGATTTGCTATGTAACATTGCTCAAGACGGCAATTCCACTGCCTTAATCCTTATTATTTGACTGTGGATCTAGATATCCCTGCCCAGTTTCCAGCATATCCAGATGATTCAGTGGTCCACTGCCCTTTTTTAAAGTAATGATATTCAAGAAACCTCCACCCTACAATAATTGAGCACGGGAAATCCTGTAGCCCAGCAGAAGACATTCTGGTATTCAAAGGGTAGCAAACGCCAACAATGAATTGCGAGATAAGTCAAAAAATATTTCAAAAGCTGTTTAGATCTGCTGTTAGATATAATAAACTATTTCTTTGATTAACAGGCACAAATACGAGTTTCTACACTGCGGCACCACCCCAGATGTTCGGATCACAATACCACCACATAGAATTGGAATTCTTCTGGACTACGACAATTGGAAATTATCCTTTTTCAACATGGAGCCATTTCAACATCTCTACACCTTCGACAGCCATTTCCAGCACTTAGTGCTTCCGTGTTTTGCTTTGGAAAAGCCTGGAGTTCTTAGAATCCGTAATGGTATTGAAATTCCCAAGGGTGTCCTTCAATCATAAGACAAGCATTGGCATAGCCAATAGGTCTCGCCTTTGGAACCTTATAAGTATTTAGTTATGCAGTACAATATCCTTGGTGCAACAACATCAACTGTTGCATGTCTAAACACTTATAAGGTCCCAAAGGCGAGACCTATTGGCTATACCAATGCTTGTTTAAACATTATCCCTACATACATAAGGTTTGCAATTTAAAAATGTAAATAAGGACGAAAAGACAGACTGCTTTACAGATGCGCTGTAAAGCACATTCCCCCCAAAAAAATTAGAAGAGAGACACGCAGCCTTTTAATGCACACAAACGCACCCATAAACGTAAAACTTTAAAGAAACAAGCGGGTACTTTTTCATTAGGTATAAACTTCACGTAGAATGGAAAGACTGTAATAGTTTAGCAAACAACACAAAGACACCCTGCCTTTTAACTTGCACAAAGCCACCGATGACACATCTCTCTTTCGTTTGCTAAATTCTTATAGTATTTTCCTTCTAGATCGTTTTTATACCTAAAGTAAAAGTATCCCTGCCTTTCAGTTTGCACAAATGATCTGCAAAATGTGAGTTTAAAAATACAAGCAGATACACTCTTTTCATTCAATCGTGCGTTTGTGACTTTGCTAAAAGTATTTGCTTGTTTATTTAAACTTTTACATTAAACATGCATGACGTTTTCATTTTTTTTCTATTACACAGTAACTTTTGATGTCAGAGAGACTAAAATGTACACAAAAAACACCAGATGTGGGTTTGTAAATACCAAACTTATTTGCAGCTTCTAAAGTAGGGTCATGTCTCGGTAGGAAGCTTCCCATCCAGTGATTTATGGAAATTCACTGAATGTTGATGTTCCCAAATGCAGTTAAGGAGGGCGATAGCAATCTTTACAGCTATGCATCTCCTTTCACAACAAGAAACTATTCCGCCCTCTTCTGCAACCCCTCCCTCCTGCTGGTAGCTGTCTCTCTTCTCCAATGAGAAACAAATTAACCAATGTGTCCACACACTCCCTTTCCAACCCTCTAAACCTTTTCCAATACAAGCATTTGCGATGCATTTGCTCTGGCGCTGGTCGACTTCTGTGGAAGCGGAGAGAGAAGGCTGGGGGAGGGCAGCGTCTCTGTCTCGCAGTGTTTGGAAGCATTTCTAGGCGAGACCTATAAAAAGCTTCGTGAAGCGTGTGCATGCTTTTCCTAAATAAACAAAAATGCTTGCAAAGCAAACACACACATTTTGGGATGCAGGATTAAATTGGTTTGTTTTTCATTAATTTAAGTAGTTATAACAAGTTACAATGCACTGTAAAACGAGAACGGGACAGCGTGCCTGCCTGCTATATTGAAAGTGGCCCGTGTTTGCTAGTTTGCCCTCCTGTGTAGAGAGGAGAGAGACAAAGAGATTCTCTCTACAAATTACTCTCGTAAAAATAAGGTTGTCTGGAGAAGCCATGTTTTGGAGAAGACAGCCGTTCTTTAGAGATGAGAAATTAAAATACCCGGTAGTGGTTTGTGGAGGAAAGAGACGCACTTAAAGTGAAAGCGGCGCCATTCACAAACAATTAAAGTCCTGCTTAAAGTAAAAGCAGCGCTGCTGACAAACAATTAAAGGTGCGCTTAAGTGAAAGCGGAACCTTTCACAAACCAGTGTGTTTCTCCCCAAAAAATCAAACATGTATGCCGAGTGTGATAAAAAAAATATTTGCGGAGTTTGCAGAGATCATTGATTCCCATCCAAGCCAATTAAAGTAGAAAGTGTAAACAAAAGAAGTGATCTGCTGAGCGCGAGCCCAGAGTGAAAGCGGCACCATTCACAAACAATTAAAGTCGTGCTTAAAGTAAAAGCAGCGCTGCCGACAAACAATTAAAGGTGCGCTTAAGTGAAAGCGGCACCTTTCACAAACCAGTGTGTTTCTCCCAAAAAAATTAAACATGTATTCCGAGTGGGATAAAAAAATATTTGCGGAATTTGCAGAGATCTTTGATTCCCATCCAAGCCAATTAAAGTAGAAAGTGTAAACAAAAGAAGCGATCTGCTGAGCGCTAGCCCATGCAAACAACAAGCGCGGCCGCAAACGGGCAAATGCACACAGATGCAAACAGCTCTTTTCAAGCACTCGTGCTTGTGCTGGCATCCATGAGAGCGAGCAGCGGCGCGCAGGCCATCATTTCAATTAGCACGCTCGCTCCCGCAAGGTGGATGCAAGCACGAGTGCTTGAAAAGAGCTGACCGATTCCTAAAGGTCACTCCTAGAGCAGCGCTGCGCGCTACGCTCTAGGCGAGACCTAAAAAAAGCCTATGTGCTCAGAGAGGGGAAATGAAAATGAAACTGCATAACATTTTAACTTTGCAAGCAAATGTATTTATATTTTCATCAACCAAAAGATATTAACATGTGCTTTGTTTTTGCATCTTATGGCTTTTAAAGAGCCTGGAAATGTAGAAAAGTCCTACACTCTTCAGGGGTATTAATAGTCCTAGCCCTACACTCGAATGAAAGGTAATTTATAGAGTGCAACTAACAACCAAGAAGCTTTGGCAAAGCTTATAGGTTTCGTCTTTTTGCAGATGCTGTTCAGCATCAGCAAAGTTTTAAGTTGTTAAAATGTTATAATGTTGTTTAATTGTGTAAATTATTTTAAATGTTGAAAAAGAAGACCGTTTCTGTAGGTGTTTTCATTTTTGAAAGATGCTAAATAAAATGTTTTTTCGTTTAAATACTTTCCTAATATCTAGTAAACATGTAGATGTCTAAATAAAAATTAGACTTTAAAAATGTAAATAATGCAGTAAACAAAAAGGCGTTACTTAGCTATTCTAATTATTTTGTAAACTTAGCATGCTGTTGTTAGTAAGTGACATCTGACTAGGTCAGATGGTGGAGACAGAAAACAGGTAGATGAGACAAAGAAAGATATATAAAACAGAGGTATAGACATTCAGATAGGCGAGAAAGATTGAGAGGCGCAGGTAGAGGCAAATAAATAAAGACAGAAACATACAGAAAGGCAAGGAGTGAGAGAGAGAAATAGTACAGTTAGAGACATGTAGATAGAGGGAGTTAGAGCGGCGTATAGCTAAAGTGGGACAAAGATTTAAAAAACTAAGGTAAAGAGACTGATAGATATGGTCATACAGAGATAGAGACAGATAGTGACATACAGAGTCAGACTGATAGAAATAGAGAAATTGCGGCAGTCTAAGGGACATAGAAATAAACACAGATACGAGATAGAGATAAATATAGAAAGAGACACAGAGACAGGCAAATAGTCAGTGATAGAGTCAGAGAATAAAGACATATAGATAGACACATATAGATAAACACAGATAGAAAGGCAGATAGGCATAGACGAAGATCGAGCCAGTGAAGGATAGAAAAAGGCAAAGCAAAATAGAGACAAATAGGCAGAGACTGACAGTGATAGAAAGAAACTGACAGATAGGTAGAGACAAACAAAGGCAGATAGACAGAGACAGATATAGACAGGAGGAGAGCGGTATATAGAAGCAGATAGAGCTCAAGATACACACTATAGCACAAGATAGTGACAGACAGTTAGCTATAGAGACACACAGAGCCAGATATAGAAAGATCCTGTTAGAGGTAGAAATACAGAGACAGGCGGAGATCCCCAGACAGCGACAGATGGTTTGAGACAGTCAGAGAGACACACATAGAGATAGAGATAGACACAGACAGGGTCACAGAAATATAAGATAGCAACAAAGAGATAGCAACAGATAAAGGTAGGAAGGTAGTGATAGAGACAGGTTGAAACATAGAGAGATAGAGAGAGATGGGGCGCAGAGACAGATATATACAGACGTAGACAGATAGAGACAATACAGAAAGAGGA
Source organism: Calotriton arnoldi (assembly GCA_963921515.1). Lineage (NCBI taxonomy): Eukaryota > Metazoa > Chordata > Amphibia > Caudata > Salamandridae > Calotriton > Calotriton arnoldi. The sequence goes on along the minus strand of CAWUFW010002281.1, from coordinate 2,017,838 downwards.
ATCAAAACATCCAGTAACACAAAAGTAAGGAGAGGCGACGTGTACCCTGATTTTTTTTAATTGCAAAGAATTGACAGAGCCTAATGTTACCAAAGAAACATAGGCTAAACAAATAAGTGAAAAAGCCTCCCTAAACAACTACTAAGTCAAAACAGTTGAATACAAGGCACAAAAACCAACAACAAATAGACCCAGAGCTCACAGGCACATCCTTACCAACCAATGAAATTTGACTCTGCTGTGCAGGGGCAAAATGCCCTTGCTCAACTTAACTGATAAGTAAATTATGTAATGGCTGTTGTGTTAACAAGACAGAAAGAGAAGTGAAATTGCCAAGAAAGTCAAAGACTGGAAAGGGTTGACCCATTCCCACATCTATAGCCCTGAAGGAGGGCCCAACTTTTAATTGAAAATGAGACTAACCTAGGGCCAAAGAAAGGTGAAACAAAGCCTTCACAGTGGTGTGTGCTACGTAAGGATCATGTGTTTCCGTCCTGATGAATGCCACGGACCCGTATGAGCCAGCAGGCAGAAACATGTTGACGGTTTTAGTGGTGATGGGGTACTAGCTACCCTTGTCTCCATATTTGTTTTATAATACCAAGTGGTAGCCCACTTAACATAAAGGTCAGTTTGGTATATCACTTTGTTTTTTAATTCTACAATTTCACGGGTCCATACCTAGTTAGAAGTACCTCCTTGACTCCAGGGTGTAGGCCTGCTCGTCACCAAACCAGTTTTTGAAGGGCATGGGGAGTCCTATGATGAAGCAAGACACCTAGTAATGTGTGTGAGGACATTCCATCACATTTTTTTGTATGTCCAGAGATAGGCTACTGTAAGATGAAGCATTGTTTTGAAAAAAAATTCCAGTGGCTATGTTGTATGTAACAAATGATCACTTTCAAAATTACCTGGAGAGACTGCAAGTTAGACACGTAACAAACCTGCCGGAAGCCTACATGAATGTTTTTATTCGTTTTGAGTTGCTAACACCCTTTTCCTCAAAGTGAGCATATACAAGAAATACACAGCTCCTATCTGAAGCTTTATTTAAAGTCACTTTTAGCGCAAAGTACATGTAAAAATATTATTGCAGATATAAAAGTAGCAATATATGAACAATGTAAAAATAAAAAACAAGCAACATATATACATTGCGAAGACTCCTTTCATTTCTAGCACTAACTAATAAACATATTAGCACCAAAGGCTTCCCATTTTACGAGGGTTCATTATTTACATGTTTGTCGTCACATACCTGAACTTCATTTATATTTTTCCAGTCCTCTGCATGTCTGCAGGACAAGGCTAGATTGTGTCTATGAGGCTGCATTGTGTATCTGGTAGCATCCTTGGTACACTAACTGCTCTACACCTTGTGCTCTACACCTTCTTGAACCGCTCTACACCTTCTGGAACCGCTCTAAACCTTCTGGAACCGCTCTAAACCTTCTGGAACCGCTCTACACCTTCTGGAACCGCTCTACACCTTCTGGAACCGCTCTACACTTTCTGGAACCGCTCTACACCTTCTGAAACCCAAAGCTCCTCTCTCCCGAAGAGAGATCCAAGGGTCATTTTATATTATTTCTTGACATTATTTTGAGAAAAATACCTTTGTGATAAATGATGCATATGAACTAATCAACAATTTCAAATCAATAATAACATTTTAGGCCGTATGTACAATGAGTAAATGCACAATACAAAGGACACTTAGTAAGCATGTAGAGCAAATCACAATACCCCAATAGAATGATAGTAAGCATTCTAGTCAATATGTGAATATATGTAATCACATTAAAACGTTTTACATTTCAGTATATGTCAGTGCACAATGAGAAAACAGTCTTAGGGCTAATTAAAAAATGCAGCAAGGTGCAAAATCAGGTGCACAAGCTGGAAGCAAAGCTTGGCTATATTGGTACCAGCAGCAGCTGTAGACCCCTTGTCTTTTTAAACTGAGTTCTGTACAATAGACAAGCATAGAACCTCTAAATCAAAATTGTCAACAGTTGTTTCAGTTGTAGGAGGTGAAGGTGAAAAACAAACCTTGGCGTTCATCAGCCAAAGCTGGAGAGACAGCAGGAGGTGCAGTAATTGACGAAGTCGCCAAAGGTGACAGAAAATCGTAGTTAATGAGAATGTCAAGAGGGTATCATATTAGCTGCAAATGAGCAAATCAGTGATGCCACAATAGAAGCCAACAAACCAGAGACCAGTGAATAAGGAGACGTTGAAGGCATAGCATGAGTTAGTGGGGCATAAGGTAGCAGCAACAGTGTTTCATAAGCAGAAGACGCGATGATGGGAACTTGCGAAGCCCCACAGAACAAATGGTGGATCAATTCTCACTGATTCGTAAGAATCACAACTGAATGTTCGAATGGAATGAATGATTAGAACTATCATGTGAAAATGCAGCATTGAAATAAAGGTCTTAACGCTGGTAAAAGTCTGAGATAGCTTAAAGTTCATGGCTCATCCAGCCTGGAAAGCCACTCCAATCCCAAGTAGAAAGCAATAGCATGATGCCAGTTCTGCTCAGTTTGGTACAAGCATATGCATCATATTAGTATCATGATTAACATGATCACTGAACAAGATTGTAGCTAGTGAGTACGAAAATATAGGTGTACTTCTGTTTACTGTTTAAAGGCAACAAACCTGAACCAAACATTTTAAAGAAATTAACAGTAACTACTGAATTGGCAGAATTATACACAGCACCAAGCAGACCAGTAAAGTGAGTCTGAAACTGAGTTTTCAAGAGAAGCTGTATCTTTATCACAGAATGTGTTCTCTGAAAGTCTTTCTGTGTTAGAACAACAAAAAGCTTATTCGTTTTATCAAGACACATAGGAATTAAATTAGCCTTTGGCCAAAAAGGAACACCAAAACCCTTGCTGGAGGAGGATATAATACCACACCAATGCATTTTACAGTATTTTGCACAGTAAACAGATAGAGATAAACATAGCTGGACCCAACCCACAACACGAAATATTAGCACTGAAAACATGCCTACCTTTGTTGACAAGATCATATGAGGGAATGACAGATGCATGTGCAACTAGAAAAAAGGAAGCAAGATCAGGCTTTGAAAAGTCAAAAGAACCATGTTTTGTAATTGAAATTATATTACACACAGTGAATGTCATCAAGTATTAATACATGAAGATTTGCTAATAAGGGCAGAAGCTACATTGAGCAAACAATGATGTTGGAACGGAAGTTACCACCAATGTAAAAGATATGTGTTGCATATTGGTCCATAACATTCCATAGAGACTTGTCTTTTATACCCATAAAAGTGTGAAGTGGAGATGGCACTAGAAATAGTCCCACGTATCAATCACATTAGGCTAGAATTGTCAGCAGGAAAGGTGTCCCTTCTATTTGTTCTACAGAGAGAAGATGATAGGCTGTGTCTTGTTAGCGAAGTACTGCTGATGTGCAGTGACATTGTAAGGCCCAAACAGTGCAGTTCCATTGAGGAGGGGCCAGGACATACTGTGCCTGTAGAGCCCAGCGTAACTGGGTAACACTAACTGCATGCATTTGAACTTGTTCTTGACATAATGGAGACAAAGGGGCAAATTTGCAAGAAAATGGCACAGTGTGGTGCCGCCGCAAGTAATTTTGCTGCGCCGAGCTGCGTCATTTTTTAAGTGCAGAAATGCGCCATATTTACAACAATAGAAAGCATTCCTATACTAACGCCGGCGCAAAGAGGCAGCCTAGCACTAGCGCAGACACCCTTGCACCATGGTGCAAGGGTGCCTGCATTGCAGGGATGATCATTGTTGTGCAGGAAGGGACACCTGCACAAAAACAATCATCGATGGTGTTTTGCTCCTTCAATGAATGCTGCAGCATGCCGCACACATAGAAAGAGCAAAAAAGCTTTTGCAATGCAGTCGGTCTCGCCTTTGGAACCTTATAAGGATTTAGCAATGCAGCACATTGTGTAGCCCCGGAGCTTTCCGTGCGGCGAGTCCCTGATGAGCAAGATTCACACTGGTCAGAGCATGGTAAGGCAGAGGGCGCTGTTAAACTAAGAGCATTGTCCACAACCCACTTGATGGCAGCCTTAAATGCCTGGAGATTATGTAGCGCCGAAGACATGAGCAGGAGCAGCTGGGAGCTGGGCCGTCGGGACAACCAGGAGGAACCGTGAACGCAGAGGGGGAGTGGCAAGGAGTGATAGCAGGGGAAGCACCAAAAACAAAAGAAACACGAGTGCCGACGAGCGAAGCCCGGCCCCCATCCGCCAGGCACTGCCTCCTCCTGCAGGACAACCAAAAAGAACCGTTAGTAAAATCACCAGGGGAGGAAAGAGCCACACAAAGAAGGGACAATTACATTAATAGACCAATAAAAAGCAAGCATTTCAGAATGCCACAGAAAACAAATAATAGCAATGGATGGGCGTGCTAAAAGCCCACAGAAGAGATACAGCATGTCTTGCACACAGAACATGCGCTGTCTGGGCTCGACCTAAAAACGAGGAGAAATCAAATTATTTCTCCTTGTTGTGCCATTCTTACCCCTCCCCTGGGGAGGCGTAGGTTTTTGGCACTGCCTCAGATTTACAGATCCTTGTATATCTAGAGCTTTGTCAAAAAGCAATGGGTGTTGCATATCAATGCCCACAGCAACACTCATTGCATGCCCCTTTGCCGCAGAAAACTGCAACGAGGAGGGCCATATTTACAAGACTGCATTAAACCACGCAAAGTGGCTTAGCGCCGCCTTGTAAATATGGAGCAGGGCACAGCGCCATCGGTGCGCCACAAAAAGTGACTCTCCAGTGGCACAATGCCCTTGTAAATATGTCCCAAAATCTCTTTGACTTGATTTAGGGGCTGAAGAATTGATAGCAGAATTAGAATAAATGTGTTTAGATAGTGTATGCATGATGTTACCCATCATATATAAAGTAATTTGCAATATTTCTCTATTACGGGTATCAGCTTGTTTTGCAGAATAAGTTGCAGAATGCTGCATCAAAGCATTCAGTAGTACAGAGAATGGATCACACTTTACCCTAGCAGGAGATAGACCTAAAAGAAAGTCAGTTATATTCATGTCGTCATGTACTTTCAGCATGTTTTCTCAGAGAATTGAGGTCAAACTTTGATAACCATTATTGGCATAACTTACTAACACTATATCTAGTAACTGTTACAGGTGAATACCTAGGATGAGGTTTATATGACAAAGGATCAGAAAGTTGCGATAAGAATCTTCAAGTATATTTGTTAGTATCGATCAGCCAGTGCGTCACTCTGCCTGAGGTATATGATGGAATAGTAAATGTGCCTTTTCAACTTAATTGTTTCATCTCATCAGTCATCTAGGATATGTGCAATCATCCCTAGGAGCTAATGGGGCTCAAAAAATCATAAAAATTTCACTAGACCTGCAGGTCTAGTAACTTCAAACATCTACTCGACCTAACTGTAATGCCATTGACCTCTGTCTCAGAAAGCCAAGCAAATGTGACAAGTTAACAAGATTTAAAGGCAAATTCACTTTGTGAGCAATAAAGATGCCCTTAAATCTTGCTATCTTGTCACATTTTCTCTGCTTTCAGAGGCAGAGGTCAAAAGTCAGTTTGTCTTCCTACTCGCCAGAAAGGGCGAGGAGGACCTAAAAATTGCTTGTCTTAATTGAATCTGGCTCACAAATGCAAACGGGCGAGTGGATTTTTCGAGCCCTGAATCTGACAATTCTTAAGGGAAGTTAAACCCAGGCATGTAGTTTGCTGAACAGTTTCATTACAAAAATATATTCTCTTTGATACAGGAATGCAGGAAATAATGTATTAAATGCCACAACCTGACAGGATTAAGTGTCCTAGAAAATTGTACTGCGATAGTATCCAGCTAAAATGTTTAGTTGTGTTCTAAAAAGAACTCAAGAAATTGATGGAAATACATAGCTTCATGTTCTGTGAACAAAATTATTGGCAATATTTTCGGGATCTTTCAAATACGAATAAGCAGATGAAAAATATTGTCTATCAATGTCAAAATAAACAAACGTTTCCCGCGGGGCCCTAGAAGTGTCATCCCACAGCATCTCACAGTGTTTCCAAGGAGCGAAACCATACATGCTATTCGATTGATGAATGTAATAGTGTCCATAATGTTAAAAACAAGACATTTCTGCGTAATTTTCTGTATCAAGGTAATGAGTTCTGTATCAAGATAAAGATCTGCATAGTTGAGTGAAGCCTATCAGGTAATAAGATCATTCAGGAGCTGTTCAAATGTTTTAATGTCACATGAACTTGCTTAAGAACCTGGCATGATGGTGATAGCCAATGAAATATGCAAACCATATGGCATTTGTAAGCCTTCCCTAGGACCTTCTATTTGATATGATAGTTGCCACCCATAAATGCCATCAGGCAATAGATATGCAGTTATGTTAACAACTTGATGGCTACTTGCCACAGGATGAATGTAGCTGCAACTTTTATATCACAGGAGATGGTGAAGAATATTCCAGAAGGATGTATGACAGAACCATGCACGCCATTACCACGCAGTCTTTACCACGCAATACCTTTACCATGCATTGCCTTTACCACGCAAGTCGTTACCACCATTATGCCATTACTACGCATACGTTTACAACGAAAATGTAAGTATATATCAGGTAAGTGAAAACACATATATATATTTATATTTATTTTCACAGGAAAAAACCAAAGGTTACAGGGACGTTATAGTTAGGAAATAGAATTTTAAAAAACTTAGAAATTCATTGAAAACACCAAAGGTTACAGGGACGTTATAGTTAGGCTCAGATTTCACTTGTACAAAACCAGTGAAATTCAGCAGTTATAGTTACTGGATGAGGTATTGGATGAGTCAGTGGCCATATGAGTGAGTGAGTGGCAGTGTGAGTGGCTCTATGGGTGGGTAAGTGGGTGTGTAGTGACTTTATGAATGAGTGAGTGGGTGTGTGAATGACTGTATGAGTGAGTGACTCGGTGTGTGGTGAGTGAGTGGCTGTTTGAGTGGGTGTTTGGTCAAGTGACTTGGTGTGTGAGTGGCTGTATTGGAGAGTGTCTGTGTGAATGGCTGTATGGGTGAATGAGCGGATGTGCTTGTATAAATGTGCAAATGGGTATGTAAGTGGTTGTGTGGGTGTGTGCCTGAGTGCGTAAGTGTTTGTATGGGTGAGTGAGTGGCTGTGTTGAGAGACTATATGGGTGAGTGAGTGTGTGTGGGAGTGACCATAGATAAATAAGTGGGTGTGTCAGTAGCTGTATTGGCAAGTGTGTGGCTATGTGTGTAGCTGTACGGGTGAGTGACTGGTTGTATAAGTGGCTGCATGGGTGAGTGAATGGTTGTGTGAGTGGCTGTACGAGTGAGTGAGTGGGTGCCTCTATGGAGGAGTGAGTGAGTATATGAGTACTGGTATGGGTCTATGAATGGGTATGAGAGTGGTTGTATGTGTGTGTCAGTGGGCAAACAAAAGGTTCTATGGGCTGTGAGTGGTTCTATGGATGATGTCATCAGTGATGTCATCAGTGATGTCATCAGTGATGTCATTTGAAATGTCGTCAGTGATGTCACGGACCATGTCATGAGTGGTATAATATGTGAGGTCATAAGCAGTGCATTTTGGGGGCGCAACTTATAGTTAACTCAGGTAACTATAACTGCTGAATTTCACTGGTTTTGTACGAGTGAAATCTGAGCCGAACTATAATGTCCCTGTAACCTTTGTTTGTTTTAGTGAATTTCTAAGGTTTTTTTTATTCTATTTTCTAACTGTAACGTCCCTTGCATTGCAGGGGCATAAGTTATAGCTCAGGTAACTATAACTGCTGAATTTCTATGGTTTTGTGCATGTATAGTCTGAGCCTAACTATAATTTCCCTGTAACCTTTGGTTTTTTTCAGTGACTTTCTACGGTTTTTTAATGTTATTTCCTAACTATAACATCCCTGTAACCTTTGTTTTTTTAGTGCATTTGGAAAGTTTTTTAAATTTCTTTTTCTAACTGTAACCTGTAACCTTTATGACTGGGAGTGTGAGTAGCTGTATGGGTCGATGAGTGGCTGTGTGCGTGTCTGTATGGGTCTGTGAGTGCGTGTGTGAGTGCCTGTATGGGTCTGTGAGTGGGTGTGAAAGTATATGAGTGTGTCAGTCACAAGGTTTGTGATTCTGAGTGGGTCTGTGAGTGGTTTTGTGAGTGTCTGAGTGGGTCTGTGAGCATGTGTGAGAGTGTCTGAATGGGTCTATGAGTGGGCGTGAGAGTATCTGAGTGGGTCTGTGAGTGGGTGTATGAGTGGGTGTCTGAGTGGGTCTATGAGTGAGTGTCTGAGTGGGTACATGAGTGGGTGTCTGAGTGGGTGTGTGATTGAGTGTGAGAGTATCTGAGTGGGTCTGTGAGTGGGTGTGTGAGTGTCAATGTAGATCTGTGAGTGGGTGTGTCAGTGTCTGAGTGGGTATATAAGTGGGTGTGAGAGGGTCTGAGTGGGTCTGTGAGTGGATGTGTGAGTGACTAAGTAGGTGTCTGAGTGGGTACATAAGTGTCTGAGTTGGTCTGTGAGTAGGTGTGAGAGTATCTGAGTAGGTTTATGAGTGGGTGTGAGAGTGTATGAGTAGGTCTGTGAGTGGGTGCATAATTGTCTGAGTGGGTCTGTGAGTGGGTGTGTGTCTGTAAGTGGGTGTGTATCTGAGTGGATCTGTGAGTGTCTGAGTCTGTGAGTGGGTGTATGAATATCTGCATAGGTTTGTGAGTGAGTGTCTGAGTGGGTCTGTGAGTGGGTGTGTGAGTATCTGAGTGGGTCTGTGAGTGGGTGTGTGAGTGACTATGTAGATCTGTGAGTGGGTGTGTGAGTGTCTGAGTGGGTGTGAGAGTGATTAAGTAGGTGTCTGAGTGGGTACATAAGTGTCTGAGTGGGTCTGTGAGTAGGTGTGAGAGTATCCGAGTAGGTTTATGAGTGTGTGTGAGAGTGTCTGAGTGGGTGTGTGAGTGGGTGCATAAGTCTCTGAGTGGGTCTGTGAGTGGGTGAGTGTCTGAGTGGGTCTGTGAGTGGGTGAGTGAGTGCCTGAGTGGGTCTGTGAGTGGGTGCATGAATGTCTAGGTGGGTCTGTGAGTGGGTTCGTGAGTGTCTGAGTATGGGTGCGTGAATGTCTGAGTGGGTATGTGCATGAGTGTCTGAGTGGGTCTGTGAATGGGTACGTGAGTGAGTCTGTGAGTGGGTGCGTGAATGTCTGAGTGTGTCTGTGAGTGGTTGTGTGTCTGTAAGTGGGTGTGTATCTGAGTGGATCTGTGAGTGTCTGAGTCTGTGAGTGGGTGTATTAATGTCTGCATAGGTCTGTGAGTGGGTGTGCTACTACCTGAGCAGGTCGGTAAATGGTGTGAGAGTACCTGTGTGGGTGTCTGAGTGGGTCTGAAACTGTTTTTTTTCAAAGTGCATCATGGATCCATGAAGGATTGACACAGGGGGGCCACGCTGAGCCTCACGGCAGCACCGCGTATCCCCGAAGTGGGGAAAAAATGAAATTACTCATTTTTGTACCCAACATAGGTCCCTCTGACACTCCTTTAACACACTCATGGGGTCAGGATACCTCTACCCTGACCCCTTAAATCACTTAGCAGAAAAAGTGTGAGGCCCCGATCAGGTTGTGGTCAGAAAATCAGAGCGTTGCTGGTGGCGTGTGGCTTCGCGGATCCACCGAGGGGGATCTGCGGAGTGTCCTATTCCCTAGATATCTATACTTTTCTTCTTTAATAACTCCGCAACTACCAAACAGATTTACACCAAATCACAAAAAGGGCTCTTTCTGGACCAATGAATTTCTGTCCAGCAATTCAGGCTGTAGTCGTGTTCAAAATCCCTATGGAAAATTGCATGTAAACGCATTTTTATTGACCCCCCCTTTTTCCCAGCCCTTGCTTGACGGATCACCCGGAAACTTTCCATGCACAACTATCTATCTATCTATCTATCTATCTATCTATATATATATATATATATACATATATATATATATTACCTACTGGCGGTCGCCAGTAGGCAGATATAGTTAGAACCTAGTTTCCATAGGAAAAGCGTTTTTTGATTTGCTAATAACTTTGGCGCCGTTTGACGAACCTTCACGAAATGTTCAAAATTAATTGTTCACTCAGGTCAGCTCCTGTCTTGAAAGTTTCGGGGTGATTCGTCACGGGGGCCGAGAAAAAAGGGGGGTCCCAAAACGTGTTTTCTCCATGTTAATTTCCATAGGAAACTTTAGACACGGCTACAGACTGAACTGCTGAACGGAATTACACCAAATTTGATAGCTCTTGGTCCAGAAAGCACGCTTTTATTTAAATGGTGTAATTCCGATCAGTAGTTTTTGAGATATTTAAAGATTTCCAGATATCGATATTTGAGAATTGTGAGATCTGATTGGCTGAGCCTTCCCGAGCACGAGCTTGCCTCTGATTGTCTGCCAACACACCAAACCAGGAAGTGTTGGCAGCCATCTTGTGCTTCAGACCGAGGTAGAGGGAAAAAGGTGACAGAAACATTAAAAACTAAAAAAGGAGGCAGGGTAGGAACACCCTGACACCGCCAGGCCTGCTCAGGGGGTCCCACAGGCCCAAAAAAAGCATTTTTTTTTTTACATTTTCAGCCGGGTCGCGCTGGGTGCGTGAACCCCATCGAAAATGCCGGGTGGGCCAGGTCCCGGGGGCAATCCTGAATTCTGTAGTGGGGGCCCTGATGACATCTCAAATGACATCACTGATGACATCATTGATGGCATCATCCACGTGATCATCTGATGCACATCCTCACACCCTAATAAAACCTTTCATACACCCACTGTAAAATACAGACTACCAATATCGAAACGATAGACACACCAATAGCAGTTAGTACATACCCGCTCAGTGATTCATACGTCTACACACACATCCACCCACTAACCCATACTGTCACTCATACAGGCAGTCATTCATCAATACAGCTACTGATATATCCACTCATACACCCATATAGACACTCACACACTGCCACTCACCCAAAGAGTTACTCAAAAACCTAGTCAGTCACCCAAAGAATTAATTACACTGCCATTTACTCACCTATACAGTTATACACACACCACGTCACTTATTCATACAGACACGTACTGTCTTCAACAATTACTGACATAAGCACACACTTATCCATGCAGCCACTGTCACAATCACTCACTGTTACATATAATCACTTATATACTTCAACACTCACAAATACTGCCTTTCACATATGTAGTTACTTACACATATACCACTAACACATCAATTCCCTCACCAACACAGCTATACGTACACTCACTCACCAATACACTACCTAACACACACACTCATAAACGCATACACCCAGTGAATCACCCTCTCACACATCCATGCAGGGAGTCACACACCCCCCCCGCCCACACAGACACTCAGGCACCCATACAGGTTCTCAGACAACGAATCATTCTTCAATATACCTTGGCATATATAGATATAACGTTCTTGAAATTTTTAGAAACACTCAGTCACTGGGTGATGTCATCAGTGATGTCATCAGTGATGTCATTTGAGATGTTATCAGTGATGTGATGAGTGATGTCACTGAGCATGTCATGAGTGATGTAATATGTGACGTCATCAGCAGTGCATTGCGGGGGCGCGAGTTATAGTTAGCTCTACTAACTATAACAGCCAAATTTCTTTGGTTTTATCGGAGTGAAATGTCCAACAAACTATAACGTCCCTGAAACCTATGGTTTTTTCAGTGAATTTCTAAGGTTTTTTAAATGCTAATTTCTAACTGTAACGTCCCTAAAACCTATGGTTTTTTCAGTGAATATATATATGTGTGTGTTCACTAAAAAAAACAAAGGTTACAGAGACATAATAGTTAGGCTCAGGTTTCGCTCATACAAAACCAGTGAAATTCAACAGTTATAGTTAGCTGAACTAACTATAACTCGCGCCCCGGCAATGCACTGCTGATGACCTCACATATTACATCACTCATGACATGGTCAGTGACATCACTGATGACATCTCAAATGACATCACTGAAACACATGAATAGTCAAAAAAAGACTGAAGCCTGGGCCCGATTTTACACCCTGACAATACTGCACATGGTATATGAGTCAAGCTCCCACTGGAGAACTCTCGTACTACAACTATTCATAAACAAGGAGGCATACATAATGCCAGCGCAGCATTACCCAACAGTTGAAACAGTTGAAAAGTTGCAACAGCTGAATGGTACTGAGTTCCAACCTCATTACTACCAGAGAAAGATAGCACTCTTGTTTCCTCAATTTAAAGAAATGCAAAGGCGAAATGGCAACTGTAATGTAGAGGGCCAAATTTATCAACACTTTACATCGGTTTGCGTCCCTTTTGTGATGTAAGCCCAGAAAAAAGTGTTGATTTTGGAATGTACTTTCCAGCACAAAACTTGTTTAGCACTGGGCAGTAGCTTCAAAGTAGATTTGCACTACTTAGCGCTACTTTGCTTCAATCAGGCATACAATGGGTTGTACATAGCCATTCTCATGCAACCACCCATGGATTTTTGACAAAAATCCCAATCTACTAAGATTGACAAGTGATTTGCAGGAAAATATACACCTCCTTGAGGCAGGCGTAATGCCCCAGTGAACCCAATGAAGAGCTGATCGGCCTCCAGGTGGTCTTTGGTGACATCGATGTAGAAGGAGAAAGCTCTCTTTGGGTCCACACACTGAAGTCTCTCTCCTCTTTAGTAGGATCAGGCAGAGTGAAAAAGATAGGTAACATGATGTTCTGACCAACATTTAAGAGGGTGACTACCTTTGGGAGGAAAGAGGCACGCATACGAAGGACCAGTTTGTATGGTGGGTGAACCGACAGAGCCTGAAGTTTGCTGACCCTCCTGGCCGATGTAATGGCCACCAGGAAAACCATCTTGATTGTCAAGAGCCGCAGAGAGCAGCTGTGCAGAGGCTCAATGGAAGAACTCATGAGGTATGTAATGACCAGACTGAGGCACCATTGAGGCATCACGAAAGAGGTAGATGGGATCAAATGCTCCCAAAATGCTTTTCAAAAACCGTATCACAACTGTCAACTTGAACAGGGAGGGTTGGTCCAGCAGCCGCAGCAAACCTGAAAGAACTGTTAGTTCACTCTTAAAAGCACCCATGGCAGAGCCTTGCCGGGCTAACAATAAAACAAACAGTAATATCTCTGACAGAGGAGCAGAAAGAGGGTCCACATAGCATGAGGAACACCAAGCCCCAAAGTTATCCCAGTGGCAGGCTTATACAGAATTGGTGGAGGGACTCCTGGCTGCCAAGATGACATCACAGACTTCGAGAGGAAGATCAAAAACCCTCAACTGTCGCCGTTCAATCTTCAGGCATGAAGTTGGAGAGGGTGCAGGTTCGGGTGTAGGACCCTGCCCTTTTGCTGCAACAGAAGATCCTCCCGAAGCGGCAGCCTGACTGGAGGACAGATGCTCAGGAGTTCGGGATATCATGCTCTCTGGGCCCAGACTGGAGCTACTAGGATAACTTGGGCCTAGTCTATTCTGATCTTCTTGAGAACTTGGGACAGGAGTGAAATAGGCGGAAAAGAGGTACAGGAGTCCCGAGTTCCTCTCGAGTCAGAACTCATCTCCGAGCAAGAGGCGCTTTGGAAACTCCAGTGCGTGTTCTCCCCATTCTTGAATGAGACCTTGCTGCACCTCCTGATGTAATTGCCATTCATAATTCGCAAGGCATCGACAGACAGCTGAGTTTATCGGCACTGGCGTTCAAAGATCCTGTCAGGGTCTGTACGACCAGGAAGATGTTCTGGCACTCCAGCCAAGCCCAGAGGTGCAGATCCTCCTGGCACAGGGTCCACAACTCCACCACGCCCTGTTTGTTGTAATACCACATGGCGGTGGAGTCCGTGAACATGCGAGCCAGTCTCCCTTTGATGGAGGGTAGGAATGCTTTCAATGCCAAGTGGATAGCCCTCAGTTCCAGGAGACTGATGTGGAGCTGAGCTTCCACCGGAGATCAGAGTCCTTTGATCTCCACCTCTCCCAAGTGGCCACCCCAAATGAGAAGTGATGCATCGGTCAACACTGTCAATTCTGGACGGGCAAGGTAGAAGGTCTGCCCTTGACCCAATCGTGATCCATTAGCCACCACTGCAGATCTTTTGCAAATTTGGACCAGGTCGGAAAGATTCCCCTGATGCTGTGCCCCTGGGACTTCAGATCCCTCTGCAGACCCCTCTTATGTCACTTAGTGTGCTTCATCAGCAATATGCTGGAGGCCATTAGACCCAGTATCCTCGGAGTCAGTCTCACCCAAATCCAGGACTGAGGTTGAATCATCGGGATCATAGCCCGAATGTCCTCAGCTCTCCACTTCAGAGGTTAGGCACGGAACTGCACTGTATCCAGAATGTTTGATATGAAAGCAGCCATCTAAGAAGGAGTCAGAAATTACCTTGGCAAGTTGATAGTGAACCCCAGCGAATGCAAAAGGTTTGCCGTAGTCTGGAGGTGGGTGATGACTGCCTGGTGCGAGCCCGCCTTCAGCAGCCTGTCATCGAGGTATAGGAAGACTGGAACTCGTGACCTTCGAAGGGATGCTGCAACCACCACCATTACCAGCGTCAATATCTGAGGGGAACTGGTAAATCCAAAGAGGAGCACAGTGAAATGGAAATGCTCCTGGCCCACCATGAACCGTAGGTAATGCCTGTGGGCTTGCACGACGGCAATGTGTGTTCTACCATTCAGTCTCCAGGATCGAGGGTAGACCGAACCGGAGCTAACATGAGCATCTTGAATTTCTCTTTCCTAATAAAGGCATTGAATGGGCGCAGCTCAGGGGAAAAACTAGGAATACCATCTTTTTATGGCACTTGGAAGTAGCAGCAATAACAACCATGCCTTATCTCTGGTGCTGGCACCCTCTCAATAGCTCCTCTGGCGAACAAAGCCTGCACTACCTGACCGAGCAAGAAGAGGTGGTCCTCGTTCAGTAATTTTAGGGATGATGGCAAGGGTGGAGGAGTTTCCTCAAATGGAATATCATAACCCTTCTGCACAATTTGGAGTATTCACCTGTTGGAGGTTACGTAACTCCAATGGGGCAGTTGGTGCTGGATCCTGCCACCAACTGGATGACTGTGCGGCGTGGATGGCTCACTAAAGTGGTTTGGAGGCTGCAGAAGCTGGAGGGTTGGGAGACTGGACAGTGCGCTGGGTATGACTCCTGTGTCCTTTCCGGGCTCCTTGACCCTCACTGTGAAAAAGGCTGGGTAGTCTCCAGGGATGAGGGGTACGGCTGATATTGCAGGCACCGATAGGTGCCCCAACCACAGCCGTAGAAGGGGCAAAAGGACTGCTGCTTTGAGAGGGAAAACAGGGAGTTGCTCAGGGACATGGTTCAGTTTCCCGGAACTGCTCCAGTGCTTTATCGACTTTGTCTCCAAACAAGCAGGCGCTATCTAATTGCATGTCAATGATGGACAATTGAAAATCCCTAGAAAATCCAATGGACCATTGTAGGAAAGTGCCTCTTTTGGACATGGTTAGCCCCCACTTTTTGCCTGGAAGATGATGTAATTCCAACTAGAAGTGCACATGGTTCCTGCCAACCCCTGTGCCAGATCTCCATCCCTAAACTGTACCTTTTGTTTCCACAATACGCACCCCTTTAGCTCCCATATAAGACCCTAGTAAAAGATACCCCTGGTACCAAGGGCCTTGTGGTTAAACACCTCTTTGCAGCACGCTGCAGCACGAATTGTGCCACCCTAAGGGACCCCTCACCAAACACATGCACACTGCTACTGCAGCCTGCGTTTCTTGGTGCAGACAAAACTGAAGAGTCGACATGGCACACATCCTGTGTGCCATGCCCACAGACACTGCATGAGATATAGGTAAGGCACCCCTCTGACAGGCCTTAGCCCTAAGGCAGGGCGCGCTATATCTCCTGCGAGGGCATATCTGCATGAGTAGATAAGTCTCTGCAATATCCCTGTCGATTCCTGGATATTGTAAGTGACCATGGAAGCCATAATAAGTACATGGGCTGGACACTCATCGTCACAAGTTCCCCAGCTACAATGATGGCTTCACTGGAATATGGGAAGTTTGGTACCAAACATCTCAGCATAATAAACCTGGACTGAGTGCAGTGTCAGATTTATTAAAAAGCGAACACAGAGGACCCCTTAGAGGAGTCCCTTAAAACCTACCAATCGTGTGGTAACCGACTGCCTGAGCCAGCCTGCTACCACGAGACAGTGTTCTGTCTTTATGGGAAGAGTGCCTGTGCACTCTGAGGCTGAGAACAATGCCTTTCCTGGGTGGAAGTGTTCACATCTGGCCCAGGTCAGGAAGAGCTATCCGTGGCGGGGAGCATCAAAGACCTTGTCGCCTTTGTAATGCGACCCCAGCCTCTCCTGTTAGAGCGAGCTGGCCCCCTTCCAGTCCTCACCCCCTTTTAGGCGGGAGGACAGGTGGGAAAATATGGAAAGAATAGGAGGTGTGCCCCCGTCTTCCAACTCCACCCCTCAGCTGCTGGAAGAAGATGGTGGGATTCCTCCAATCAGGATCAGGAATATACCCATCCCCCATGTGTGGTGAGCATTTAGTGGGGGAAGTCACCCTTAAGGTAAGTAGCCCATTGGCTACTGCCTGGCACTCCCTTTAAATGCCCCTAAATGCAGTATTTAGGTTCGCTCTCTACACACGACGAATTTACGGTTCCGGGTCAGCGCGAGGAACAGTGCAAGACCGTCCCGTACTGCACTGCACCGCAGCTCCGCCTGAGGCCTTCCGCCTTTAGTTTCCCTCCCCCTACAGAGGTAGCCTGGTGAGGAGACCGGGTGCAGCTTGTGGGGGTTTGTGGCTCTGCTTGGCCCAGCTCTTCCTTCTGCTGTGGCAGCAGTGGCGGTGGCGCCGGTGGTAGAGCCAGAGCCAGCATCAGCAGTGGCAGTGGTATCGGCAGTTGCATTGGTGTCGTACACAGATAGCGGGACCGGTGGGACTGTAACCCCCAGCTACCCTTGAAATAGAAAGCCTCCTCTATAGTTCTCCCACCCTTCTGCCAGCCTAGCTTTTTTTTCTCCTGCTGTGCAGAATACTTCACTGGGCATGGACACCGGACATGGGAAACAGACGGCGGGACCGGTGGCTTTCGGGTCAGTAGCCCTCAGCTATCCGTGCACTAGGAGGCACCCACAGCAGTTCTCCTCCAGCACTCATTTGTGCGTTCTTCCACCTGCGGGGTGGGAGACAGACAGCGGAATCGGCTGCTTTTCGGGGGGCTCCAACCACCAGCTCTTCCTGAAGCAGGAGGCGCCGACAGCAGTTCTTCCACCCCTTCGGCCAGCATTTATTAGAGCGTCTACCCTCCTGTTGTGAGGCCCGGGCCCGTCTCGCATTAGTCATCACCCAGGGGCCAGATGATGTGTGTGTGATCCAGGAGTGGACCCATGCTCTGCGCTCTGTGGCCTGCCGGGCAGGGTGTGGTGAAGGAGGCGAGATCACAGAGGAGCTGGAGGGTGCATGAGGCTGGGGGACCTCTTGTCTCTCCGTCCCGCCCCGCTCCACCCCCTGCAGTGAGTGTATCGGGCAGGCGGCGGTGGTAAAGCTAGTGCAGTGGCTCCTTTCCAGCTGCGCGAAGACGGCCGGCGTTAGGTCTGTGCAGTTTGCGCATCGGGGAGGGCCACCCCTGCTCCTGTCTTCTTTCCCTATCTGTTCATATCTATTTAAAGTTCTTCGCACTCCTACACCCTTTGTGAGTCTCTGCTACACTTTATGAAGAGGAAAGTGCTGCAGAGTGAAGGGCAGAGGGAATCAGTGGCATCTGTCGCACCTGCGGACAAGTAGTAAGGTGATCCTCTTAGTTGCTGAAGGTTGAAAATGCCGTCTAGGTGTCTGCGATCTGGTCGTTTAATCGCCCCTTCAGGGTCAGCCGGATCTACAATCAGTTACACCAGTTCCCCCAAATTGCTAAAAACCATCCGGCGGAAGAAGCCCCAAGCCCACCTGTCACTTTTGAAGACCCATCCCACTATATTGTCCAAGTTCTCAAAGGGACAGAGAAGTAAAGCGGAAAGAAATAAGGAATTGGGATTGCCTCCAGGTGCAGTAAATGAAGATGAGCTGGACATAGTTACGGTCCTTTCTCAGGATATAGTCCCACAACAGCTTAACTTAATCGCACATAATCTAGCGGAACCTATTCTTCCAACTCAGCTTACTGACCAATGTCCTCCAGCTGAAGCAGTTGAAGAAATGGAAATGGAAAGGGAGGACGCTAAGGTTAATCCCGAAACAAACAGCAATGGCATTAAGTTGATGTCTGAGCTTGTGGCTACGCTGGAGTCTATGAGTCCAGTGGTTATAACTGGCCTCTTAAATGTTGTGGAGTCAGTACCAAGAATGTCTTCCCCTCAAGAGCTCCCTCGAGTGTTTCAGAATGAGCAATGTGGGGATGAATGCAGTTTCGATCATTGGGATTTAGAGGATTTCCCATTGCCTGACATTGCTATACATATGAAAAAAATCAAGTTATGGGGGAAAATTTTAAATCGTTGGTTGCCCAAGAAACGGCATTGAAACTATCATGGGACTGTCCTGTCAGTTGCCCTCTCATGCCAGCCTTGTATAGCAGTAATCCTTCAAGTGTATCTCTTTCAAGGTCACTGGGATTATCGAAATTAGATGCATCCCCAAATAAAGGGGCCCAAGCCTTATGGCAATCAACGATTAGTGTGTTAACAGGAATGGGGGAGGGAGGGTAAATTCTGATATTTTTTATGCTTTAGAGAGGGTTCACTCCTCAATTTTAACCTTGTTAGAGAAATCAATTTCAAATTCTGATCATGTGTTGGATTAACTATCCCCGATTTTAATGGGGGTGCAGCACCTTACCTCTATTGGTTCTTGTTTAGGAAAGGCAGAAACGGGTATCAAATCGAAATCTCAGGCAACTCAGACTAACATAGTGGCGTCACCTGGGGTGATGGAAATGGGAGTCCAAGTGGGAACTTACGATGACCCGGGGATTTTGCCAATTGGGCTGTCCGAAGATATCCGTGTGCTTGGTAATATGTTCCATTCCGCCCCCCAAAATCAGGTATCCGGGTATCATCACATCGTTGTCCAAGGCGAAAACGTAAATGTATCTATACTCAAGAATTCTCTGCCAAATTAGATGATATTCCCCCTGAGGAGGGCGCCTCTCACTCAGACTGCAATAGGTTAAAAGTACGGAAGGAGAAGAAGAAAAGGATTCGGCGCATTACAAAACAGAAGCCCAAAAAATTGTTGTTTCTTAATACCCCCAAGGAACCTGACCTAATCATTTTGCCTCAAAATGGAAATGAGTCCAAGTCCGTTGAATCTCATGTTGGTCAGGAGTTGGGGCACCTGGAAGTAAACCCTCTCCCTTCCTCTGTTATGATAGAAGTACCTGCATTAAGTGGACAAGGGCAAGAGTAAGGGCACAAGGGTATGGGGATAACAGGCTATAACCAGGGGTGGGACTGGGCACTGGATTGGAGAATGTTAAAGCAAGGATAGACCTGGTTGATTCGGAGGGTATAGCAGTAAAAGTAAGTGAAGTTCTGCCAGAGATAGGGCGGCCCGTGGATAGATTTCCCCCAACCCACTCTTGTATGGATTCTCTCGCTGTACGAATTGATCCTAATCAAGGGAGTTTTATGAAGGGGGGACTGGTTTTCCCCAATCAAGGGAGGTTCTATGATGGGGGGCTGGTTTTACTTATCCATCAGTACAAATTTCGGAATCGGGGCTGAGCAAAGGCAGAGCAATAGAGTATTTGTGGGACCTGGGTCAGGACAAGTATCTAATACTCTGATCTTTGTTTCCTTGTTCAATAGGGAATTGGGTCAATTTAACAGAAGTTTTCTACTGCAGCTATTATCTGATATCAAGGATCTGAGATTGGTAACAACTAGAGATATTGAGCGGGTATTCCTAGACCCTCGAAGTGGACTCCCGAATTCCAGAGTAACTTTTAGCTCCGGGATAATTGCAATGCTTATCCTGGCTAATGTTGATCATTTTAAGAAAAATGGGATTGATGTTCTCCCGCTCGAGGAGCCAGTTGTTGCTCAGATAGAACCCCATAGGAAAGACTGTTGGGGCTTAGGTAGAGTTATATCTAATAGTAGGGTAACTGTAAATCCAAAAGATATTAAAATCTTGTGCGGGATATGATGACCAAAGGGTCAATGAATCCAGAGGGGAAGGCGAGTTGGCCCACTGGATTTGGGTGACTGGTTCACTGAACGCTTCTAAAGAAAGCATAAAATTCCCTATGCTGTAGAGGTAGCACCCTGGGAAAAATCCTGTTCTGGAACATTGCAGGTTTAGGACAGCCTCGCTCTAAGCTAAGTTCATTGATGATATTTGATCCAAAGATAATTTGCCTACAAGAAACATGGAGTTGTGCAGATTTTAATTTTGAGAACTATTTTGTTTTCTGTTGTGCAGCAAAACCTTCAGTAAAAGGTCATGCAAGTGGAGGTCTAGCTATTCTACTTAGTGGCAGTGTAAATTTGAATCCTTTGGTTTTTGTCCATCCGTCAAATCTCTGTATGTGCATAAAATTGTCATTGGGTAATGTTATAGGTCAGTACCCAACCTTTCTACTGGTAAACGCATATATCCCCCCTGGGAGGGCATCTGGCTCTTGTTGAATCCATTTTCTCTTTTATGCATGAAATTAGTTCTTCAGAAGAATGCACGTTGATAATTATGGTGGGAGATCTTAACGCTAAAATCTCGAATTGTTCCTCTTTGGCTTTTGGTAACCAGGAGTTGGAAGATGTATGGACCATCCCTGAAACAACTTTGCCCGGTCACATTAGATCAGATAGGCGAGGGGGTTGAGTTTTTTGGATTGTCTAAGAACTAATGATCTCATTATTTTAAATGGGAGATTTCAGAGGACACCCCAGCTTCCCTTACTTTTCATTCCCCCTGGAGGGAGTCACTAATTGATTACATCGTGGTATCTTATCAATTCTTTGGAGCATGTGCACAGTTTAAGGCACTAAGGACAAATTTGTGACCACAGCATTTTATCAATGGACATCAATTTGGATCTCAAGATGCTTGAGCTCTGCAATCCTAGAGATGATTATATTGTGTATAATAAAACAAATGGGAGAACCTTTTGGTCTAATACAAATTTGGCATGCCTGGGGGCTTGTTAAAAATGCAGGCTCGGGTCCAATACAGGAAAATCCCATTGTTTGCTTTGAGATGTATTTGGCTTTATTTAGATCATGTGGAAGTAAGAAATGAGCTAATGTTACTAACCACTCGGTGGCCAACTCCCGGGAGGTAAAAAAGTTAAATCAGGAGCTAAATTCCTTAGTAAGGGATCATTTTAAGCAGTCATCATAGATGAGGCAAAGGGAAATTAATAAACTGAAGTGGGTAAGAACGAGATTGAAGGCATCCGAACATAGAGGAGTGGAGTATCTAAAATTGATTAAACTGAGAGAGGTTGCACATTCTGGTGACTCACATAAATTTTGGGCTCTAATAGCCGAATACTGTGACTGTAGAATTAAGGCTGAAGCCATTTTGATATCTGATGCTGAATGGATCCAATATATCTCACAGGTATATGCATTAAATTCCAGGGCCGGGTTTAATCTGGAGTCAATTAGCGAGTCTCCCTTGGGGAACGTTTATGGCCCCCCTTCTTGTAAGGAGATAGAGTGCTTCATTAAAGGAGCAAGGTATTCTGGAACGATAGGCCAGGACGATCTACCAATAGCCATTATTAAACAAGAGAGCTCCGCATGGGCTTTTTCTCTCTATCCGGTGTTTCATTACTGCTATGCACATGGGACTATTCCGTCCTCTTGGAAAGGAAGCATAGTGGTACCATTATATAAAAGGGTCCCAAAACCTCTCCTGCCAGTTTTAGGCAGATCGCAATAATGGATGCGATCGGTAAACTGTTTGCTAAGAGTATACTTCTTCACCTTCAGGACTGGGCCTTTGGTAATGATCTTGTACCTGCAGAGCAAGCAGGTTTTCGTAAGCATAGTGTTACGTTAGATAAAATCCCCGCCCTGCAAACTTTGTTTGAAAAATATCCAATAGGCAAGGGTATGGCCTTGTATGCTTCCTTTATAGATTTCTCCACGGCATTCGACCGGGTGGACCGGGGGACGCTGTGGTGGACATTGGCCACAATGGGGATTCCCGCGCATCTGCTTAGATTGGTTATTACACTGCATTCCTCAACTTGGACACAAGTCCTGATGGGAGGGAACCAGGGTCTGTCGAGTAAAGTGGAAACCCATAATGGTTTTAAGCAAGGATGCTTACTAGCACCTCTCCTTTTTTTCTCTTTACATCAATGACTTGCCTACTAGGGTGGGGCACTGCAAAGGGGACCCACCGAAGTTAGGAACAGTGAAACTCGGCTGGCTACTTTACGCGGATGATGCCATCCTGTTAGATTTAACCCCAATAGGTTTACAAAGGTGTCTTAACAAGTTAGGCCATTATGCCGACAAATATTTAAAAAAAACAAATATCTCCAAAAGTAAAATCATGGCTTTTAGGTCTCGGGGATGCAGGGTTAGGAAAAATATGCACTGGTTTTTGTGGAAAGATAAAGCTAGATGCAGTGAAGCTGTACCTGTATTTAGGTAGAATTTTTGCAAGTGCTCTACCAGTGATCACATTGGCCAGTGCAGAATTAAGGCTATATCTCAGGCCTCCACAATTGGCAGGCTATATAAATGCTGTGGGCAAAGACATTTTGCACGTTTTATCGATTTACAAAATTTAAATCCCGCATTCACTGAGTTACGCTTACGAATCAGTGGATGAACAGCAGTGTTTTTTTTTTAAAAGGTGGAAGGGCGTATTTGGTGCCAAATCTGTAACCTGAATCGTGCAGCCACTCCAGTGGCCCTATGTGTTTGCTAAGGCAGCAAGCCTAAAGGTGGGGTAATGCTTTATTGAATAGTGATGTGAGTTCTATAAGGGAAAAAGCATTATTTATAGAAATTATGAGAAAGCCTTAGACCTGTTTGAAATTGGGCAAAGTGGAGCGTGCCCTCTTCCAAAGCAGGTCTTGAAAACTCTAATCAAAAAAACAATCTACGAAGTCAGTCGCAAAAGAGATACTGTACTGTGTTTAAGGCATTTAAGGAATCAGACAATAGTGGAGAGTAGTATGTGTAAACAACCTCAACCT
This sequence comes from Calotriton arnoldi, assembly GCA_963921515.1. Taxonomy (NCBI): domain Eukaryota; kingdom Metazoa; phylum Chordata; class Amphibia; order Caudata; family Salamandridae; genus Calotriton; species Calotriton arnoldi. The sequence continues at coordinate 1,994,559 of CAWUFW010002281.1, read as the reverse complement.
TATGTCGCTTGGAATCTTCCCCATGGAGTGCCCAGAACTATCCTGTTACTAAGGCTGAATTTGCCCCCCTTGCGAATTATAACAGGAGCATGGGAGGGATTAGCCAGGGAGGATAGACTTTGCGACCTGTGTGGAAACTGGGTGCAGGATTTAAATCATGTGCTATTTGTCTGTCCCCCACTAAAGCCATCACAACGTCGATTTTTAAGACCAGTGTTTTTAAAGTATAACATCACTACAGCGGTGGAGGCTCGGAATTGTCTTTTGGGCCCCCCTCTGAATCAGCATGTTTTAAAACTTTCAGCTTTTTAAAACAATTTTTAAATATTTTTTAGAAAGGATTATTATATTGTGTTTAGCTCTGGTATGTTGAATATGGCCCCTTTTTAGGTCGAGCCTAGTCAGCGCGCAAGCGCTGCTCAGGTGAAGATCTGCTGTAGTTCAGTACGTGAGGGAAGCCCCGTCCATATTTTCCATTGGCTTGTGGCTTTGTCCTTTGTAAATGCTGCCTTCGGATTCGTTTATAGGCTTGTTAGTCCCTCCTTATTACGGCCATGTCGTCATTTGTATCCTCCCATGGCTACTGGCCCCTTTACTTCGAGTGTTACACGGTATGTGTTATTTAGACTGTGAGCACTATTTGCTGTAATGAGGTTCTCCTACTGCCTTCTCTACTCCCCCCTCCCTCCCGTTGTCCGTGCCTTCTCACCCCCTCCCCCGCCCGCATTCCCATTGTCCGTGCCTTCTCGCCCCCTTCTACACCCGCCCCCCGCCCGCACTCCCGTTGTCCGTGTCTTCTCCCCCCCCTAACTCCCGTTGGCAGCACTGGCCATAAGGCCACTTCTTAGTCATGCACTCTATACATTCAGGTGTCTTAATTTGAGAAGTTTCTCCTCAGGGTGGTGGAAAGGGCTGAGCAGAGTGCGGAGCTCAGTGATATATTGGATTTCTGCTTGTGATTTCAGTCGTGCCACAGGACTCGGTTCTACCGTGCACTCTTTAGGCGCCGTTGACGTTTGATGCTTGCCTGCAGCGCATGCACGCTCAGCCAAGTTAGCTCAATGATTTCTTAGATAAGTTCGACTGCCAGCACTTGTGTTGAATATTTCTGTCGCACTTTGTGTTTGCATCGTGCACAGTACAGCACTTAAAGATTGCTTTGTGCTGGTTGGGAATGGGTTTTGGAACGGAAAACCGACTGAATGCGGCACCAACCCTTTGTAGAAATGCTGCACAGAACAATATATGTGGAGAGAAATTACCGCATTTTAGGCTACATGGGGCTGTGGGGACTTAGGTCGAGATTGTGTTTTTGCAGATGAAAATGTGCAGTTGTTTTCAGAATGCTATCCCCGCACTTAACATTAAATGTCCTTTTTTGTTCTTTTCGATAGTTAATTTCACGCCTTGCATTTTGTGCAACAAACTATATGAACATCTTCTCCAGCCCTTTAATGGCCTGCACTTTGGAACCTCGTGTTTGACAACCCCCTTCAGCATCGGATATCTCCGTACCACATCCGGTTTGTTAGTTTGTAGTTGCACGGTCTGTGCTCCTGCTCTTGTTAATATGTAACGTTTATCGACTTGCTCTTGATTGAGATATTGCCGAAGACGTCTCTCAGATGACGATAATCTCTTTAGCTCTAGTGCGGAGAGTTTTTGTTACAGACATTTTGCCATTTTTTCCAAACTTCTGGAAAACGTCTGTGAGATTCCTATTATTAATATTCGTTTTAGGTCTGGCGTGATAGTACATTTATGTATTACTCTTTGTTAACAATACTTTTAAATGTACATAGTTAGGGCTTTGGCTCCAACCAGAGACTTACCCTCATTTCATGCTAGTTACCTGGTGTTCCATTCCACCCCATATTGAGTATGTGCCATTAATGCAAGGGAGACTATTTTACACCTTAAAAGTACAATCACACATTCGTCTTTATGCTGTAAATGCCCAGTATACACAACATAATTTGAACATATATATATTTTGACTTCACCGGGCTCTTTAATGTTTTTTAGCCGGGATTTCAAATGCCTTTCACAGAATTAGTACCGGCCACAGGAATTTTTATGGAGGAAAAATCGTGAGACTGGATGTTTTGCATAAAATAATCCTAATAAAAGACGCGGAGAAGATAAACCCGAAATAGAACAAATTGATGTGTTAGGGGGAGGCAGGCTATACAAACAGTAGGTGACCCACCTCTTGTTTAAACAGGGAACGCTGTTTCTGAATGGCTTGATTTTGCTTCTCTTGTTTGCTGTTGCTGGTCTTTGTAGTGAATAAGGCATACACGTCTGCCCCCCTAAAATATTGGATATGAAAATATTTAGCTGTCCTTTTTTATAACATTACCTAGTTTATCTATTCAGTGATCATCCCGTTGCACTGTACTCTACGCCTCTGCACTCTACTCTGCAACACTGCACTCTACGCCACTCCACTCTGTGCCACTCTGCTCATCACCAATCTATGCCACTCTTCTCTGCACTATACTACGCCACTGCAATTTCTGCCACTGCACTCTGCACTATTCTACTCTACGCCCCTCTACTCTACTGCACTCCACACCACTTTACTCTACACCACTCTACGTCAGTGCACTTCACGTCACTCTACTTTGCATCACTCTGTCACTGCACTCTACTCCGCTGCACTGCACACCACTCTATCCTAAGCCTCTGCACTCTACGCCGCTGCACTCAACACCACTCTACCCTAAGCCTCTGCACTCTACGCCGCTGCACTGTACACCACTCTACCCTAAGCCTCTGCACTCTACGCCGCTGTACTCAACTCTATGCCGCTTCACTCTATGCCTCTGCATTCTATGCCAGTCCACTCAACTCTGCCACTCCACACAGTGTCCCTCTACCTACTCCACACAATGCCACCCTAGTCTTCCCCACTCAACTCTACACCACGCTGCTGTACAACATGGCTAGTAGACATTGGTAAAGCCAATAGCGCTCGCATAGACAAACCTACTGACTTTGCCAATGCTTGTTCTCTAAAGCAGTGTTTCCCAAAGTGGGTCGTGAGCTGATTTTTGGTGGGTCGTGAAAGTTAAAGCAATAAATAAACTTTTAATTTGGTGTATATCTTGTCACATTTGCCAGTGCTTCAAAGCCGGCGGTCAAATGTCAGGCATGCTATCTCTTCTGAAAAATTATTGCTTATTCTTTAAATATGGTGATTGGTGTTTACTTTTCTTTCTCTGACTACAAAGTGCGAAGAGTTTCTAAAGGGAATTATATGACAATTTTGCTGGAGTACAGGGAGTGTGAAAGGAAAACTATAAGATGTGTTTTTGCAACACACAACAAAATGCAGATACCTGTAAATGAACTGCATGCATTCAGCAGTTAGGAAAACAAAATAGCACATTTTGCTTTGTAATTCTGAAGTGTGCCAGAAACAGAAATGAAGAGAAACCCTATTTCCACACATTAACATTTTGGTGCTTTGCAGTTTTTTCAGTAAAACTGCATGCCTGTGCAAAGTTAGTGGACATTTCAGTTGCTGTCTATAAATGACAATGCGCTACCACATGATGCTTTAGTTACATTCAAAAATCGCCCGCCTCATGTACATTACAGGTAGGTGGGTTACAAAAGATTATCGTTCTAAAAAGTAGGTTGTGGTTCTTACAAGTTCTGGAAGCACTGCTCTAAAGCACAAAATCACACATGACAAACAGCTATTTACATTTTCTCCTTTACCGTGTTCCAATGCCCCGTAATAGGATTTTTACCCAAATGAAAAGCTTTGTGCGCAACAAGCATAGTGTTAAATTCTGGAAATTATGCTGATGTCAATTAAATTTAGACCAGAACAATTTTTATTTAAATATCAAACCTCTGCTAATGGGGGCAAACGCAGCAAAGTTATCTAAATTGCTCAATAGGACTTGGTGTTCTCTGTATAAGAGGTCTAAGCAGATTGTTATAGGTGGTGTTTTCACTGAACCGTTTTCCGTAAAGGTAATGCTTTGTGAGGGTGGGCACCTGGGGTGGTTGTATGCTCCTCTGTGCCTTGTGCTACGGGTAAGGTATCTGTCTGTAGAGATGCTTGCATAGTAGTGCACTATGTACCTTTTCTCTATTTAAAATGCAGAATAGCACCCAAAGTTGCACTCCCTATCTTTATAACTGAGTGGAAAGTTGGGCATGGATATAGAAAAAACAAGTGGCGTTGTGATAAATCTTGTGATTTTTGACTTTGAAGACAATGTGAACTGCTAGCCACTCGGATGAAGAACTCTGGCCTATGTGAGGAGGCTTTAAGAAGACAACCAGAATTTTGCTAGGCTGGTTTGTTACCCAGATTGAGGAAAAGGATTGTTTTCCCAGTGTACTATTGGGCTGACGTGTACACTTTTATCAGAGGTTTACATAAAAAACAGGCATATATATAAAAAAAATACAGGAATATAGCCATTGGGTATTGTCGTGTTCTGTCAATGACCACGCATGGACCGGTAGGTGATCTCTTTGTTCTTTATTTCTTTTCTCTAGCCCCGTGCCCACACGCACGTCTTATCCCTTTCCCCTAGTCCCCTCGAAGTGCCCACCCCACTCCCTGACCGGAAGTAGTGTCCGGTCTCTGTCCCCTCCCTTAGGTCGTCCGAGTGCAGGATCCTAGTGCCCCTGACCCCAGGTCACTACATCTCCCCCTTCGTCACGAAAAGAATGCAGGGAGATGGTGATAGATCCCATTGTGTGTCCAGAAAGAACTAGTGATAGAGGGAGAGAAAGAGAGAGAGAGAGAGAGAGAGAGAGAGAGAGAGAGAGAGAGAGAAAGATAGAAAATGGAAAAGGGGAGAGGCATGCCCTCCTCCTCAACATTGCATTTCTTCAATCGGTCTTTTTGTCCTTTTTCTCACTCTTTTCCCTTCTTGTTACTCCTCATCTTGTCCTTCGCAGTTGTCCGTGCTTTTTTCTCCATTGTCTACTGCTTTGCTTCTCTCCTGGGTGCCGATGTTCTCTGCCGCAGTGTCCACACCTTTTTCATCAATTGTCTTCACTCCTTTGAAGTGAGAACTGTTCCGTGTTATTTGATAGGGGCCCAATTCTGCCGTGATCATTGGCCCCTTGACTTCTGTTATTGTCATTTGGTCCTTTGAGAATGGGCTGTCAGACTTTCTCCGCTGACGCACCACTACTTGGTCTCCTTGCTTCAGGTGACCCGGAGTGGCATGTCGCTTGGCGTCCGCGTATGCTTTCATCTTCTCCTTGGCCTCATGGTCCCTGATAGCGATGCTGCTGTGTTCTGGTGACTTCTTCTCTTCTAGCTGAGGTAGCCTTGTTTTGCTTGACCTTCCCAGCACTAATTCAGCAGGGCATCGTCCTGTGGAGCTGTGGGGGGTGTTTCTGTAGTCCCGTAGCACTTGACAGAGCGCCTGTCCTATGGAAATCTGCGTTATCTTTGCTCGTTGTACTGCCTTCTTTATGTTGCCCATGAACCGTTCCACCATGCCATTTGCCTGTGGCCACAGAGGCGTTATCTTCCTGTGATGAATGCCTAGATACGCCATGAACTTTTTGAACTCCTCCCCTGAAAACGGAGGACCGTTGTCTGTCTTTAGTGTCTCTGGTGATCCCCAGGCTGCAAATACGTCGTCCAATATTGGTAGCGTCGCAGTTGCTGATGTGGAGGAGATGTGTTGTACAATGGGAAACCTCGAATATTCCTCTATGATCACGAGCAGATAGTTGTCTGTGTCTAGCGACCCATAAAAGTCTGCCGCTAACGTTGTCCATACTGCGTTTGGAAGTTCTGGCACTTGTAGTGGTTCTGGTCTTGCTGGTTTGCCTGTTGTTTGACAGATATGACAGCTCAGGATGGTGTCTTCCACCATTCGGTCTAGGCCAGGGAACCACACCTTTTCCCGCAGCATCTTCTTTGTTGCAGCCATGCCTCTGTGTGACTCGTGCTAGGCTAACAGTCCGTCGACGCAGCCCTTTTGGTATCACTATCCGTGTTCCTCGCATCAGTATGCCATTCTCAGTCTCTGATAGTTCATCGTGTATCTTTTTGAACGCTATCATTTCCTCCTTGTTGACTCCGTCTCCCATTGTGCAGTTGTTGTTGATGTGTCTCCATCTCTGCTGTCTTGTTGTTACTTTCGCCGCTTGCATCGTGTTGTCCTTTGTTGTCTCTTGCTCCAGTCTTGCCAGTGTTATTTGTGCTGGTGTGTTCTGTCGTAGTATGAAGTTAAGGTATTCTTCTGCCATGGAGGTCTTTTCTGGTACCAGTGGTAAGGGGTGCCGAGACATGTAGTCAGCCGGGTTGTGCTCTTTGCCCGGCTTGTGCACTATTTTGAAGTCGTAGTCCATCAGTCTTATGCCCCAGCGTTCAATGCGGGGTGGCATCTTTGCATTTGGATTGCCATATATTGTCACCAGGGCCTGTGATAGTGCTCGCACGCCCATACTACCGCTAAGCTCTCCTTTTCAGGTTGGGAGTATGCTCTTTCAACGTCAGACAGACTTTTGCTTGCGTACGCAACAATTTTTCTTGGGGAGTCTTTGCCTGGCAGGTGCTGTGCTATGATTGCCCCTAGTCTGACCAGGCTGGCGTCTACGGTCAGCTCGGTGCATAGCAATGGATCAAAGTATGCAAGGTGATCTACGGCCATCACTGCTTGTCTGATGGCTTCAAATGCCCAGCTGCACTCTTGTGACCAGATGAACTTCTGACCCTGTTTAGTTAAGTCCCGCAGTGGTGTGCTCACCGTGGTGAAGTCTTTTATGTAGCGGGCGCAGTAGCTGGCAAGACCAAGGAACGACCTCACTTCTGCAACATCTATTGGAGGATTCGCCTTCTGCAGTGTCTCGACCTTGCTGGGGTCCGGCCTCATTCCCTTCTTGGAGAAGATGCGTCCAAAGAACACCAGTTCACTCCTTCCTAGCTCGCATTTGTCGGCGTTCAGTGTTAGTCCTGCTTGCTCCAGCTGTAGGCATACCTCATGTAGGGCACTGTCATGCGCTTCATCAGACTGACCAAATACCAGGATATCATCGCTGTAGTTTAGACTGTTTTTTACCGGCCTTATCACTTGTCTTATCGTTTCCTGAAATATCTCTGCGGCAGATGAGATGCCGAAACTCAAACGCTTGTAGTGGAAGAGGCCCATGTGCGTGGAGAACGTGGCAATGTACCTTGACTGCTCATCGAGCTCCAGTTGGTGGTACCCTTTGCACAGGTCCAACTTCGAGAATCGGCATGCACCAGTGAGACAGCTTATCATGTCATTCAGGTGTGGCCCAGGGTGTCGTTCTCTCTCAATGGCTGTGTTCGGTATCCGCATGTCCACGCATATGCGGATCTTTGACGTGTTCTTTTTCGGAACTGCCACTATTGGAGACACCCAGGGTGTCGGTCCTTCCGCGGGCTCAATGATGTCTTGTGCCAATAGATTCTGTATCTCTTCTTCGACCTGAGGCTGCAGATGTATAGGCACTCGTCGGTGATGCTGCGCCACCGGTTTGACTGCCTCGTTAATGTGTAATGTTATTTGTTTCCCTTTTAGTTTCCCTAGGCCTTGTAGTATGGCTGGATGCTCTTGTAGAATGTTCCGTTTCTCTGACATGTGGTATGTCATTGCCAGTAGGCCCATTATCTGCGCCGTGACATTGCTCAGCAGGCATGGTGCTGGGATGTCTCCCCGTAGCACATGTATCTCTTCTCTGCAAGACCTGTCCTTGTACGTCAGTGTTTCCGTGAATTTCCCCATGTTTTCCACCGGCTTCTTCAATCCCCAGGTGAACACGTCGATGGTAGATGGTGACAGTGGCGGTCTTATCTTCATCTTCTCGTACTCCGACGTGCACATGATGTTGCACGTGGCCCCACTATCAAGCACAAACCGTGTACTGTGGCCTCCTACCTCAATCTCCACTGTCGCTGTTTTTCTGATCTGATGCTTCTCCACACAGTTAATGTGCTCTGCCCTGTGTTCTTCTGTGGGTGCATCTGACATCAGATACAGTCGTTCTGCTTTTTCCGATGTGACTGTTCCATCAGATTCTTCTGATGAGCTGCGATTTGCCATCTCCATGTGCCTGGCATACCTGCTTGTTACCGCTCGTGTTCTTGCCGGTCTTCCTCGCTCACTTTTGAACTGTCTGCTCATGCAAGCGCTCGCAAAATGATTGTCCCTGTTACACTTCCTGCACTTCTGGCCCATTGCCGGGCATGCACCGACGTGTGGGAAGTCAAGGCCGCACCGGTAGCACGTTTTTTCCTGTCTTTTCATTGGCGGTGGCGGTGTGCTGTCTTTCTTTTTGTTGCTTCCCATTACGCGGTTCGCTTGTTCCGCCCTTCTGTCTTTGCCTAGCTCCATCTCTTTGGCATGTGCCGTTGCTCTTGCTTCTGCTCGGGCCAGTGCTAGTATCTTCTCCAGCGTCGTTGGTTCCTTTAGGATGCGCGCACGGAACTCCACGGACTGGCAGCCTTCAATGATGCGCAGTCGTATCGCTTGTTCATTGTCGAACTTTTCGAACTCGCAATGCGTTACTAGCTTACGCAGTCTTGTCGCGAAATCGTCACGGGACTCCTCCGTTCGTTGACACGCGGTGTTGAATGTGTACCTCTCGAAGTCGATGTTTCTTTGCGGGTCGAACTTCTCCGTGAGGCACTGAATCAGTCCCTTGTACGTCGCCGTTTTTTCGCTGGGAAATGTGGCGAGCAGATCTTCCACTTCATCACCTACGAGATTTAAGAAGAGGTCAATGTGTTTCGCCTCTACGACGTCTGTGGCGCGCATGTATCATTCGAATTTCCGAATCCAGCGTTCCCACCTGATGCCTGTCTGTGGTTCCGATAGGCTGAATGGTAGTGGTCTGCGAAATATTGCCTTGGCGCCGCTTTTGTCACTTTCGATGCTCATCTTCCTTGTATCTTTGTTCTTTTCTGTCTTCTTTTGTTATTTCTCTGCTCTTATTTCCTTTTTCTGTTGTAAAGTCCCTTTAGACCTCTATTTTGCCCTTTTCCTATTGCTTTTGGTTGATGCCTGACTCCAAAATGGCATCCTGGCCTTCTCCAGCCTCTTATTGGCGGTCCCGCCTGACTCTAAGATGGCCGCCGAGACTTCAGTGGGCGAGATTTGCTATATATTGAATTGCCTGACTTAAAAATGGCCGCCGGGCCTTCCTCAGCTCTTGGCTGTCCCGCCTGACTCTAAGATGGCCGCCGGGTCTCGTGAGATTTTGGGTCAAATCTTAACGCGGGAGGCTCGGACTCTCTTTTAGTCAGCGGGCAGTTTCTCCACGATCAGGTGCCTTTACTGCTATTTCCCTCACCTCGCTTTCTTGGATGCGGCCGGGGTGGGCTCCCGATGTCGCTGTAGACACTGCACACGGACTAGGGTGGGCTCCTGGCTCCGTTTCCTTTTTCGATCGGGGTGGGCTCCCGATTTCGCGTCCTTTTCTTTTGGGGGTCGTCTTCTCTTCGTTGGGCGTACTCCCGACGTCGTCTCCTTCGCTCAGCGGACCAGGGTGGGGTCCTGGCTCCGCGTGGCCGTGATGGATGGGCAGAACACGCTTCGATGGTGGCTCCTGATCCCACCCTCGTCGCCAGTTGTCTTGTTCTGTCAATGACCACGCATGGACCGGTAGGTGAAATCTTTGTTCTTTATTTCTTATCTCTAGCCCCGTGCCCACACGCACGTCTTATCCCTTTCCCCTAGTCCCCTCGAAGTGCCCGCCCCACTCCCTGACCGGAAGTGGTGTCCGGTCTCTGTCCCTGTAAACACGCAATTTGTACCTACAGTCCTTGCTCACGAGAAGCAAGGCTGGCAGTAAAAGAGGCGCAGTTACTGCCAGCCTTGCTTCTCATAAGCAACAACTATAATTACAAAGTGCATGTTTACGCACCGCTTGCAGGTTTTCAAAACACATAAATAAAAAGCATTGCCATTTACAATGCCATTAGCTCAAACTCTCGCAAATGCGAGACCTATTGCATTGCAAATGCTTGTTAACAATGTTACTCCCTCTGATCAGGGTAAGCCTAAGATTATTCATTCTCCCAAAGTTAAGCTTTGTTCTCCTGATCAAAGGTTTCAAATTATAATCCACATTTTTCTCCATATCTGAAGTAACATTAAAGGATAACAGACCAGAAAAACAGAATAATCAAAACAATTATTATTCCTACATTGGCGGTTTTCGATATCTTCCAGTTTCTACATGTCTGTCATATGAGATTCTTGAGAGGTGTGTTTTCTTATTCTCCATGTGAGCTTCCCCTTGCATCTGTTTTAACATGGAGTAAAAAAGTTCCATTGAGGGAGCAGTTTCTACTTCCGGATTTGTTGCTGGCCCCACCTGCTGGGTACCTCTTACCACCGAGCCCCCTCCTCCTGTATTAGACTTGTAGCGGAGTAATCCCACTTCAACTGATGGGTGATACTCCAATCTGATTCATACCCCCGTCTGCCAGACCTGGCTTTTTCAATGCGTTTTTTTTTGCAACACTGCACGCTTTTGTGTAACTGGCCTGACTCAAGAGCTTCCGAGGCTCTCCCCCGAAGTGCCAGGAGCCGAGTCCTTGTCCATCAGGGCTTCACTAACCCCTGAAAGATCCGACTCATCTGTAAGCGAGTAAAATTTCTCCGCTCCTTCTGGGGAGCCTCCAGCCATCAACTAGTGCCATCCTAGGCTCGGCTCGAAATTAACTTTTTGACACACAGACACGCTTCTTGAAACCAAAGTATTCTCAGTCTTTAGTGTCTGACCCTGCGAGAGCCCCTGTCCCACGGGCCCATCCTCAACTGCCCCCTCCTTTGGGATTATGCCCTACTCGCCAGTTATTTCAATGCCCGGTGGTGACAGTAACAATAAATCAGCACTCACAGTCACCGCAGTAGAATCAGTTACCCTCCTTTCTGCTTCCTCTGTAGCCGGAGCCCCTACGCAGCAAGGTTTCTTCTTTCTAGCACCAGCAGACTGCTGAGCAAAAATTTCCGGGATCAGGGGCTGCTTCTCCCTCAGCGTGTCGGCACTAGACTGCTGCTCTCTCTCTTTCAGCTTCCTGTCTGCAGGACCTCCCGCGTCACCTTTCTCTGCTACAGGAGTGGCAACGGCCTCCGTCCTTTGCCCAGCCAGTGTTTTCTGAGCCTGATACACGACCCGCGTACCGAATCGATGCCAGAGCCTCAGCGCGCTCCTTCATAGGTTTACTCTGCTTCAGGGGCATTGTAAATCCATGTCGCCCACCGGCTAGGCAGTTAAATGAGCCGAACACCTCGCCAGCAACTCGGAGAAGCAGCAAAGCAATCTCCTTGGCTCCACTAGAACACTCAAACTCCGCCTCTAAGGTAGTGCTGTAATCTTTTCACCGCAATATATATTGTTCTCTGCATTGTTAAGTTATATAGTCCTAGAAGGTCAGAAACGTTATCTTATCCACTTATTCTAAATTTATGAACAAGGGATGGAGCCGGCGACCAACAAGGCATTTCAAGCAGCCGCCATCTTGCTCTCCCCAGCATCGACAAACTCCTATTTAGGACATTTCCAATGTGAATACAAAAAACACTGTCCAACAAAATGAAGGAAAAAGATATAAGGCATATTCCAAAGTAGTTCTAAGTGTACATGTCTCAGGAAGGTCGGTCACCATAGTCTTCACTGGGGCTCATCCAAGCCTGTTCAAGGGAAGGGGAGTACAGAGAGACAAATAACAGAGAACCATAACTAAACTATGCAAGATGATCAATCGCACCTTTCTGAGAAGCGTTCTCTGGCCTTTTACCAGGAACAAGTAATGCCCTACACCTAGAGCACATTCAAGACATTGATGCACCCTCAATGTAGGAGACATCCAGAACCTCAAGTCAAATATCACCTGCAGTGAGTCACATAAAGTCATCCAGTTCCTGACACCACCCTAGAAATGCCTTTGTAGTCAGCTGGTGAAAAGATTCATCTCTTTTGCCCATGGTCATTCCTCAGGCATACAGAGAAGCCGACTGAGGCTGTAAACCTTGTTCACACCATATCTCTAACATGCCACTCTGCCATTCTATGCCTCTCTACTCTACGCCACTCCACTCTACAACCCTCTACTCTATGGCTCTCCACTCCACACCACTCTCCTCTTCGCCACTAAATTTTAACCATGCGGGTGCAGGCACTAGCCTTGTGGAACTTTTCACTAATGGTTTGCCATCAAAGCGTGTCCAATGAGGTCTGTAATTTAGCATCTGTGCTGCCTTGTAGTTCAAGTTTATTTAAGTTCCTAGTTAATTAAAACCGTTGCACCAATCGGTGGAATGTGAACAGCAGTTAAAAATAATTTTAAAAAACTAGAGTATAGCTTATTCAGGGTGGTGAATGCTGTAAGCTGTAGATTACAGCAATGCAATTCTTAACAGTCACTAAAAAGTTTGTTAATGGTATCATCATCCTTGAACTGATGACCAGCAGTGGTCAGTACTAGTATTGTAAAGCATGGCGGTTCAGTTCAGGGTTCGCTGTAGCATTGGGCCTTGTAGCTCTTCGAGGCAGGTACACCCGGGTTCCCGTTATAAGATGTCTGTTTGGTTCAAGGTGTGCAAAGTGGCCGTTCTCAACTGTGCAAGAAGATACAGTAAAGTGACAGTGCTGAACTGATCTTATCCTTGAAGAAACCAAGATTCCATGCTCGGCCCGGGTCTGAGATTATTTTCAGCTGCCAGAGTTCTGAGATTCTGCTCAACTCGTGGCAGATATTTCACCAGTCTGCAGTTTAGCTGTATGTCTGAAGGACCAACACAGGTTATAACCGCCTGCCTTCAGTGGCTAGCACCTTCGTGTTGAACGCTGGTTTTAGTATGGCTTTTCGATCCTTCAGTGTAGATCTGCATATGCAGGTTTGGTGGACCCTGGTTTTTGAGCCTTGGCAGAATGATCGGCATGCCTCCGTGCTGTCAGTGCATTGCCACGGGGCAAGTGTAGGAGGCAGGCCGCCCAGGCAAGATTTCAAGAAGCTTTATTGGTATGAGCACTCATGCCTGCACGCGAGCATGGTTGAGGCACGAGGGTTTGGTAAGTAGCTATTGTTAGCCAGGCATGCCGTCATTTTGAGAATACCTCTTTGGTGACCATAAGGAGATTCTTTTGTTGCCAGCTTAGAGAAATGAATGTAGCCTGATAATGTGGGCGGGGTCTCTTCCCAGGTGTCTAGTAGCAAACTCACCTGAAACAATGTAAGATATTCTAGTGTCTCACGATCGTCGAGTTTGTTTAGCAGGCCATTGATAATTCATGAGCAAGTCTGGAAATTCCCGGTTTGATCAGAAGTGATTTCGGCTGCGGGTATAAATCATTGCTGCAATCTGGCTAGGTTCAATGCTCCAGACACCCAGCTCCAGCCGTGGTCCTTTGCCAGTGGCCTTTTGTCTTCCTGGTCAGATGGTGGATCTAGCTCAAGTGTTTTTTTGGGAGACTTGCTGAGGGTGCTTCTTGGGGCTGAGTGTGTGTTTTAGTGATCTGAAAGTATCCTGTCCCTTTGTCCACATTGCAAGGGGGTGTGGGTAAGCTGGTTCGCTGGGAAGGGTCACATATATTCCCCTATCTCTTAAGGGTTGTCTATTGTCAGTAACTTGTTGACTGCTTCGATTAACGTCCAGGAGACCTTGGATGTCTCATTGGGACAACCTGGGGTGGAAGCAGTGAACTCCACAGAAGAGATGTCAGACCAGAGGCTGCTTGTTTGGAATTTGATTAAGTAGGCAGAGGAGGTTTCCCCGATTCAGAGCGTTTACATTTCCTTTTGATTGGTATTCTGGGTACATTAAGGTTACCAGACGGATGTTTGTTCCCAGTGGTGGAGCCTGAAAAGGGGAGGTTGCATTCTGTTCTTCCTGTGCCAGTGGTACCCAATACCTGGTGGTGAAGGAGCAAACGAAATGCTGTTCATGTGCTCTAACTGACAATGCAGGATTATTATCTTCTGTTTGACCAAGTAGGGATGACCAATTGCTAGTGAATGGTGCTCCATCATATCCAGTTGCAGCGCTTTGGTAAGGTTGGGCGGATTTGTAGGGTTATTTGGTGTGACTTCATCATTGGCTATGATTGCTTCGGCTGGTGTATACTACAAATTGTGATTTCAGGTGAATTGATCTTTGTCCCGATGGAAACGTTTCTTTCTGTTGGATTTAATCTGTGCGGAGAGGGTTCTCCTGTGACTGTCTGTGCATCTGGTTTGTTGCTTTTGAGGGAGGTGTCTGCTACAACCCCCACGATCAGAACTGGGGACTCTGAGGTGGCGCTAGAGTTTCCAGCATTGGCAGGTTTTTGGAAACCTTGGTATGTTTGATGTCATTTGAGAGTATGCCTTGGTTGCTCTCTGCGCCACAAGTTCTGTGTAGGTTGAGATTTGAGTTTTTGAAAAATGAATAAATGCTGCCGCACACCGTTGGATTAATATTTTTATTCACTGCTTCGCGGCGATTTTTTCTTTGAAGTCTGCCTGACTGCTGGTCAAGTGCCTTGCGTTTTTCTGGCCCCTCGACTGTGCTCTTCTTTACTGTTCTGAGCCAGTGCCACCTGCAGAGGTGTGATTTGCAGCCATTGTTGTGTTACTCATCATCCCATTGGGGTTTGGAAGTATTTCCGAAGCGGAGGAAGAGTAGGTTAAGCCTGTGTTTTCCTCGCATGCCTTTTTCTTGGGTGCGAGGCCTTGTGCGCTCTGAGGGAACTTCTTTAGGTTACGTGCGGCTGGGATGTCCCCCTATTTAGTTGCTTTGATTGATTTTTCAGTTTATAGTGTGGACTTGAATTCTGCAAGGAGATTGTAAGGACTGAATGTAGTGCATTTAACTTGTCCAGTATTGAGGAGCAGGTGCAGATGGGTTGTATGGTGTCAGCAACTTTTTGGGCCCGCATTATGAGGCTGTTTAGATCTGCGGTTTTTGTATCAATACCAGAGATGAACACAGCCATGGTATTTAGAAGCGTTATCTGAGTGTCCATTTTCTTTGACTGGTAGTTAAGGGCTTCAACTGTCGATTGAGAGGCTCTTAAAAGAGATGCCCTAATATCCCCACCCTTGTTGGCTAAGCCAGTTTAGCTTGTTGTTGGACATCATGAGAAGTCTCCAGCGGGTCTCCTCCGTATGAGGCAACCATTGCTTCGCATTCTTCTGGAGTCAGCGAGGGCGTTTCATGGGCACCTTCTTGTTGTGGGTGGTGTTGCCTGCCCAATTTCCCTTTCCAGTGCTTTGATGATGAGGGAGAAGGTTGTCACAGTAGGACAGCTGGTGTAAGGTATTCATATCGCTACGGCTCCCGCACCAGCTCCTGCGTAGGCTTGTGAGCTGATGGTTAATGCGGCCTGGCCTGCCTCGTGAGATCCTTTGGAGATTTGGGGGCTTTTATCGGTCCCCAGTGGACTCTGATTGGTATACTTGCACGGGCAGCGTCGTAGCCCTTAGGGGTAGTAGGAGTATTAGAAAACAGTTGTTGATTCGTCCCTTTCTGCAGGCATTGGGTGCGGCTGGTGATAGGCTGCGTTAGTTGAGCCGTTTCTTGTGCCAGGCCGTGTGAGGCAATTTGTTGAATGATGATTGGTTCTCGGGGGAAGGCAGACCTTGATATCAGCATCAGTTGTAACAATAGCTGCTGCTGGATCTTAGAGGTAAAGGAACTCTGTGTAAATTTTGGGCTGCTGTTTCAAATGCTTTTTTGTACGTCGCGAAGGGACGATATTTGCAGTTTTGACACTGTGATGTCTGGTTCTGACCCTATAGCTGCCAAAGTTGCGGGTGTTGTTATGGCAACTTTGCTGCACCAGTGTGAGGGATTCGTTTTCGTTGGGTCACTGGGAGAGGTCCTCTCCTTCTCCCAGATCTCATGTTACTTGTGCTGTGCGGCTTGCTCTTGTATAACTCGTGGTTAGGTTTGTACTTCCTTGTTCCTTTATTCCTTAGGATACTTGTGTTTGGGCCTGATGGATGCGAACACTGAGATCTGGAGTCAAGAAGCAAGGCACCGAGAGTTGTGCGGGCAGCCTTGCTATTCCGTTTTGCCCAGTGGGTGCAGGGCCAGTCTCAACGTTGAGATTATTTGCAGTGGCAGTGAATATTTAGCGGTTTAGAAGAGTTGGTGGGCTACGAGTGGTCAGTGGCAATGAAAAATAGACCTGAGGCTCTGGGGAGAAATTGAAGGAGAGTTGGTAGGTAATTGGGCAGATTGATGGAGGTTCTGTGTGTTCCAAAGGTAGCCCAGACTAAAGTAGCAGTAGTCCGGGTTGCAGTAGCAGAGTGCAGCGTACGATGAGCGACGGTGGGGTGGGTGAGCGGCCGGGGGCAGCAGATTTCTGTTAGCGGTTGCATTATGATTGGAGAACAGGTATAGAGCGGTTGTGGTGAGCAGAGGCTGGTGTGCAGCCCTCACTACGAGGCAAGTTGCACCGGCCTAACGCAAGCCGCCTCCGCCCCTAGCAGTGATGAGCCGCAGCCCTAGGGCCTTACCTAATTCCGTTGGAAGTCCTTGCTGCACAACGCGTCGGTGTCGACTACCGTCGGTCACCGGATGTCGTTAAATCCCCCCGAGCTCAGATTAACTGGCAGGCCAGAGGGAGCCGGGGGGTTGAGAAAGGCCCCAGCAGCTACTGCTGACCTCACATCCCTCTGTCTCGCCGCGCCCACACCACGCAGTTAGATGAAAGCCTCGACGTCAATGCAGAGAGCACATGGAGGTCCGGTGTTTAGACCTTTTTTTGTTACCCTGTGCTGCTTTGTAATTTATTGGTCTTTCTGGAGCTTGTATGGCAAAATTCCTCAGGATGACTATACATGAAAAAACTGATAAATATCTGAACAATGCATTCCTTAATGTTTTATATTTACAGGATGTTGTGTTTTTTGTAATTTTTCTAATGTGGCTTATTAGTTATGTACAGTGAACTGAGTCACCTCTATGAGTCTACGGAGTAGAGGTTGTGGGTGGTGTTTATAATGGGCATGCGCTGAGAGATCTGGAATTGAGGCTCTGGGAAGTGCAAGTTTATCACAGTAGCTGTCAGTGTCATAAAGGTATTCTGAATATAATGCTCATCCAATTCTTGGCCTCTCTGCAGAGCACACATTGTCGTAGTCACGTGTGCCAAATGTAATTGTGGTTATATGTGAAAGTGAATTAAGATGATACACAGCTGTTGAAATGTTAACAATAAAAACAAGGTGAAAGTTAAAGAAAACTCAGTGTTTACAAGAGAGTGGGTATGGGTGAAGTGAAGGATCAGCAAGGAAGTGCATGCAGGGGAGATTGAAAAGAGGGTGCTGAAGTGAAAAAAGATGAGGGTTGAGGTATGCAGATGGAGGATGTTAGAAATATGTGGGTACAAAAGGGACAAAAGTGTCTAACAGGGTGAGACACTGCAGGGGAAAGTAGTGTGAAGAGAAGAACAGGAGTGACTGAGAAACTCAGAAGATGACTAGTCCTTAGTAATGTTTCATTCATTCTCAGATTGTTGTAAATCATCTACTAGATACTGCTAATATGCCGGGTTTGCTTGTTTTAGGTGCATGTCTGTTTCTTTTTGTGTGCTATGTCCTGATGCAGTAACACAAAGTTCACAGATGGACCAAAATACTGGTCGTGCCTCGGGCTATTTTATGCGTCCTCACACGAGATGAGGAGGTGGTGAAGGGGAGTAAAAAAGTGCCCATTATGCTCCTTCTACCTGCGTACTCTTGGACTGGATGCCAGGGCTGCCCTTGCACCCACCACAGCACACTTGGTATTCAGCAGTCAAAGCACACATCTTTCTCTCCTTTTATCACTTGGTAACCGGAGTCCATTGATATTATGGTAGTTGGTGAGTTAATTCTAAAGGGACTTCATTCCTCCTACCTCCTTTTGCTAGAATCCCGCATGGGCTTTAACTTTTACTTCACAGGGAGTCCTTTAACTTTGCTTGTTTTCAGTGAGGAAGTGCAGAGGCCAGAGCACTTGCCATTTATATTTTTGTCTGTAGCACTTACCTTCTTGTGGTGTAAATTATACTCCAGCAATGTAGGACAGATATGTTTTTGAAACTCTTCAGGCCCACCAGTAAAGTGTGTGACGGTCATCTGTATGTTTCTGTTTTCTAGACAGCCAGAGCTTAAGAATACTGTCTGAAATCACTTTGGTGCTTTCAGTTGCTAGAATTCAAAGTGTTAACTTACAAATTATTCCATATCTTATCGGCACTCAGGGATTCAAACTCATAACTTACAGATCATGACCATGGGCCAGGCAGCAGATAATTTCTAGGCATATCATTCACTCCCTTACCCATCACTATGATTGCGATTTTGGGGGAGGGGTGCTTTCAAGATGTCTCACACAAGACTTATTGAGAACATACAAGCAACATTTCTTAACTTTTTCTCTTTATTGCATGTGAAAATAACACTTGAGCTCTATAAAAAGGGCTTCTATTCGAGTGGCAGGGCCATCAGAGGGAGTGAAATATGATTTGCCTAGGGCATTGCAATAAGCAGGTATGTATTTGTTTTGGGGGTTTTTGAGTGATGGTTGAGTGGCAATGCTTAAGTGTCTCCTCTAACCTTTAAAAAGGTGAATTGTGCAGCCTCATCAGTGGTATCTGCATAAACATACTCTAGCAGTTTTGGGAACACCCACATAAAGCTTGGTTCAGCCGGAATAACTGTTTATAACTGTACCATGGAACTATTATTTTATCCATATTTAATATATAGAAAGATATCTTTTCGAAGACCTTTTGGAAACTGCAAAGT
This sequence comes from Calotriton arnoldi, assembly GCA_963921515.1. Taxonomy (NCBI): domain Eukaryota; kingdom Metazoa; phylum Chordata; class Amphibia; order Caudata; family Salamandridae; genus Calotriton; species Calotriton arnoldi. Next base: position 1,975,811 of record CAWUFW010002281.1, on the reverse strand, counting down.
GTAAAAACCGGTTCTACCTCATGCAGCTGTAAAATTGCACATGTGTTTGAAAACAGCGAATGCTTGCTATTTATTAACATGAAGGTTCACAATTTTGTATCTTGGGTCAAGCACACTTTTGACATGGATCGTTTCCTGCTGCCAAAAGATGGTAGGGTTATCAAACGAAAGGCTGAAACAGGGGGAAAGAGAAAAGCTGCAAAAATAAGGAAGTATGATGCCTCCTACTTAGACTTCCGCTTCACCTGCATCGTTGTTACTGGAGAAATTAGGCCAGAGTGTGTGATATGTGGTGTGACCTTAGCTAACGACAGTTTGAAACCAACCAATTGAAGGTGTCACTTGGAAATGAAACATGGGTCTCTAGTAGGGAAGAGTAGAGATCTTTTTGTTAGGAAGTTGCACAAGATGACTTTACTAAAAGAAACTGTGTAAAATGTGGCATCCACCCTGGAAAGCTTCACACCAAGTGGCATATCACACAGCCAAAAACAAAAAACGTTTTACAGATGGAGAAAAAGTGATTCTGACAGCAATCCTTGATGTGTCTAAGACAATGCTTGACGAAAAAAGCAGTCGAGAAGTTCAAAAATATACCCATCTCAGACACAACAGTTTGCCGCTGCATTTCTGCCATGTCAGAAGATATCCATGGACAACTCATAGTCCGGTTGAACTCAAGTTGGTTTCCTTTGTAGTTGGATGAAGCGACTGACTTCTCAAAGGAAGTCCATTTAATTGCTCATGTCTGATATCGTTATGAAACTGCAATAATGGAAGATTTTTTATTCTGCATACCAATCAAGGGGTGAGCAACAGCATCCAACCTGTTCGATATTGTCAATGATTTTCTTGGTCTCCATGGCTTAAGGTGGGAAAACTGTGTCAAGGTGGGCACAAATGGTGCTCCTACCATGTGTTGTGCTAGGGCTGGCCTAAAAGCTGAAGAGTTGAAAGTGGCTCCATATATCCTGTGACCACTCTATGACACACTGGGAAGCCCTTACTGTTTGAAACACGGGCAGTGAACTTGAGGATGTGCTGAATTCTGCTGTAAAAATAATTTAATTAAGGTCCACCCCACAAGAGCGCACCAGTTTGCAATTTTATGTGCGAGAATGGGAGCTGAACATGATGGCTTGCTTCTTCACACAGAAGTACGGTGGTTATCCCGGGGGAAAGTACTGAATCGCATTTTTGAATTACGGAATGAAGTATAGCAATTTCTTCTGGATTTGGACACTGCAAAGCAGAATAACTATGTAATCCCCGGTGGCTTGTGATCTTAGCATCTTTGAGAAATTAAATTCTATGAATCTGTCTTTGCAAGGACCTGAAATTACATCTTTTATGATGAATACAAACATATCTGCATTCAAGAAGAAGCTGGGCTTATGGAGTAGAATAATTGAAGCTGGCTTCTTTGAGCCATTCCCATGTCTAGCAGATGCTCTTGAGGAAACAGAAAATTATATTTCAAGTGTTGCTGAGTTAATAAAAAATCACCTGACATCTCTCAGGGACAGTTTACAAAATTATTTTCCTGAGGACAATGATCACATTAATGATTGGGTCTTTCAATCATTTCTGATGGAGGTGGGGACCCATCTCCCGATTCATTTGCAGGAAGAACTAATTGAGCTCCAGAGTGACCGTACACTGCAGATGCAATTCACCAAACTCTCAGTGGGGGAGTATTGGTTGAAAATGCCTGCAAACATTCAGCTTTGAGAGAAATTGCTGTCAAAACGATCCTGCATTTCAGCTCGTCCTATTTATGCGGGACTGGTTTCTCAGATCTTGAGGTATTGAAAACAAAGTATCGCTCAAGACTGGAAGTGGAACACAACCTGAGGATGGCAGCAGCAAAAATACATCCACAGATTGACCGTCTCTGTGGGGAAAACAGGCACACCCATCACAATAGTTTTGAAAGTGTTTTATCTATATCAAGTGAAATGATACGTTTTATGTAGAAAATAAAGCAACAATGTAAATTATTGGGCAAAGCTTTCTTGGAAAATTGACTTCAATTGTGTAATAAGCCTCTGTCATCTAACCACAGGCAGTCACAAATATTTAGTTTGCTAAACACTCTTATTATGTTTAATATTATTTGCCAAGTATAACCAGATATGACCTGGGATATGCAGGTGGAGATGGCTGTCGATGATGCAAGGTACCAGCTTCCAGAATTTGTGTCCTCAGGTGGTGGGGGGCCCGACCCAGAAAAAAAATGTGCTTGGGGGCTTGGCCTAAAAAAGGTTGAAGACCACTGTTCTGCAGGGATAAAGGGCATGTCTAAGGGTGGCAAGTCCAGAGATTGGTAGGGCCTGGACAGCGCTGGTGTGGACACCGAGCGGCGTTGACTCAGAGATGGGAATTGGGTCTTCGTCCAGCTGTGCTAGATCCGTCGGTGTTGGCGCTAGGGAAGCAGGGCAGTGGAGGGTTTAGGCACCCGTGGTGGCATCAAACAGGATCAAGGGGGAGTTCAGAGGGCCTGGCTGGCCTCGGGGCTGACCCAGCCTGCCATAGCTCAGCATGGGCACCTTGCGCCTCCGTGAGGCCCAAAGGCGCTCCGGGGGAGTCGGTAGCTCTAAGATTCTGTGCATAGCATAAATAAGCGGGCATTTATCTGGCTCCAGGGAACTTGGGGAAGCGTGGACCGGGCTCTGACGCCAGTTCCTCAGGCAGAGTGAGGGACCAGGGCCTCGAACCACAACATTTTGTCAGGGAAGTTGAAGAACTCTTCGATTTCTTCTTCTTGTGCATCTTCGACTTGAAGTAGGAAATCCTGGAGTGGGAAGCTGATCGTCTGTGGGAACCAATTCAGGATTTACCCTGAGATCGACCTCAGGAACGGCACCAACAACAGCACGGGCCTTCTTCTGCCACGATGCAAGCAGCTTCGTCACCCACTTGTGAATTGGCTTGGGTTCACTAACTTCCACTCGAAACAGGCCTTGGGGTCATGCCACGACCTAAGGCACCAGAGACAGGCCAAGTGGGGATCAGACACATACATCTGCCTGTGACATTCTCTATAAGGCTTAAACTTTTTAGGTTTAATAGGGGACATGTCTCTAGCACACTGGGAGCAATTGCTCAAAAATAGTCAACAAAAGGTCAAAAAAGCTGGACAAAAAGTTACTGAGGTAGCTCTCTGGAAACACACTGTTGGCGTGGAAAGAAAGGAACTGATGTCGGTGCGTCAGAGTGGCGCTTATGTAGGCACTACAATATCACTTCTGATGTGGACGACATTGACTCAGAGTGACTGTCACCACCTACCGGTGCGCAAAGGTACTGCTTATGAATTTCGGGATACGGACTGATGCCTGTGAAATATGCTAAGGGGAGGAATCAGCAATTAGAAGTCTCTCTCAACAGTAGTGCAGACTAGTTAGCTACGGCTGGCTGTTCCTTCATTTGCTCTGTTCTGGGGTCAAGATAGCGCCGGGACACTCCTTGGAGTAGCCGTGCGCTTAATAAATACCCTATAACATAACATAACATCAGAAAATAGGCTCAACAATTTTCCTTGTATGTCATAAATTATTTGAAATTTGTTTTAAGGTGCTGTAATAAAAACAAATTGTCAAAGTGGAATTTAAAAAAATATATTTACTTATTGTGCACATTTTATATTTGTTACATATAAGATAGAGCATACACATTAAAATGTTTACATACAGGAAGATACAAGTAATTGACAAAAAATACAAACCATTGCAGTTGTCAACCTATTCATTTAAGTAACTAGTTTCATGATTTCCTTCACTTTTTTTTAACAAGAATCATAATATTAGACAAAACAGACAATGTGCTGACAGTTTTACAGCATATTTCCTAGACTTTTGCCACTGTTTCAACAGACTGCAAGATTTCCCAGCTTTTGCTGCAGCAAATGCCAGGAAAATCACAGGGATCAGTCTTCACAGCAAATCTTGTGTTTACTTTGCAAAACCACGAAAAGTTGGAGGGTTGAACTTTGTCTTCTCCAATGCCTTAATTTCATCAAAAACTTGCAATCTGATGTCATCAAGTACAATATCTTTCCTCTTTCTTTTTCTGGTCATCCTCTTCTTCCCACAATTACATTTCAAACCTCTAATAACTTTCAAACCAATCTTTTACCATTCGTACAGAACCCTGTACCAATCAGTTCCCATGTACCAGTCTCTCCCAAGGTTTTAGCTTCATATGAAATATTAATTATATATTTTTTAATATACATATTACTTTAGAAAAGAGGTCAAGAAGATCCTTTTAAACAGACTTCTTACAAATGGATCTGGCCCACGATGACTGCGATTCTGTTGGACTCCCGAGGTTTCTCTCACGAGACACTATTACCTCTGGTCTCGTTTCTTCAAAACACAGAGGGAGCGGACTATAAAAGTAAGTGTTATCTGTATGTTATAACACTATCAACAGATGATTATCTGGTGTTTTCTTGTAAATGGGTACAACCATGATATCCTCCTCGGAGGGTTTAGGGAATCGCAAAGGCATATTATGTCCCTCCTGGCCATGACCATGGTCATGTTACATCAGAGGAGGGTATATTTAAGCAGGTTTGGTCTTGCCAGATACCCAGTGGCGCCAAAGTGGGTGGGAAGCTTATGGATTCCCCAGTGACACCCTCCTCCTCAGTGACACCCTCCATCTCTTGGCACACCTTGGTCCACAAGGGTTGGATGCGTGGGTACTCCCACAACGTGTGCAATAGCATCGCAACTTGTCCATATCCCCTTAAACACGTGGCCTATTTTATTGTCCCCATAGTCTGATCCTAGTGTAATACACTTGGTGGAGAATCCTAAGTTGCACCAAGCGAAAGCCTGCCCTAATGGCCAATTCCCTGAGCTGTCTGCATGCTTCTCCCCAACCTGCGTTTTTCAGTAGACCCAAGTCTCATTCCTACTGGTCCCGCAAGGGACTGAGGGGGTTCACTCCATATGCTGTAATGTCTTGCATGTATGCGAAAGGGAGTGGCTAAGTATCGGCCTGCAAGTACCCCAAATTCTAGTAAGGTTCCTCTTCCACATTTTGCATGTACCCCTTATGGTGGATGAGGGTGTGCCTAACCTGTAAATATCTGAGCTGTTGATTATCAGCAAGGTCATACTCCTCCTGCAATTTGGCGAAGGATATCATGCCTCCCTCACCCTTTATATTGCCCAGTTTAGAGATGCCCAGTAGGTCCCATTGCCAGCTGCAGTCTAGATGAACCTTACCATCTCTTGAATAATTTACTTAATTCATCTGCAGTATTAGTGGCAAAACAATGCACTAGAGTAGACAACGTTCTAAATTTCACATCATTCAAACGCAGACCAATGGGGGAATCAATACACCAAATATATCCATAAGAACTTGTCTACATCCATATTTCACAATTTTAAGACTTGTTTCATTCACTTCACCTATGTGATGCACTCTTGCAAAGATTAACGCAAGTTAGCAGGAACCTGTAAGAAATGTGTTTATTGTTTGAGGAGGGTTGGAAGCCACACTCAGGCAAAAACCACAATCCAAGTCAGGGTGAGCAACAAAAGTTACTAAATTAATCAGTACTTAACCCTCTGGTAGCTTGGCACAGAGCAGTCAGACTTAACTTAGTGTAAAGTATTTATGCAGCAAACAAACTATAATGAAGTGAAAACATGATGCAATAAAAATCCCAAACCAATAGAGAAAAAATAAAATTATTCCAGAGCAACAAAAATCAAAGAGTAGAGACAGAGATATGCAATTTTAAAGGTTTAGGTAGATATAGCACCTAACAGCCCAAAGTGTCACTCGCAGTCATCTGGTCGTGCTAGACCAGGGGAAAGTCACAAGTTCAAGCCAACAGCGATTAAGAGTAAGCTGGATACAGGCAGCAGGTTAGTCCCGCTGAATGAGTTACCTTCTTAAAGTCTGTGATGGAGGAGACCGCGAGGAGCAGGGAGTGCGTCGTGGATGGTCGTCACTGTAGGGCGAAAAGCAGGCTGGGCGGGGAGAGCTCTTGTCGCTGTAGCATGAACAGTCGGTCGGGCGTCGCAGACGGTTGTTGCTGGAGCTTTAGGTTGCCAGCTATGTTGATCTATCATTGCCAGGGCCTGCTCTAGTGCTGGTGGCACCCAGTGCAACAGTCTTTTTTGGTGCCCCGCCCCCCCATGACCTCCTTCTCCAAGAAGTCCCTCACTACCACTTTGCAACAGCGCACCTAATCTCTCCATAGGCCTCCATAGCCTCTCTTTGACATACATTTAATTTTTTATAGGGCTTTTCATAGTTCACTCACACTCAGTTTTGTGATCTGCATGGTACACGTTCTTTGCAGCATTAACCCTCTGCTCTACTTTAGGATGAGTCAAAACTGCCACGAGACAAAATTCCGATCTCTCACCAGTAGGAACATTAATCACCAGAGTTATCTTGACATTTTTCTTGTTGCCTGAAAACTGCTGGACGCACAAGGAAGTTCACATGCATTGAAACCGATAGTTATTTTTAAACAAGGCGCCCTCATCAAACACAGCACCAGGTGCAGTTGCACCGTTCACTCCGCCCTAAAGCCGTCTCTGTTCGTTGCTGTAGCGCAATGTGTATCTCGTGTTGCCAGTCATCGCTGGTGGTCATTGTAGTGGGAAGAGTCAGGTTCACCAGAACTTTCGGGTCGTGGTTGTCGCAGGCAGCAGAGTCTTGAGCGGTCGCAAAGAGCTCAAAACATCAGGATTTTACTTTCTTCACAGGAGGAGACAAACTGATGCCAGTCAAGGGTCCAGGACCTAGGGAGGCACCTCTTGGAGATCAGGAACTCACTCTAGCAGAGACTAGCAGGGCTCCGGCAGGTCCAGTGCAGCAGGTCATCTGGGCAGTTATAGGGAAGACTCTGTAGATTGTAGTGTCCCTGTAGCTTAGACAGCTCAGTCAACTGACCCTTGGAGTCAATCAGGTCAGCCTGGGATAAAGGAGGCAGGTCCAGTCTTCCTTCTCTGGGAGCCTGGCAGTCCTCAAGCAGCAGGGCAGGCCTCTGGAGGCCCAAGGCAGTCCTGAAGTCCCCCACAGGTCCAGGAGTGTAATGCAAAGTTGTTCCGGGGGTCTAACCTGGTGCCAGCCTTTGAAGTAGGGGAATCTTCTAGGCTACCTCCACATCTGGTTCTGGAAATTCTTTGTTTTCCCTGCCAGGGGTCTAAGAAGTCTGGGGTGACAAAGTCTATCGTCAGGTTCCTTTGTGTGTGCTGGAGGCAACCCCTTTGAAATGTAAGTGGGGCAGACAACAGCTCCTCCCCAGCACTCCAGGCAGGATGACCCTTCCTGCTAACATCTAGCCTCCCGTTCTCACTGTCTGGGAGGATTACACAAATCCTGGCAGCTATGCTATTCACAGTCATGGTACCCAGGACACTGGCAGCAGGCACCAAATGGTTAGTGCAAGAAAATGACAACTTTCTAATAGTGGTATTTTCAGACCTGCGACTTAAGATCTGACTTTACCATGAAAGAGGATTTTAAATTACAATTCATTTGAGTCCAAACATGACATTTCTACCTGCTCTCAATTAAAAGTTAGCACTTATTAAAAGATATAAAGTGACCAATTTTATCCAACGGGCGAGATAGACCTTACAGTAGTGAAAAACAAATTTTTGAGTTTTTCACTACCAGGACATGCAAAACTTAAAAACACATGACACATGACCTACTTTATAAATAAAATGCACTATGCTCTATGGGCTTTTAGAGTCTACCTTAGCGGTGACATATGTATTAAAAAGGAAGGTTTAGGCCTGGCAAAAGATTTATTTACCAGATCGAATTGGCAGTATGAAAACTGCACAACAGGCTACAATGGCAGGCCTGAGACATGCTTTAAAGTGCTACTTAAGTGAGTGGCACAATGAGTGCTGCAGGCCCACTAGTAGCATTTAATTTAGAAGCCCTGGGTACATGTACTATCATATGCTAGGGACTTATAAGTAAATTAAATGTGCCAATTGGGTGTAAGCCAATTTTACCATATTGTAATGAGAGAGTACAAGCTCTTTAGCACTGGTGAGCAGTGGTAAAGTGCACAGCATTCTAATGCCAATGAAAACGATATTCAGAAAACGGGAGGGGTGAAGGTGAAATATTTTGGGGGTGATCCGACAGAGAGGGCCAAGGCCAACACTACCCAGTTACTTGGAATGTTAAATAAGGTGTTTAACCACAGACATAATAATAGCCCCTAAATATAGTCATTACCCAACATATAATCTCTAACAACTACATAATTACAATTGCATTCACTTGTTCCAATCATCTCTGAAATTTCCCATTCATCATGTTTTTCACACATCATACATATAACTCCTTTCTTCTCCGGATTAATTCTAAGTTTAGGATGTTTCTCAGAATTTCTAAATCTCAACTCAGCTTCTTTCTGTAATTGAATCTTTTTTTACTTCTGCAGCATTTATGTTAATTTTCACTCTCCTTTCAATATATTCTCTAATAAAGTTACGCTCTACATCAGTCAACTTACACACACTAATGTCAGTAGTTTTAATAAGACTTAGGTTAGGTAGCATAGTAGGCAGTGCCTAATTTGCAATTAAATAAGTGCCAGTGCTTGCACCACCCACTGCCCCTGCCAGCGCCGCCAATGACAGAACCAACACAACTACTAACCATCACACCCTACAAGTGTGACAATTTAGACTATTCCAGGCCCCCAAAGCTATAAGAATGACTTGGGCAGCAGGTATTAATCATTTTAATGTATATTGAATTAATAAACAACTGTTGTTGTGCTCCTCGCTAATTTAGATAAACAGCCCCAGACTCGCATATGTGCCGGTGTTGACAATTAAGTGCCAGTGCTGAGCACCGGAAACCACAGGCTCAAATTAAGAACTGATAATAGGTCTATTAGGTTTGTTTCCTAATTTCAGGTAATTCTTCAAAAGGTAACTCAATCCACTTTATACTCCTACAGTAGATTCTGAACCAATAGAAATGGCATATAGATGCCGGAAGAAATACAGTAACTGAAAGGGAGTTGAAAATATGTCGCTCATTCTGAAACAGAAGTAAGCAGACAGGTAACAGTTTGCAACATTCATCATCTTCTGATAGTCCGTAAACAAAGTAGCATAAGTATTTTTCATAAAATTCCCAACAGAAACATCTCTATGATGCAATCTACTACCTCTTATAGCATTACTACAGTATGAATCATTTTTATCTTCAGAGGCATGCCGAACCAGACAGTACAGACTCACTAGTACATTGATCAATATTAAAAATATGAAAATCATGAAAACTATCTTTAAAGGCAAGCAAACATTTTGTTTACAAATAACCATCTTCTTTTTATAAAAATTTTCAAAAATAAAAACTAAATACCTTCACATGTTGTGAAATATTTAAAAATAAATTCTTAAAAAATGTTAGGTAGTAGGCTGGCTTAGTGTGTGGTGCACACTTATTTAAGTGAAGCCCCTTGCACTAATCCAGACAACCCTTATGGTGATTTTAGTGGTCTTGAACAATCTTAGAAAGCTCTGTAAGTGGTAGCTGTGGAGAGCAGCCTTCAGGCTTAGTCCAGAGGAGTGTTAAGCAGCTTGTTTTACCAGATGTAATCATGTAGTGTAGGTTAAACGAAAAGAACCACACAGTGTATGTATAAAAATATGTCTATTTATTACACAGCACTCACTAAAACATTAGTATATCCTCTACCCGGAGATAGAAACACAAATACACACAATAATTCAATTGCAAACAAGTAAGTAATCACAATACACAGTGGTCTCCAGGGGGTGACCAAACCATATGATAAAAAATTGGCATGTGAACTGCGACCAAAGTGGGGACTTGGACCAGGAGACTCAGAAGAGCTGGGGACCCAAGGAACCACCACCCAAGGTAAGTACCCAGGAACCCCACAGAGGCTGTGTGCAGAGTGGAAACACAGCTGCATACTCAATAGAATTCAATGGGAAAGTCATGGTTGCAGTTTTGAAGAAGGACCCTTCCCAGTAGACCCTAAAGAAACCTCATGGAAGACAGAAGGTTGGAGAGTCACCCCACCCATGTCTACCCCAGGAACCAGGATACCTACACCAGCGAAGCCGGGTGCATAGGTGCGAAGTGATGTCAGAAACCGCTGTAGACCACAATAGAGGACTTCAGTAAAGATGCCGCTCGCGAAGACTGTGCAAGAGTCTGGTGGAATCCAAGGGTGGATTCTTGAAAAGAAGAACTGCAATCAGAGGTGACAGAGTCTATGCTACTCGGAGGTGACCAGGAGGCATGGAAGAGCAATGCCCACCGATGACGGACAGTTCAAAGGAGTAGACGGTGACCTTGTCACTGCAGCTGTGAGGACCAGGCAAAGCTGAGGAAGACCAGGAGCTATGTACGAGCTGTCCCACGTCGAGGTCGAGAACCAGGGGGTCAGTGCCCAGCGGGAGCACCAATAAGCCTTGGCAGCTGCACCAGACGTAGAAAGTGAAGGAGTGACGTTGGGTCCAGCAAGGTCCAAGGGACACACCACGTGCAGGAGAGTCAGAGCAGGCCCCAAGCAAGCAGAGGAGCCCATTGAAGAAAGAGAAGACCCACAGGACAAAGTCACAGGAGTCGCAAGAGGACCTCGAGCAGCTCATCAAAGATGAAGGCCCACGGTGCAGAGGATGCGGTGAGGCTGCTGATCTTGGCATGAGATGATGCTGGAGGTTGGAGCTTCTTGTAGCCTTAAGATCTCTGGAGAGCAGAGCTAACAAGCCTTGGCAATGACAGTAAATGCAGTGCACAGGGGTTTAGTCCCAGTGGTTCCGACAAGGGATATTGGCCTCAAAATTGCAGAAAGGACAGGTTAGGCCTCGAGGGAGTTGCAGAACCACCACCTGTGTTGCTGAGCCTTTCAAGGTCTGTGGGACGTCGGGAGCAGTAGACCGGTCAGCTTAGTTGCGGTACCTGCAGATGCAGGGGAGTGACTCCTTCACTCCAAGGGAGATTACTTTGGGTGTCCTTAATGCCCACAGGTCTGTTAGAAATCCTGGAAGAAGCACAGACACAGACAACGAAGAAGACTTGCAGAACAGCGAGACCAGGAGCAGCAGGAGTCTTCCGTGATGCAGTCTTGGATCCAGGCCAAGTCCAGCGAAGTCCAAGTGTCCAGATGGTTGAAGAGTGACATGGTTCCAGGCTTGAGTCTTGTCCCACAACGAATCTGAGGACCCACCCACAAGTAAGCCCTTTTATACCCTAATAAAGGGGTTAGGACGACTCAGGGGTCCCTCCCAGCAGAGGAGCTAGACAGAGGGGAGGATACTCCCATGTCCTTTGTCCAGCTTCATGACAGAGCGGGAGCCAAGAGCTCCCAGAACTGGGTCCAACTGGAGTATGCAAGGAGGGCACCAAATGTGCCCTTCAAAGCAGTCTGGTGGCGCCGGCAAGTGCCCCCACCCCAGCCCAAAACACTAAGTCCTGTCTGGGAGGGGGGTCACACCTCCCTGTGACAGGAAACCTATTGTTATACCTTCCCCTGCTCGAGCTCAGCTCAGCAGCAAGAGGGCAGAATCGTGTCTAGGGTCGACAGCAGCACTAGCTTGCTGGCAGACCCTGGAAGGCTGTTACCAGGAGTGCTGAGGGCTTCCCGGAGGAGCCCCCCAGTGCATGGAATCATACCTCCAACAAAGGTAACGGTGCTGAGGTATGATTCCAACATGTTTGATACCACACATGCCCAGGTTCGGCACAGCCACTATATAGTTAGCCATCACGTAATGACGGATGGCCACTATATGTATCAAAATGGCTGACCACACTTACAAAGCCTGGAAAATCGACTCTGGGGTTTGTAGGGGTGTCCTGATCATGCAGGGGCACCCTCACACTCGTAACCCAGAACCCTGCCTTCAGGATTGAAAGGCCTGTCTTAGGGGTGACTTATAAGTTTTTAGTGTAATGACCTCAGATATTAGAAAACGTATATCTAGTTGTAAGTGGTGCTAGCCCCAGCTTACACAGGCTGCAATGGCAGGCCTGTAGTCACAGTTTGAGTGGTCTCTCATGGGTGGCATAATACATGCTGCAGCCCATGGGAGACCCCTAGTGTACCTTTGCCCTGGGTACCTTGGTACCATATAATAGGGACTTATAGGGGTACACCAGTGGCCAATTGTGGAGATACAAAATGTACTTACCAAGTCAAATTTAGGGAGGAAGCACAGTGACAGGGGTCCTGATTAGCAGGATTCCAGTCAGATTAGTCAAAAGAAACATACTGACACCAGCAAAAAGAAGTGGGGGTAACCATGAAAGCAGATCCTACTTTCCTGCATGTTAGCAACTTGATGCAAGTAATTTCGGTTTTGCACAATAAGTTGATGCAAGCACAAACTGGCATATCATTCAACTGCTCAGTTAATAAAGTTCAATGCAGACACAAAACTCTCTGTAGCTGGATGACTAAGGTACAAAATTAAATCATCTTCAGAAGTGGGCAACTCAATTAAAGAAATAAGCTAACTCAAATCTCTGAATAAGCCTCTAATCTAAGTGAGTTATGCAGCCACCTAATAAAATAAAAACAAAAATCAAAATTTCTTCTTAAATATTTGGATTTCAGTTTCTTTACTCCATCAGAAAATCATTTAATGTTGATCACTTTCATTCCCATTTCATGTCCATTCATAGCGGTTCCTTCAACAGAAATCTATAGTCTCTCAGATCAATGGCAGTCCAATTTGTTCCCCTTGCCTCTTTTTCATCTTCTCTTGTTTCATTATTTGCACAACTTGCAACTGGAATACCTTGAGTTGCTCTTGGGGTTTTCAGAGTCCGAGTTTTATAAAATTTGATTTTCTTGCTCTTCTTTCTATTTTTTTCTCCCCCATCTAGAACCAAATATTTAACTTCGAGCACACTCTGTGAATCAATGGTTTGTGTCACCACTTCTTCATCAGAACTCTTTACTCTCTTTGTGTGAGATGCGTGGATCCAATGTGGCAAGCCACCATCCTTCACAGTAGTATTCATCACCAAGATCACTTGATAAGGGCCTTCCCATTGAGGCTCTAAACACGTCTTTTGAGTATGTTTCTTCACTACAACCCAGTCGGAAGGCTCCAGATCATGGCAATGTTCTTCACTTGTTGAATGTGTAGCCAAATTCACTTAGTGAGTGATAGATCACATCAGTTCAGCTGAACCTTTGCAGTAATCCAGAACTAGATGAACATGTTACTTACCCTTGGTAACACCTTATCTGGTAGAGACAGGATCTAGCCGCAGATTCCTTACCTTTGAATTCTCCTCAGGCACCAGACTGGATCCGGAAAGTTTTTGAGCAGTACCTATGCGCGTCGGTAGAGTGCATTGCGCAACTCCATAGTGATGTCGACCACCAGATGTGATGTCGACGGAGTCCATATATGCCCCTTCCCGACGCGCTGACTTCAGTTTCTTTGATGACTACATTCCGCGCCAAAAATGCAGAGCCACTTACAGAAACTGGCCAAGGAAACAGTGTTCCAATAAAAAGATATCTCTATTTCTCTGTCAATACAGCTGTATCTGCAAGAAGGAGTATCCCAATATCAAGTTCAGGTTTCAGCTTTATTTCAGTTCTTTGAACCATAAAAGCATTTAAAAACACGATGTACAAATCATTTAATTGCATTACAGGTGTGATTTAAATTAAATTCGATAAAATGACAGTAAGGCATAAAAACAGTTTTTACCAAAGAGAAGGCTTTTAAAACAGGTAAGAGGAGGAAGACCCCATACATAGTCCATCACTACTATGGGCAAATAAATAGCAAGATAAAAGGTTCTCCAATAAATAAACATTGCAGAGAAATCACATTTCCATTTTAAAAATTGCAAGAATACAATTTTCAATCCACGTTGACCCTGGGGCCATCAAGGATTGCATGTAAAGGCGCTAGTCAGTTATAAACGCAATTGCATATCCAGTTAGAACAACGCTCCCTGCTTCTTCCTATGTAGCCCCACTATAAAGAGGTATCGACTGACTCAAAAAAACTACTACTTGGCTAGTGTCCCATCTCAAGATACGATATGCCGCCCAATATGACCTCACACCCCAGAGTGTACACAAAGGTTTAATCCATCTCCCCCTGGGTTTGGCGTATACAGGGCAGAAAAAAGTTCATGTTCAACATCTGTATCCCAATATCAAGCCGGAGGAATATCCCAATATCAAGCAAGATATAAAAGATAGGAATAAATCAGTTTGCAGAGCAGGGAGGATGGGAGGGTCGGTAAGGAATCCGCGGCTAGATCCTGTCTCTACCAAAGATAACTTGTGCATCTGATAGAGACATCTAGTCGTAGCTTCCTTACCTTTCAATTAGATACCAAAGAAAAAACTTACCCGGAGGAGGCCCGGCAAACTGATTTGATCAAATCTCTGATTAGAACTAGCCGGTGCCTAGCCGGAGCATAAGAAGACAGAAGAAACCGGCTGCTGTAAGGCAGGAAGGCTAGGAAGAAATGCTCTGCAGCCCAAGAACTGTGGTAGGAACCACAGTTAACGAAAGCAGAAGACGAAATAGCATGTAGCTTTACTCCTGGCAGAGGAAAAGTGTGTTCCAAGACAACATACAATATGGACCCAAACGAGTGCACTGGCATGGCAGAACCAGAAACAGGATCGGCCACAAGCAGGGGAACCCAGGACAGAAGGAGACTCTACTGAGCATAGCTCCTTGCGACAGGAAAGCATTATCTCAGCCAAATTGTTTCACAGATATAGAAAAAAGGGAAACCAAGAACCCATGCACATGGGAGAGCAAGACCTGAACAAGAAGTCAGCAAAGACAACAAAGTACAACAGTTGTCTTGAAGAAAAAACTACCATAGATAGAGGTAGCACCTCTGGAATCACCCATAACGATAGTCATATATATATATATATAAATACATACATATTATCTACTGGCGGTCGCCAGTAGATAGTTATAGTTAGGACCTTTATCCATAGGAAATCCGCAACATTCTATTCCCAATAAGTTTGGCGTCGTTTGACGAATCATCGTGAAATTTTCAACACTAGTGGGGCGCTCTGGTCCGCTCCTGTCTTGAAAGTTTCGGGGTGATTCATCAAGCGACGGCCGAGAAAAAAGGGGGGTCCCAAAACGCGTTTTCTCCGTTTTCTCCATGTTAATTCCCATAGGAAATTTTAGACACGGCTACAGCCCGAACTGCTGAACGGAATTACACCAAATTTTGCAAAAAGGTAGCGCTTGGTTCAGAAAGCGACCTTTTTTTCAAATGGTGTAAATCCGTTCAGTAGTTGCTGAGAAAATCCAAAATAAAAGTTTCAATATTTAGAGGCACGGAGGATCCGCGCACCCTCCCGACCACGAGCTGCATGCTAATTGGCTGTCAACACTCCAAACCAGGAAGTGTTGGCAGCCATCTTGTTCCTCGGTAGAACCGAGGGACAAGAAAAGACAAAAACAAGGGCGCAAAAAGGGGGCAGGGTAAGAACACCCTGACCCCCTAGCCCTGCTCAGGGGGTCCTACAAGGACCACCAGGGCCCCCCCAAATTTTTTTTTTATAACAAATCGGCAGAAAACGCGCTGGGTGCGCGGATCCTGCCGATAAAAAAAAAACCGAAGCGCGTGCTCCGCGCTTCGTGGTTAATTGGCCCCCGGGTGGGCCAAGTCCCGGGGGCATGCGGGGCTTTATTATTAATTATATGGGGGGCCTCTAAGGCCCCAAGCCCCGGGGACCGCCACCCCCGGGGCTTTAAACAAAATGGTGCGGGAGGGCTCTGAGCCCTCCCGCAGCCCCGGGACCGCCACCCCCGGGGCTTCTTTTTAAATTAAATCACCTGTGTGGGGGGGCCCCCCACACGCCCCGGGGACCGCCACCCCCCCGGGGCACTAACAAATTTAAAATGGGGGTCCGTTTTGGATCCCCGGGACCACCACCTCCCCGGGGCTTTGCAGATGTGGGGAGGGGGGCCGCGCGGCGCCCCTCCTGGAGCCATTGATGGCCCTGGAGACCGCTACCCCCAGGGCCGGCTCCTGCAGTGTCCCGGGTGCTCACCCCGGGACACTGTAGTTTGCAATGACAGGACGGGAGCCTCGCGGCTCCGTCCTGTCATTGCAAACTGCTTTGCTTCATTGAAGCAAAGCAGATTGCTTTCCACATGGGAGCTGCATGTCAGCAGCTCCCCATGTGGAAAGCAATGCCGGCTCCCGAGGGACGCGGGGAGCCGGCTGGGACCGTGGGGGATTGGGGACCCCCACAGTCCCCAACGGAGAGGGCCAGCCCCGGGGGATGGGGTCCCGGGGCAAGTAGTGGCCCGGGAGGGGGCCACGCGGCCCCCTCCCCCAAAAATAAAAAATAAATAAAGGCCTGCCCCGGGGGATGGGGTCCCCGGGAAAAAGGAGGCCTGAGGAGGGGGCCAAGCAGCCCCCTCCTTAAAAAAATAATAAAAAGAGTGGCCATGCCCTGGGGATGGGGTCCCCGGAGTCGGAATCGGCCACGGGAGGGGGCCATGCAGCCCACTTCCCGTTTTAAAAAAAGAAAAAAAAGGGGTAAGGCCCTGGGGGATGGGGTCCCCAGGGCTCAAAAAAAGGAAAAAGGAAGGGGGGCCACACAGCCCCCCTTCGGAAAAAGCAAAAAAAACGATCGGGCCGCAGGCCCCGCCCTTCCTTTACCACTCTGCAAACGCGCCCCTGGCGCGTTTGCAGAGGGGGAACAATCCCCTTGAATACTGGGGTCCCTGGGGGCCAACTAGACCACCAGGAACCTCCAGTATGCGCCAGGAGCTGTGTTGCAGAGAGGTGTACAGAGGCCACGCCCCTATTTACACCTCTCTGCAACGCAGCTCTGTGGCACTTACTGGAGGTACCTGGTGGGATAGTTGGACCCCAGAGACCCTCAGGATTCAAGGGACTTAATCCACCAACTTAAAACGCGCCACGGGGCGCGTTTGCACAGTGGTGAAGGGAGGGGGCGGGGCTTCAGGTGACATGTGTGCAAACAGGCCTAGTGGCGCGTTTTAAGATGGGGAATTAAATCCCCTTCAATCCTGAGGGTCCCTGGGGGCCAACTAGCCCACCAGGTACCTCCAGTAAACGCCACGGAGCTGCGTTGCAGAGTGTTGTAAAAAGGGGCGTGGCCTCTGAACACCTCTCTGCCACGCAGCTCTCTGGCGCATACTGGAGGTATATGGTGGGCCAGTTGGCCCCTAGGGACCCTTGGGATTGAGGAGGAATTAATTCTCCAACTTAAAACGCGCCACAGGGCGTGTTTGCAGACATGTCACCTCAGGCCCCACCCCTTCCTTCACCATTGTGCAAATATTCCTCTAAAATCAGCCGAACTACGAATTCCGATTTACTCACCTGTTATCAGGAGAGACCTCAGTGCTGCATCTTTGAGCCCAGTACTGATCCTGAAAAGTAATTTTAACCGTACTTACCTGTAACTTGAATTTCCTTCCATAGGATATCATTGCCTGCTTTTTGCTGAAAAAGTTTCTAAGTGTCGATTTTGAAACATGCAAATATTCCTCTAAAATCAGCAGAACTACGAATTCCGATTTACTCACCTGTTATCAGGAGAGACCTCAGTGCTGCATCTTTCAGCCCAGTACAGATCCTGAAAAGTAATTCTAACCGTACTTACCAGTAACTTGAATTTCCTTCCATAGGCTAACATTGACTGGTTTCACTTGGAAATTCTTCTAAGTGTGGAGTTTTGGAACTTTATAATATTCCTCTAAAATCAGCCGAACTACGAATTCCGATTTACTCACCTGTTATAAGGAGAGAACCCAGTGCTGCATCTTTTAGCCCAGCACTGACCCTGAAAAGTAATTCTAACCGTACTTACCAGTAACTTGAATTTCCTTCCATAGGCTAACATTGACTGGTTTCACTTGGAAATTCTTCTAAGTGTGGAGTTTTGGAACTTTATAATATTCCTCTAAAATCAGCCGAACTACGAATTCCGATTTACTCACCTGTTATAAGGAGAGAACCCAGTGCTGCATCTTTTTGCCCAGCACTGACCCTGAAAAGTAATTCTAACCGTACTTACCAGTAACTTGAATTTCCTTCCATAGGCTAACATTGACTGGTTTCACTTGGAAATTCTTCTAAGTGTGGAGTTTTGGAACTTTATAATATTCCTCTAAAATCAGCCGAACTACGAATTCCGATTTACTCACCTGTTATCAGGAGAGAACCCAGTGCTGCATCTTTTAGCCCAGTACTGATCCTGAAAAGTAATTTTAACCGTACTTACCTGTAACTTGAATTTCCTTCCATAGGATATCATTGCTTGCTTTTTGCTGAAAAAGTTTCTAAGTGTCGATTTTTGAAACATGCAAATATTCCTCTAAAATCAGCAGAACTACGAATTCCGATTTACTCACTTGTTATCAGGAGAGACCTCAGTGCTGCATCTTTCAGCCCAGTACAGATCCTGAAAAGTAATTCTAACCGTACTTACCAGTAACTTGAATTTCCTTCCATAGGCTAACATTGACTGGTTTCACTTGGAAATTCTTCTAAGTGTGGAGTTTTGGAACTTTATAATATTCCTCTAAAATCAGCCGAACTACGAATTCCGATTTACTCACCTGTTATAAGGAGAGAACCCAGTGCTGCATCTTTTAGCCCAGCACTGACCCTGAAAAGTAATTCTAACCGTACTTACCAGTAACTTGAATTTCCTTCCATAGGCTAACATTGACTGGTTTCACTTGGAAATTCTTCTAAGTGTGGAGTTTTGGAACTTTATAATATTCCTCTAAAATCAGCCGAACTACGAATTCCGATTTACTCACCTGTTATCAGGAGAGAACCCAGTGCTGCATCTTTTAGCCCAGCACTGACCCTGATAAGTAATTCTAACCGTACTTACCAGTAACTTGTATTTCCTTCCATTGGAATCCATTGTCTGGTTTTCTGCAGAAAAGTTTCAAAGTGCCGTTTTTCACAAACTACAAATATTCCTTAAAATCGCCTGTATGACTTAAACGCATTCTTTCAACTGTTTACAGGAGATGCACCAGTGCTGGATCCAGGATCCACCACTGAGTAAGAAAAAGTAACGATAACACTACTTACCTGCTAAGTGAATTTCCTCCCATAGGATAACATTGGTGATTCTATGTGAAAAAGTTTCTAAGTGTCAACTTTTAAAATACAATAATATTTCTTAAAAATCACTACTGTAACCAAAACGCTTTTACTCAACTGTTTACAGGAGATGTCCCAGGACTGAATCTAGGATCCAGTCCTGTGGTTAGAAAAGTAATCCATAAAGTAACTAATTGCATTTAACTAGAAATTCACATTGAGCTCAATGTTGCATTGTGTTTGAAATTGTGTTGCCCATTGCAACAACTGTAACTACTGTACTTAAAAGTCTATTGCCTATTTGCAAAGTATTTAAACTAAAGTAATTCATTCTGAGAAAGTATATTTTGTAATGTAATGTATAATGTAATTACAATGTAATTTAAAAAATAAAATATCTAAAAATAAATAGTTTAAAAAAATGTAGTAAATCAGTATCAAAAAAATAAATATAACAATTAATACATTTAAAAATTGTCATTTACAAAACCTTTGAAATTCACTGGAAAAAACCATAGGTTTCAGACATGTTATAGTTAGGAATTAGCATTTAAAAACCTTTGAAATTCACTGAAAAAACCATAGGTTTCAGACACGTTATAGTTAGAAATTTGCATTTAAAAACCTTACAAATTCACTGAAAAAACCATAGGTTTTAGGGACAGTTATAGTTAGTTGGACATTGCACTCGTACAAAACCCGTGAAATTCCCCGTTATAGTTAGTTCAGCTAACTATAACTCGCGCCCGCAATGCACTGCTGATGACGTCACATATTACATCACTCATGACATGGTCAGTGACATCACTGATGACATCACTGATGACATCTCAAATGACATCACTGATGACATCATCCACGTGATAATCTGATGCACCTCCTCACACCCTAATATAACCTTTGATACACCCACTCTAAATTACAGACTGCCATTCGCAAAACCATAGACACTCCAACACCAATAACTACATACCCACTCATTGATTCTTAGGTCTACACACACATCCACTCACTCACCTGTACAGTCACTCATACTTACGGTCACTCAGTACAGGACTATCATATGCACTCATACTCCTATATAGACACTCAAACACCGCCACTCATCCATAGAGGTACTCACACACCTAGTCAGTCATGCAAATAATTAAACACACTGCCATTTACTCACCTATACAGTTATACACTCACCAGCTCACTTACTCATACAAATACTAGCACATTCTTACGCTCTTATACAATCACTGATACAGTCACTCTCACAATCACACACTCTCGCTTATAGCTATTTACATACTCCAACACACACATATATTGCCTTTCACATATGTAGTTACTCACACATGTACCACTGGGACATACATTCACTCACTAATACACTCTTACACACACTTACCCACCCATACAGTCTATCACAGATGCACTCTTGAAACCATCCACCCAGTGAATCACCCACTCACACATCTATGCACAGAGTCGCACCCACCCCACCCACACAAACACTCAGGCACCCATACAGATACTCAGACAACCAATCAATAACTCATATAGACACTCATGTAGCTATTCACAAACCCATGCAGCCACTTACACAGCAACAGACAGATGGATACAGACATTCACCCAGTTTAGTCACTAACCCATGCATTCAGTAAGATACGTTTAATCACTCACTTATAGAGTTAGTCACGCACCTACTAAATCATCCATACAGACACTTATACACCCACTCATTCTTCAATACGCCTTTCCCTATATATATTAAAAATATTTAAACTTTACAGAAACACACAGTCACTGGATGATGTCATCAGTGATGTCATTTGAGATGTCATCAGTGATGTCATCAGTGATGTCACTGACCATGTCATGAGTGATGTAATATGTGACGTCATCAGCAGTGCATTGCGGGGGCTCGAGTTATAGTTAGCTGAACTAACTATAACCGGGGAATTTCACGGGTTTTGTACGAGTGCAATGTCCAACTAACTATAACTGTCCCTAAAACCTATGGTTTTTTCAGTGAATTTGTAAGGTTTTTTAAATGCAAATTTCTAACTATAACGTGTCTGAAACCTATGGTTTTTTCAGTGAATATATATATATATAGATATATATATATATACATACACACACACACACACACATCATATATATATATATATATATATATATATATATATATATATATATAAATATATGAAAACGTGTACAAAGACATATGTATACACACACACATATATATAGAAAATATATATATATATATATATATGTATATATAATACAGACAATGGACATGCAACCCAATATTACACAATGATGTCAGAGACAACAAGAGTACCAGGCTGAATGAGCCACGTAACTGGGAAAAAGGAAATGGAGAGTATGGGAAGCACCACACACAGAGGGAAAAGAAACATCTGCTGGCACAAGAAAACAAGGTCAATAGACTGATGCAGCTGCAAAAAGACCCAGAAGGTTATATCGTGAAAGAAGACTGGAGGGTGAAAAATCTCACTAGAGAGAAATCAAGACCTGCACCCGTGTTCATGAAATGCTAACACCCAGAGGGGTAGGATAAGACGGTCTCCGGTACAACCAATAGTAAGTGAGACAGACAGAGGAGGACCTGGCTGGGGCATCGGACAAGCAAGAGAGGGTACATCCTCTGCATTTAATAGCATGCATGAAAAGCTGAACCCAACAAGGGTTGCAGAACACACAAGAGTACAAGTATGGAGACCAGGAAAGAGCATCTCTACAGGAGATGGGAAACAGAAAAAGTGCTGACAGTAATAATCAATTGAAAGAAAATTCTGCAGAATAGTACGTACTGAGAGCGCAAAAGCGTTCAGTATACACCGGTACATGAAGGTAAAATACACTCCACAGCTCCCAAAGGGAGGTGAAGGCACAAGATAAAAAAAACTCTCAAGACGAGAGATCACATAATCAAAGATGAACTGGTACAACTAACCCTGAATGGGCTAGATGCATAAATATGCCCCTTGTAGGAAAAAAGAGAAAACCTTTGAAGAAAAGAATGGTTGAGAAGAGGAACCAAGTTCCTGACGAACTACTTTAAAAAAAAAAAGGAAAACAAAGGGTCAAAGACCCTCGCTAAAAGAGTTAAATAGGGTGTGGCCAAGATGGCGGAGTGAGCAGACATGCTCAGCGATCTCTTTGTTCCAGCCCCGGATTAACGCCTGAATATTGCGGTGCCCCCGCGGTCGAGTGGGGGTAATTGTTGCATGAGGGGGCCTGAAAAACGAGGCCCTGCCTGCGACACCTGTGGCCTGTCCTGGTGGGTGATCCAGAGGCCCCGATGCGGCGAGCGGACCTCTGGGACAGCTGAGGCCTAACTGCCGCGCCTAAGAGTGGCGCTGCTGGGGTGGCCTGTTGGGACACTCGCGGTCACCCCACATGTGGCCCGCCCACGAGGCACTGTAACTTCTGGGGTGATTACAGACTCCGGTGCCTCCATCCGGGCGCTTTGATCCCTGCCGACACGGAGAGACTGAGCCCGGGCCGGGGACACCACAAGGCCGGCCCTCCCCTAAGAAGGCAAGAGCTCTGCGAGCCCCTGCGGACCATCCAAGTGTTGCCTGGGCCTGGCTGGCCCCTGAAGTAGTTGGGCCGACCCCGAGGGCATCTTCAGCGACCCCCCTCGGCCCCTGGGGTGGTTTGGGCCTGGCCTGCGGAGCCCGGGGAGAGTGCCTGAGGGGGGGCCCAAGAGGCGATGGAGCTCGGTGAGGACGGAGCCTGAGAGAGAGTGTCCCTGAGATTGGAGCAGCGCGACGTCCCTCGGCCCCCCTAGGAGGTAGGAGCGTCCATTTTACCCTGAGTGCTAGCTGACAGGGCGATGAGGCTTAACGGGCCGCGCCCAGCGTACGGTGTGGCACCAGGAGCTCCGTTGGCATCGGGCCCTTGACTGGGGCATGGACCTAGAAGGCAGGGCCTGATTTTGGGGCGGGCACCGCTAAGGGAGGAGGCCCTGATCAGCGAAGAGGAGCAGGCCCCACTACAAAGCATAAACAGCCGACGGGCGCAAGGGCCCTGGTAGAGAGGAAGAGCAGAGGCGAGAGACCCGGAGGGCGGCTTGGCCGAGCTCCCTCGAAATACACCTCGATTAAATATCAGGGAACGAGAGACAGCAAAAACTGTATCCTAGTGGCCCCCTTGGGATACACACCGCCGGGCCCTCCCCATCGCAGAGCCACAGCACAGGGAGCCCCGCCCCGAATCCTCCAAGGAAGGGAGCAGACTTCTGGATTTGGGTCCCCTCACCTTTGGGCTAGGACTTTACGCTGGACTGGGCGGTTTGGGGGTTAAGATTGCCAGGATTCCGGTACCCCCGCCTCGCATTTCTGAACTGACCCCCCGGGCTTTGCCAAACCGAGAAGGGTGGCAGGTACCCCGCTCCAACTACTTTGCTCCGGTAGACGGGGATCACCCTCCTCCCTTCCTAAGCAATCCCCAGATCCCCATCCAACAGAAGAGGATGGCGGGGGCCCGAGTCAAAAAAGATCGCACGTTAAAAGACATGTTAGTCAAAGCACCGGCTCAGGACCGCCCGGACCCCTGACATCTTCTTTATCCCCGGAGGGTGCGGACGACGGAGAGGCCCCCATCACTCGCTCCTACCTCGAGTCCCTATTTACGTCGCTTAAAGTGGATCTGCACTCAATCAAAGGAGACTTGGCTCGGGATTTGCATGGAGTCAGGAAGGAGATCTCAGATATTGGTGACAGAGTGGACACACTGGAATCGAATGAGACCACCAGAGAAGAGGAACTGGAGCAACTTCGACAAGAAATAATCCGCCTCTCTGACAGACAGATTGATCTTCAGGCCCACGCCAAGGACCTTGAGAATAGGTTGCGGCAAAAAAACATCAGGATCCGGAACGCTACCACCTCCGCTGAAGCAGGGAATGTGGAGGAATACGTGAAGGCCCTCTTCGCCCAGATCCTAGGCAACACACCTGAGTCGGACATTCGCTTGGACAGGGTCCACCGGGCAGGACCCCCCAGAGCTCCGAACATGCCACCCCCTGATATCCTAGCCTGTGGGCACAGTTTCCCCTTGAAGGAACGCATCCTACGGACTGTCAGAGGCCCCAACCAGATGCACTTTCGGGGGCATCCTCTTCAATTGAACCAGGATCTGTCGGCGATCACGCTCCAGAAGAGAAGAGAATTCCGCCCACTGACCTCCTTTCTCAAAGACCATAACATCTCGTACACCTGGGGTCACCACTCCTGCCTGATCTTCACATGGGAGGCGAAAACCCAACAGATGCGCTCCTTCGGTGCGGCCTGTGCCCTCCTTCAGATCGAGCAGCCGGAGGCATCAGCAGGAGGGGCGGCCGGAGCAGAGACCAGGGCCGGCCGTTGGAAGCGACAAAGACAGAGGCCGAGGGGCCCCTAAAACCGGATCCCGAGGTGATGGCGCAAGAAAGAAAAGCGGTCCTGGAGAGCCTGGCGGGTGATCGAGTGCCCGGAGGAGCGGACTGACACATCACAGCTCGCCCTGCTTACCGCTGGGGCACTCACTGGACGCTTTCCAGGGCCGTGAGGGAGGTGATTCCCATGAAGACTTCAGGTCACCATGAACACCATCCTGTGGTCCTCTCGTTGGAGGGCGGAGACCGCGTTAATGGCCTTCCTTCCAGAGACAATATCTAGTATCCTGGGGAGTTCTATTTTCTTATTCTCTGTTTATGAATGTTTGTTTGAAATGTACCACCGTGCTGCACTACTGAGGGGTACTGTTGTATCACTTTTAACATTTCAGGTTCTTGTATTACACTACAATATTGACAGGGGGACGACGGGAAAGGCTAGTTCCTCACAGCTAGATCACACCCACCGGTAATAACTATAGGCGACACCTTAAAGGTGATCTCTCTAAATGTCAAAGGGCTAAATAACCCAGTGAAACGCAAGGCAGTCCTCTCTTATCTAGAGCACCCTGGGGCAGATATTTGTCTCCTACAGGAGACCCATCTTCTGGTGGGTGACTCTCAGCGGCTTAAATCTAGATCCTTCCCACAGCAGCTGTTCTCCTCATCAGGGCGCAAGCCGGCAGGGGTGGCCATTTTATTCTCATGCACATTCCGAGGCTCAATTGGCCCCAAACTGATGGAACCTAAAGGCCGTCTCCTGGTTTACCAAATACAGCTGGGTTCACAGATGCTAACACTGGGCAACCTTTACGTAGCTAATGAAGGGCAGGAGCGCTTTATCCGGGAGGCTTTAGCAGGGACATTAACATCGAAGGACAGACTGGTCCTGATAGAGGGCGACCTTAATAGGTCCCCAGAAAGGCACAATACCCTTCATGGCATCCATGAATTGCTGTAGAGTAGTATCAATTTGATCGATATCTGCTGTGTCAATAACTCTCCATACCCGGAACAAGTATACACTTCTCCGCTGCAGCCTATGGTCTTTGTGATAGTTGGATGGTGCAATGTAAACGGGAGGTAAAAGAAAAGAGACATAACACTGGCCAGACCATCCCCTAGGGAGCCATGTATAAGCCTGTTACCCACAAACAAAATATACATTTGGGGAGTGAGCAAAGGTGGGCTACTAGTAGTGTTTAATCGATAGGTGTAGTTGCAACTGCTCTGTCCCACTGGAATATTCCCAGAGCCTTCGACACAGAAACTAGCTGCTGTATGAACCACAGGTACGGGCATGGCTTTATCTTCAGTGATATTTCGTGCATGGAAACATTTAAAGTATTCGGTAACATTGAATCCCTGGAAATCCAACATTTCATTTTGCAGCCATGTGGCATTCTTGTTACCCTCGTAAACATTCATGCAAGCATGTGGATGTAAGCTACCCTCCTTTCCTCCTGTCCCAGGTGTATAACCCTGGTGTACTACTATATATTCCAACACTGCTTCATAATCAGACTTCGTCATATTCATAGCATCAGTATGATATTATATATACACCATGGAAAGCATCAGGAACCATGCCTCACAACTACTTAGGTATGACAGGGGTAAAGACACCATTAATCATTCTTGTGCATAACTGAGGGGAGTAATCCACACACCCAACAATTTGTGGCATTCTTCGTAGTGTGTACTTGGTGAAGCATTTGCAGGAAGGCGTTTTCAACATATGTCTGTCTATGTCTTTCTTTATGTGGGGTCAACGTAAAAAACAGATGCTCAGGTGGAGACGGGGTAGTCCCTATCAAAGTGTGTTCGGGATGCTGTTCTTCTAAATACCATACTACCCCAAACAGTATTATCATTACTATGAGAAGGAACACTACCACTACTATTTTACTCCTAATAGGCCAGCTAGACCACACAGGACTACCCTGCCCTGGCGGTGGTGCGCTAGGGGCTGTTCCTCCTCCATGGCAGCACGGCCAAATGGGTACATTTGAAGAGCCTTATGAACTGGAGCCACAAGAATACAACCAACCAGAGGGGCACAAGTTACCCAGCGTCCGTCTAGAGCCTCGCTGGCAGGCTCCTATCATTCATCAACGATGGTGCTCTGAAGCACTCCCTCGAGGGGGCTGCGCGATCACGGCCCTTGCTGGAAACAAATCCTTCTTCTTTCAGGATAGGGCACCCACCTTCCAGGACAAGTACCCTCAATGATCCTGTCCAGTGTCTAGGGCAGTGCACCAGTGTGGTTCATCCTAATCTGACGCAGGCACTGTAGACATAGTACCTACACCCTAATCTCAAATCCTTCCCTAACTCCCAGACTGTCCCTCTGGCTCACTGTCCTTCTTTCGGGGGCGCAAGTTGTACCTGTCAACTCCAGGCACTGTTTCATCAACAAAAAGGGGGTGAAACTCAGGCTCAGAAAGGCATGGAGACTCAGGTGCCTGTGGATCAGATGGGGAAGAAGCTGGGGCTGCCCTTATCTCCGGAGGGACCGCCTCAAGCAGGGCGGCATCACTCTCTGCTTCCGTCTGCGCCCACCTCAACCGGGCATCAGAGAAGGGTATAAAGCGGGGCACCCTTTCCCCTTCTTGGTCAGCAATGCCGTCGAGCACCCATTTGTCGTAGGGAAGTGGGAGAGGAACCCTCTTGCAGTGGGTACCATGCACCCAGTTCTT
Organism: Calotriton arnoldi; assembly: GCA_963921515.1. Classification (NCBI taxonomy): domain Eukaryota; kingdom Metazoa; phylum Chordata; class Amphibia; order Caudata; family Salamandridae; genus Calotriton; species Calotriton arnoldi. The sequence goes on along the minus strand of CAWUFW010002281.1, from coordinate 1,948,595 downwards.
CCGGCCGTCGAGTTTCACCGCCGTACCAGTGGCAAGGAGGACCAACAGTGGGCCTTTCCAACGAGGCTCCAGGCAGCTCTTCCTCTGGAAGTTCTTGACGAGGACGTAGTCTCCGGGCTGTAGCTGATGCCTGGGCCCCTCTGGTACCGGCCGCAGTGTCTCCTGAATCTGTTGATGAAGAGAACGAAGATCTTTAGTTAACTCGTACAGGTAGTCTACAAGCAACGGGTACTCTATCTCAGAGAAGCGCTTGGGCCTTGGAACGCCCCAGATATTGGAAGGGCGGCCAAATACTACCTCATATGGGGACAACCCTGTCCTAGAGTGTGCCGTCGCCCTAGTGGATAACAAGGCCAAGGGCAACGCATCTGGCCATCGCAATCCTGTGCTTTCTTGTATCTTTGCTAACTTCAGTTTGAGAGTACCATTGTACTTCTCAACCAGACCTGTGACTGGGGGTGGTTAGCTGCATGAAACTTCTGCTTGACGTGCAAACCTTCGCACACCAGTTGGATGACCTTTGAATTGAAGTGACTTCCGCTGTCACTCCAGATCAAGCGCGGCAATCCGAAGCGCGGGAAGAACTCTTTTATGAGTGCCTCTGCCGTCGCCATAGCCGTAGTCTCTTTAGTGGGGTAAGCTTCAATCCATTTACTGAGTGCACAAATCACTACCAGCACATACTTCAAATTGTTGACTCGTTCCATTTTGATGAAATCCATCTGGAGAACCTCGAAAGGGAAGGAAGACGGTGCAAAGTTACCAGAGGGTGTAGGAGTACCTTTCCCAGGATTATGTGTCATACAAATCATACAGTGTTTCACTAAATGAGTGGCTACCTTGGAAATATTGTCGTTCTGCCACACTGGATCCAACACCTTGCATATTGCCTTGGCGCTAATGTGGGCTGGGCCATGGGCCATGGTAACCACAGGAAGTACATAGGCATTAGGTAACATCCATCGCTGTTTCTCTGACTTATAAGTCCAGCACCCATCATCATTCAGACGCCCTGTACTCTCCTGCCATATTGCCAATTCGTCTAGGGTCGCCTCGCTTTGTATCTCTTTGACATTTTCTAATGTATCCTCGAACATTCCATTGTCTGGGACCCACCTAGCAGGACCTGCCACAAACATCTTTTTCATCTTTGATCTAGCTGTCTCTTTAGCTGTTTGATCTGCAAACGTATTTCCTCTCCCCACATCATCTGTTATTGCTTTGTGGGCACTACATTTTATTATTGCTAACTTATCGGGAAGTGTTAGAGAGGACAAGAGTCTATGTATCAATGGGCCATTCTGTATTCGTAATCCATGTGATGTTAAGAACCCTCTCTCCGCCAGAGCCGTCCAAAATTTTGGGCGACCCCAAAGGCGTACTGGCTGTCAGTATAAATATTGACAGTCAGTCCCTCACTCAACTCACAAGCCCGAAGAAGGGCAACCAACTCTGCAGCTTGAGCTGATTGGTACGGGACACGATATGTCTCAACTATAGTGTGCAACGTTGTAATTGCATATGCTGCAGTGGTGGTGCCATCTGGTAGTTTGAAACAAGAGCCACCGACATATAGTTCCCCTTGGGGTTCAGATAGGGGAACATCAGTCAGGTCTACCCGTCCTTTCGTCTCCTCTTCCGTTCTGTACACACAATCATGTGTATCTGTGTCATTACTCGTCGAAGGGAGGGGTAGTAACGTGGCTGGGTTCAGTGTGGCACATCTTTTGATGGTAATGTGCGGAGCAAACAATGTTAGTTCATATCCAGTCAGACGTGCACTAGTAAGGTGCTGTGTCTTTGTCTTATTCATAAGGGTATCCACAGCATGAGGTACCATTACCGTGAGATCAGTATCAAGAACGAGCCCCGCCGATTGTCTAATAGAAACTGCCACCGCCACGGCAGCTCTTAGGCAGCTCTGGAGAGCTCTGGCGACGTTATCTAATATAGCAGAAAAATAAGGGCAGGGTCTTTGCTTACCACCAAAACCCTGTGTTAAAACAGAAAGCGCGCAACCATCCGCCTCGTGTACATAATGCACAAAAGGCTTCTGGTAATCAGGAGTACCAAGCCCAGGAGCAGAGCAAAGCGCAACCTTTAATTGCTCAAAAGCTTGCTGGCATGCAGATGTCCAAGGCTGGGGTTCATGCACTTCTTGGTGGTCAGGTTAAGGAGGGGTCTGTTAGTAAGGAATAATTGGGGATCCAGTGTCGACAATACGAGGTAATACCAATAAATGCACGTACTTCACGTTGGGTCTTAGGAACAGGCATATTAGTGATAGCAGCTACGCTCCTTCGACAGTAGGTGACCTAAGTAGGTGACCTCCTGTCGACAATATTGAAATTTGGAAAGGGACACCTTATGGCCATGGCGTGCCAAATGCAACAGCAATTTAACAGTGGCATCTTTACAGCTATCCTCGGTATCAGAGGCCACAAGGAGGTCGTCAACATACTGCAATAGCACATTACCAGTGGGAAGTACCAAAGAATCCAATTGAGTTTTTAGAGCTTGACTATAGATACTAGGACTTTCTGTATAGCCTTGAAGAGCATGACAGAATCTAAAGCTCCTGCCAGCTAGGGCGAATCCAAACAGATATCTGCATGAATTGGAATGCTAAAGAAAGCATTCTTCAAATCAATCACGGAAAAGAATTGTGCCGATGGGGGAATCATTGTCAATATCGTGGTAATGTCTGGGACTACAGGCTATTGGGGCACTACTATTTTATTAACCTCTCTGAGGTCAATTACAAAGCGATAAACATCAGGATGAGCATCAGAAGAGTCCAAGGGTGTCTTCTTGAGAATCGGAAGGATAGGGCTATTACACACATTCGCCACTGTCTCCTCAACCACACCAGACTTAATCAAATCCTGTATTATTTGCAACAAGGCCTTTTCTCCTGCTTGTGAAATCTTATACTGGGGAATACGTGGCAATACAGCATTGTCTTTGATCTGAATAGAGACCGGCGGGATCTGGAGTAACCCCACATCCGCGTCTCCTGCTGCCCATAAGCTACGGGGCACCTCTTTGAATTCCGCTGGGAGGGGTGCGTCCTTTGCAAAGCATTGTTTTGCACGAGCCACTTGTGGTCCAACGGTCATGTAAACACCATCTGGAGAACAAAAGATGGTGGCATGTAATCTCTTCAACAAATCCAATCCCATCAAATTCTCCCCACAATTTGTCGTTAACAGGAACGGCGAATCCACCGTAAAGGGACCAATAGTCAGAGCAAGAGGTTTGGAAATGGGGCTAACAACCGGTATGCCAGAGAAACTGACCGAAACATTGTTTTGGCCAGACAGAGCTGCCCCTGGGACCAGCGAACTAGAAACAGAGCTATCCATAGCACCCGTGTCAAGTAAAAACGTCTTGGGCGTGCCTTGCAAATCAGCAGTGACATAAGGTCCCCGCTGGTCTACAGGCACCGTAACCGGTCCCTTACCCTGTTCCCTGGCTGTCCTAGCTGTGGGACATCCCTGTCACTTCGTTCATGTCATAGTCATCATGATAGTACTGCCTTCCCCGAGGTTCGTCGAAATAGTTCTTTGTCCGAGGAGCGTACGATGTATCCTCAGACTGCCCCTCTCCTCGGCCCCCTCCTCCTCTACCACGTCCTCTAAACCCCTACCTCTCGGGGCTCAACTTTCTACAACAACTCCGGACACTCACTTCGCCAATGCCCCTCCTTTTTACAGTACGCACATTGGTTGTACCCCACGGGCACACCCGGTGTACTGTTCTGGTCAGACCGGGACCCCCGCTGGGCCGCACCTGAGCCCCTTCCTCTTCCATTTCCCCTCTCCACTTGCTGCATCAACACCCTCGTCTTCAACTCTTTTGACTTTTTCTCCACCTTCTCTTTGTCCTCATTCTCTCTATGCTCGTAGTACTGTGCCATACTCAAAATTACTGACGGGGATGAGGTGGTCCAAGTCCTTTCTGAAGCCTGCAACCTAGTCGCAATCTCGGGAAGCAAATTAGTGACAAACCTGTTGACGAACAAACGAACACCACCCTCCAGCGACAGATCTTGACCACTAAAATACAGAAACACCACTTCAAACCTAGTAAAGAAATCGGACACACTTTCATCCTTCTTCTGACGACACGCAGTCAACTTGTCCCAATCCACTCGTCTCGGCGGGATAAGGGAATGCATGTAAGTGATAATACGCCCCGGCAAGGCTAATAGCTCCGCCTTCGGCTTCTCGCCGGGCTTGCGCTCCTTATCCCAAGCCCTGATCTCATCCCATGTTCCACCCAATTCCACCACATGATCCTGTGTATGCACCTATCTTTCTATATCTACCGGTACCAACAGACCGAAAAACAACTCTATATCAGCTAATGTCATCACTGTGGAGGAGGCCGCCTCCGTCAATTCTTTATAGTACGCAGTTGGATTTTTCCGAGTGTCCGGCAACTGTCCTTTTAGGGATATTACCTCGCTCCTCTTCCAAGGAGTGTAGATCCACTGTTCCTGGAAACGGACCGCCACTCGTGGGCGAGTAACAATATTATTCCCATCTCGCAACTCCGGTATTTCGGGGTGGTAAATGGGATGAACTTCCCTCATGGGAAACTGTGACGCTGTCGTTGGGACCTTCTGAAGCAATCTACCCCGATAACCCACCAATGTCATCACATTACTGAAAACCTCATTGGGGGCCATATCTGTAGTTTATACCGTATCCCGAATGTCATAAATTATCTGCGGTGCAATACCCTTGAAACACTGTTCCCACAATCCTATCAGTGTAGCCGACATATGCTTAAGAGCATTTTGCTGTATAAATGGCTCATAATCTTTCATCACGCTCCACACATCTTCCACACTATAAATCGGATTCTGGGCCCACTGTGCAGCCTGGTCAGCCACCATTCTCTTTTCCTCATCACCTACAGCAGAGCGAACCAACACTTTATCCATGCGTTCACGTGCCGCTGCCCAATTCACTTCGTGCACTCCACGCACAGGCGTCTCGGCATTTTGCAGTGCCTGAGGTGATACACTTGGAGGGGAAAGAGCAAATGAAGAAACAGGTACCATCGCGAACAAAGACTGTGTTGCAGGAGTAAGAGAAGGCGTGACCACAAGTACGGAGTCAGGAGACAGAATAGGGGAACCGACGGCTCCCGCCCCTGTAACTTGCGAAATTGGGGAAGAAACAGGCGGGGCCGAAGCAGTAGAGCTAGAAACAGAAAGAGTAGGATTAGCAGAACCAGAGGCCGAAGCCTGAGGTGTTGGGATTGTGGGATATATCCGTTCAGGGGCATAAGGAGGTAGGGGTCGAGAATCCAATAACTCCTCAACGAAAACATCACCTTCCTCTCTAGCAACATAACATTTATCACTCTGCAATTGAAACTTCCTATCTGCACACTCTATGCCTTTCTCGATCTTTTCTCTTTCATAGGCCATTGCTTTCTGCGTTATCGTTTGCGTCTGTCCCCGCCGCGCCTGCTTCTCTGCTCTCATACGTCGTTGGTTCGCTTCCTTCTGCCATGTCCTCAGAGAATCAAACATCGACTGCCTATTCTTTTTGGCGAACAATTTGTCCTGCAAGTAATTCAACTTTTGTTCATCAAATGTGCCAGTAAGTGGCCACTGTAAATCAGCGTTGTCCCTCGTATATTTATTCCACAACGTGCTAAACATAATAGGGCCAATGCCATGCTTGACGTATACATCAAAATTTGGGGTACCCTCTGGAGGCGCAGGCTGCCTCTCTTCCAATCGAGCTTCAGTGGAACAACACCGACATCCAAAATACAATAACTTGCTTAGACAAGGCATCTTAATATAAGACACATGCACGGTCCCAAATGGACAAATATAACACCAACCAACAAAACGGTCCAAAACCAAATCGAAGCAGTCGGAAAACCGCACCCTGCAGTCCGCAGACTGTACCAAGACAAGACAGTCCAAAGACTGTACCAAAACAAGAAGACAGGCTCTAGCCCCAGACCTTTTCAAGGATAAGCCGAATTTCCAGTTGGCCTGGCAGATTGTTTGCAAACAACCCCAGACCTTTCCAAGAATAAGCCGAATTTCCAGTTGGCCTGGTAGACTGATCACAAACACTCTGTGTCTTTTGATGGGGCGCTAGAGGGCGCACGGCAAGATGGTCGCTCTGTAGAGCTGCTCCGCCGGCCGAGTCATCGATCCGCCTAATATCCTTGTTATCCTGCCCAGGACGGGAGCTAAAAGCACGTGAAAGTGAAGCGGAACGCCGCGGACGACCCCGAGTACTCTCAATTTGCTGCTGCATGGTTACATAACGGCGCTTGAGATCGGCGAAACATCGGCCCCGCACTCGCAAAATGGCAGCCTGAACTGAGTCCCGGGCGCGGAACGGCTGTGAGCGGCAAGTGGCACCTGCAGAGTACAGCGGGCGCTGGGAGAGGATCGCGCTGCTGTGCCCTTCACCTGTGCGGCGCTGGGAGGTCGAAGCGGCGGTGACAGACGGCCCGGGACTGTGCAGGACGTCACTGGGGAAGTAAGCCCGCCTTCGACCCCGACCCGCTCGTAGCGTGGGTGTGGGCTGCTGGACACAGCGCGTTCTGGACTGCTGCCCCTGAGCGCTGGTTTGGCCCGCAGTGCTGCAGCTGTGATCTGGCGTCGTGGGACAGTGGGATCGACTGGGTGAGTACCGCGGTGCAGCAAGACTTGAGTACGGCCCACGCCACAGCTATCCTCGGGCGGGCTCGCCCATTGCCGACATAGTGAGGCCTACGTGGATCCTTGCGGAGAGGCCTCAGAGGGGGGAACGGTTGTCTGTGAGTATCCTCCAGCAAACACGAGGTGTGCATCGAGACTACCCCGAAGATTGTCATACCACGGGGAATGGCGAATCCACGAGGGGGGTCTCGAGGTCATTGATTAACACTCTGCTGATTATTTCGAGGAGCGCATTGGCCCCCCTTTCTCTTTCTCCTCTCCCTGCCTCATGAGATGGCCCTGTGAGGCTGAGTGACCTTACAAGTGACTGGATTGCCGCTCCCGGCCTCTGGGTTATCGGCGCTGCTTCCCGCCACAAGCTGCTTGTGGCCTACCGGATGGATCCCGTGCTGATAGGCCTTGCTGGTGGGCATACGTGTGCATCCTCCACACATAGGACTGCAATTGTCTGAAAAGACGGCAAGTCGCCTATCACAACTGCTGCGTGCTTCTCTCCATCATCGGCTAACGGGCCGGCATAAGGATCTGTCTGTGTGGGGTCCACTCCTCACTCCTCCACAGATTAACGTGGAACCTCTGCCCCATTGCAGAGCTGCTTGAAATTGGAAGAGGGCACATCTCAGCCTGAGGGGCGGTCACCCGTCATCGTGTCCGGTCTCCAAGGGAAGAACATGGGGAGAACAGAGCGGGGCCAGCCGCGTCTTACGTTTGAGCCCCGTGGGGTGAGTAAGGCCCGTCAACAGACAGCCTCTGACTCAGAGGTGGATGCGCCAGGTGACAACTTAGTCAACATTGAAAAAACGCTTCTTGCGGTGCAAGCCAGTCTACAATCAATTGACGGCAAAATAGACCAACTGAACCTGCGGATGGACCATATGTCCACCAAGTTGGACAAACACGCAATGCGCCTGGGGGAGGCAGAAACGCGCATCTCGACTGCAGAAGACGGATTACAGCAGGTTACATCCAAGGCACTCTCAATGGAAAAAGTGCTGGCTGTCAATCAGGCCAAGAACGAGGATTTAGAGGCCAGGTCCAGGCGCAACAACGTGCGCATTACAGGACTGCCAGAATCTACGAATACAGGCCACCTGGAGACATATGTAGAAAAGCTCCTTCAAGCAATCTTTGGGGCGGAACATCCATCTCAGGTTCTCATTGTTGAGCAGGCACATCGTTCCTTAGCAGCTCGACCTCCCCCAGGTGCCCAACCGCGCCCCATAATAGCCCGTCTGTTGAATTACAGGGATCGAGACGCTGTCCTCCGCATGGCTCGAGAGAAGGGCACCATCACTCATGAGGGTAACACCCTCGCTTTCTATCCGGACTTCACGGCAGCGGTGCAAGAAGCACGGAGAGAATATCAGCCAGTCAAAAAGCTTCTAATTGCCGAACAGATATCATATGCAATGCTTTACCCAGCGCGACTGCGAATCAAAATAAACGGGAAGCCCAAAATCTTCACTACCCCCAAGTCGGCGATTGAGTTTGTTAAGACCCTTAAGCGGCGTAGCCGAGACTCCTCCAATGCGGCAGATGACGAACATGGGGGCTCCAGTGCGGTGGCTGCTGACTGATCCTACTCATAGACACACGAGAATCCTCGGCGGCGGCACCCACCTGAACTGGTACTGGATTCGGGGGGATTGACACATGTTCACTTGTGGTGGAGGGATGCGGACACATACGACACAGACCAGATGCAAAGACTTGAACTATTCAGATAAGATTCCCTTTACTATGTGGCCTCGTATTATTCCTCATTGTCTGTTATCCTTTGTACCGTTCACGGTGGTAATCAGGGACTGGGCGGGAACTGGTATTCATTTTGCTCGGCCACCTCCTTCTACACCAGGAGGGTATGTGTGCTCCAGCGCTCCCCACATGGGTACTCCCCGTAAATGTTTGCTTTCCGGGTGTTTCACTTGAGATCTGGTTTGGGAAGTTCGGGATGGCTTTAGCAAGTTGGGGGTGCTAAAGTGGGTGGGGGGTGAAGGTGGGAGGGTGGGGGTTGAGGGGTGGGTTCATGTGGCTACCAATGTTTTGTGCAAGAGGAGGCGTGCAAAAAGAGCGCATCGCACTCAAGTTAAATCATGCTTGATGCATAATCTGGTACAGCAACGCTCCATGACTCTGTGATAATCTCCTGTTTAACATGGAATGTACGAGGGCTCAATTCACCAAAAAAGATAAGACAGGTTTTAGCACACTTAGACCGCCACGAAATAAAGCTTGCCCTGTTGCAGGAAACACATCTGACGAAACAGTCCGAGGTACACGTCGGGGCACAGTGGGCCGGTTTAGATTAGCTTCCTCCTACTCGTCCTATGCCCAGGGGGTGCTCATACTCATCAAAAAAGGCCTTCCCTTCACCATGATTAGGACCTGTGTCGATGCTGCAGGTCGGTATGCCATAGTACATGGGACATTAGCGGGTGTGCTCATCACTATTGTATACACGTATGGCCCTAACACGGATGACCCTGCTTTCTATGAGCTTCTCGTCTCTACTCTGCGGGACTGGCCCGAAGCTGTGATCATATGGGGGGGGGTGACCGCAACACTCATCTGGATCCAGGCAGAGATAAGTGGAGTGGCATAGGAGGTCAATCACCTGGGGCGGCTCGTGTCATTCATGAGGGGATGGCGGAACTGGGATTGCTAGATGTATGGCGTCATGCGGAGAAATTGGAGGGCACACATATTCCTACTGTACATGGTAGCTGGTCTCGTTTAGATTACTGGTTGATGAGTGAGTGTGCGGTGGACTGGGTATCTGTGGTAGAGAGACTCCCACATACACTATCTGATCATAACCCTGTCCAACTCACATTGCGTATTCCGCAAACTGTACACAGGCCATTCACGTGGCGTTTTCTTTCGAAGGCGCTGCTGGACTCGCTTTATGTTGAAACGGTTCGTGAAGCCATTGTACAATATTTTAACCATAACAAAGGCTCAGTTGACAGCGCTAGGACACTGTGGGAAGGGTTCAAGGCCACTATCCGGGGCACCTGCATAGGTACATCAGCTGGTATCTTAAAAGACCTGCGGGGCCAATTAGCCAAGGTGGGATCTACCTTACAGCAGCTTGAGCGGGACTATGAGGTTTCGCCCTCTGCACAAACACTGGCATCCATTAAAGAATCCATACCTACATATAACGAGCTGGCGGAGGGGGAGACGAGGTACATCTCCAAGCGCTATGTTGCCCGAGCCTACGGGGAGGGTGGTCGCCCGGGACATCACCTGGCCAACAAAATTAAAACTCGCATTGACCGACACATTATTACAAAGATCCCAGATGAGGCTGGCCAGGACCATTATAGTACTCAAGATATCACTGCCCAGTTTAAAAGCACCTATGCGAAATTGTATACTTCGCAGGGTATGATTGACACAGCTGAACTGGACGCTTATCTATCGGATGTGGCCATTGCATGGCTCTCGGATGGTCAGAGGGAATTCCTCAGTCACCCGATCACGGCGGAGGATATTCGTGCGGCGATTAGCGCTCTTCCTAATAAAAAGGCTCCAGGGCCTGACGGCTTCCCCTGCGAGTTCTACAAAGCGTACGCGGAAGAACTCACTACCCATTTATTAGAAATGTATGCTGAAGCCTACGACACAGGCGCATTACCGCCGACCCTTCGTGAGGCACTGATCATCACTCTACTCAAAAAAGATAAACCGCCCTCTCGCTGTGATTCATATCGGCCGCTATCGCTGATCAACACGGATGCGAAAATCCTGGCGAAAATCCTGGCAACCCGACTACAACCTCTTATGCAGAACCTGGTGTTGCCAGATCAATCCAGCTTCATCCCCACGAGATCCACCTCTCATAACCTGCGCACGCTATTTGCAATGTTTCACACTATTGACCCCGGCCTCAAGGCGGCGGCTGTGATGCTCGACGCGGCCAATGCCTTTGACTCTATCGAGTGGGGCTATCTATTCAATATCCTACAGAGAATGGGATTCTCCCCCAGTTATGTAAACTGGGTGCGTTTACTCTACGCTGCCCCCATGGCACGGGTCCGCGTGGAGGGCCACACCTCCGATCCTATGCAGATTACCAGAGGGACCAGACAGGGTTGCCCTTTGTCTCCGCTCCTCTTCGCGCTAACGTTGGAACCACTAGCCTGCATTATCAGGCAGCGTCACAGAGCTGCGGCCCTTAATTTTGTACACCGTCCAGTCAGCATCTCCCTTTATGTGGACGATATGCTGCGTTTTTATAAGAGAACCATGTACCTATATGGCACAGGTCCTAAGGGAATACATTCGGTTTGGTCTGTTTTCGGGGCTCACTATTAATTGGTCCAAATCTGTGGTGGTTCCGCTGACTGAGAGCACTCTACCGCATGAGCTCGAATTCCCGCTAACGTGGTCGACGGAGCCGGTGAAATATCTGGGAGTGTGGGTCCACCGTGATCCTGACACAGTTTTACGCGAGAACTACGGTACTGCTTCTATGGTTCTGGAACAGAAGGTGGATAGATGGGTAAAGCTCCTGTTGTCCCTGGCCTATCGTATTGCCCTTATTAAGATGGTAGTGCTGCCTACATTTTTATACCTTTTTAGCAACATACCAATCACGCTCACCCGTCAATTTTTTAAAACAATACGTTCTCAGCTCCTCCGACTGGTCTGGGGGGGCAAGCAGGCCCGCGTGAGTTGGGAGACCTTAACGTTAGATTATAAGCACGGGGTTTCAGTGTGCCCGACATCTACCTGCATTATCTCTGCGCCCATGCACAATATGCGCATTTCTGGTTCGGCTCCCACGACTTTATACCGCATGTGGCAGTGGAGCATTGGGACGTGCACCCTCTCCCAATAAGCTCCATACTAACGCATGCTTGTAGGCGCACGCCCTGGCAATGAAATTAACACAATGAATTCAACAATTGCAGCCTGGCAGTCACTGGGACGCCCAGCTGGGAGGCTGCCACTTTACTCCCCTCTGCTGCCACTTGCTTTCCACTCCGACATATCAGTGACACACGAAGCGGGAGCAGTGCACACGCTGAAATTAGCAGGGATGGATAGAATGCAGGATTTATATCCCAACGGTACTTTTGACCGACGACGACCTCAGCTACATACAGAACAAGACGCCCCTGTTCATCTTTCTGTTTTCACAGATTAAGAAAAGCAATGCAGGCCCATTATCCCGCATTTCCTGAAAAACCACGGACATTGCAGGCATTGCACACATTGCTTATCAGCCCCACACGACATAAACTAGTCACCAGACTGTATCGCGCTGCTAAAGAGGACAAGGTATATCTACATGACAAGAGCTTGGAGGAGTGTAATGAATATCTAGACCCCCCACTGGTGCAGCAGGAATGGGAACACTGCTGTCAACTGACCGGAGCCCTGACCTCCAATGGCAACCTGCGCATAGTTCATTTCAAATATCTCCACCAGGCCTATCACACACCACATAAATTGTTCAAATACGGGCTCAGAAACTCTGATGCATGTATATACGATGCGGAACTATGGGGGCCGATTTCTGGCATCTAGCCTGGGCATGCGATGGCTTTTTGGATGGCTGTGATTTCTAAACTGTCTAAGATGGTTGCTATCGATTTGCAATGCTCCCCGCAGGTCTGTTTGTTGGGCTTGGTGCCCTTTCTGAAGGGCGCCACAGGCAAACTGGTGAGGGTGGCTTTGCTCCTCGCAAAAAGACGGGTAGCAATGTCGTGGGAGAGTAAAGTTGGGCCTTCAGCTACACAGTGGCTTAAAGATCTGGTGCACTGCCGAGAAAATCTAGTGCTATATGCGGAAGAACTTCCTGCCTCTTCTAGGCCTAACGACATTTGGGCGCCCCTGTTGAAATATCTCCACTCCATTGAACAGAATGAGTCCCTCGATAATATTGATCATTAAGCATGATTTCTTATGTCTCTATGTGCAAAATGCCTCACTATGTCGTAATGTTGAGATATTTATCTCTATGACCTTACATGTGCAGTATAGCCACGGGTTGTTGATGTTGTTTCTCATCTCAATGTGTTCATTGATGCTGTCTCTGTAATCTGCCTATGATGCAATAAAAATTTTCAAAAAAAATAAAAACACTCTGTGTCTTTTAAGGGTCTGCAAACCCACCAAGATCAAGACAAGACAGTCCGGAGACTGTACCAGACACAGCCTGTAGGCTCGTGCGGTTCAACCATGGCGCCACATTTTCCAAGAATTCAAAGCACTCACCTGGTGCACTCAGGTCGAGCAATGTTAATCTCCACTGCCGACTCTTCGGACCAAACAGTCAAATCCAAGGTTCCGCCTTCTCAGGACCACAATTGGTGACCACTCGATGAGGAGTCACCTGATCAGACGGGCGGGGCAGCCAAGAGAACCTGGCTCTTATCGTGTGGGGATCCCCGATCCGCCCGATAGACCGGACACCACCCCGACCCTACAACCCGATTACGGGCGAGTTGGGTCACCTTACGGAGTCCCTGTTCGGGCGCCAACTGAAGGAAGTGGCCCGAAAAGGGCCACCCGGGTTATTCACAACCTCCTAATCGCCTTCCACAAAATGAAGAGTCGGTCAGACAGTAGAGAATACAAACAGTTGTTTATTAGCAATACTCTGCAGAGGAGTCAAATCTGACCTGCACCCTAAGATGTCTGCCGAGGGACTGGCCCCCCAACAGTCTGCTACGCATAATCATTCCTCTCAAGGACCTCCCAACCACGCCCACAATGGAAAGTTACTGGCTTAGGCCGAACATGAACAAAGGAGGCACAGAAGGGTGGGCCACCACCTGCTAGATGGGTACATGCTATCCCTATCTCAAGGTTGCCGTGCTGGGTTTCGGCGTCTCCTAACGTGGGAGCAGACCTACACACAAGGATAGGTATGCGAGGGCAGAATGGCCTATTCATTAGTAAGTCAGAAGGCAACCTTGAACAGAAAAGAAAATAACTGAATACAGTGTTCTGCTGAGGCAAGCAATACGAAAAATGAGGCCTAGTACAGACACAGCCTAATAGGGATTACGAAATTCAAAATGGAGTCACACTCGCTAACTGAAACTCGCACATTGCAGGGATAACTCAGTGGGTTGCATAACATGTATACGAATGGTGTCTAATTTAGCCGCACACTGCTAACCTAATATAACGTAGAACAAGTGTATAGCGAGAATGGGATTTTCAAACCAAACTAAAGGGTGGTTCCATTTAACACCCTAAGAACGGATTATGCTATCCCCGAATCTGAACGCTTCCGATACTTCCAAATTAGGCACTGGGTAGCACACCCGTCGATCCATCAGGGAGCAGGGAGGTTGCTGACACCGTACGAGAAATGACTCCTGGGCAAACACACAGATAAACGCCTCATTTCGGAGTTATACGTTTTGCTCCAGCCCACTCCGACCGGCAACAAATCCCCCTCCCAGAAGCTCAGGGACCCCCAGGCCAAAAAAAAGCATATTTTTTTTTAATTTAGGCGGGAGTCGCGAAGGATCCACGAATCCGGCTGAAATGTTTTTAAAAAATGAAGCGTGGAATCCCGCGCTTCATTTAATTAAGCCCCCAGGTGGGCCATGACCCGGGGGCAATAAAAAATAAAAATATGGTGGCTCATACGGGCCCCCGCAGCCCCAGGGACCACCACTTCCCCAGGGCTAATTGTTTGAAATGCGGTAGGGCCACGCGGCCCCAACACAGCCTTGGGGACCGCCACCTCCCCAGGGCTATTTTTACTTATAATGAGCCCCCCCCATGCAGCCCCAGGGACCACCACCTCCCTGGGGCTAATTGATTGAATCATGGGGGGCCATGCACCCCCCCGCTGCCCTGGGGACCGCCACCTCCCCGGGGCTCATATAATTAAATGGGAGGGCCTTGCGCCCCCCACTGCCCACAAGGACCACCACCTTTCCAGGGCTACATTCAAGATGGGAGGGGGGCCGCGGCCCCCTCCTGGAACCGTAGATGGCCCTGGGGACCGCCACCCCCCAGGGCCGGCTCCAGCAATGTCCCGGGGTGCCCACCCCCGGGACATTGCAGTTTGCTACGGTCCCCAATGAGCTGGCCATGCCCCCAAGGGATTGGGTCCTTGGGGCAATATTGGCCCGGGGGTGGTCTGCGCTGGCCCCCTCCCAATTTTTTACAAAAAATAATGGAGGCCTGGCCCCGGGGGATGGGGTTCCCCGGGGCCAAAATAGGCCTCGGGACGTGGGCCACGCGGCTTCCCTCCCCTTTTTAAAAAAATAAATAAATAAAGACCTGGCCCCGGGGTATATGGGTCCCCGGGACCAAAATTGGCCTTAGGAAGGGGGCAGCGCAGCCCCCCTGCCATTAAAACAAAAAAAAAATAAAAGGCAAACCCCGAGGAATGGGATTCCCTGGGTCCAAAATTAGCCTAGGGAAGGGGGGCCACGCGGCCCCCCTTCCTTTATTTTAACTTTTTTTTTAAAAAGGAAAAGGCCGGGCCACGGGAGATGAGGTCCCCGGGGCCGTAATCGGCCCCGGGGACCCATTTCCCCCCAAAAAAGAGTGGCCATGGGGGATGGGGTCCGCGGGGCTGAAATAGGCTGAGGGAAGGGGGGCTACACAGCCCGTTTCCAGAAGAAAAAAATGAGTGCGCCAGGAGGTGCGTTTGCAGAGTGGTGGGGAAAGGGGCCTTGGCCACCGAACATCTCTCAGCAAACCCACTGTATGGGACTTACTGGAGTTAACAGGAGGGGTAGTTGGCCCCCAAGGACCCTCAATAGCTAAGCGGACTTCATCCCCCTACTAGTAGTGCACCAGGAGGCGCGTTTGCATAGTCGTAGAGAAAGGGGGCGTGGCCTCCTAACAGGTCTCAGCAATCCTGCTGTGTTGGACTTACTGGAGGTAATAGGAGGGGTAGTTGGCCGCCAAGGACCTACTGTCCTTGGAGGCCAACTACCTCTCCTGTTATCTCCAATATGTCCAACACAGAGGGATTGCTAAGTGGTCTTTGCAGGCCATGCCCCCTTTCTCCACCACTCTGCAAACGCGGCTGGTGGTGCACCACTGGTTGGGGGATGAAGTCCACTTTACTCCTGAGGGACCTTGGGGGCCAAGAAGCCCTCCTGGTACATCCTGTAAGTCTTACTCAGCGGGATTCCTGAGAGCTGATCGGTGGCCCAGTCCCCTTTCTCCACCACTCTGCAAACATGACTACGAGTTAAAAAACAATAGAAATTCACTGAAAAACCCAAAGGTTACAAGGACGTTATAGTTAGCAAATATAATTTAAAAAACCTTAGAAATTCACTGAAAAAAACCAAAGGTTACAGGGACGTTATAGTTCGGAATTAGCATTTAAAAAACCTTCGAAATTCACACAAAAGAAAACTTTACAGGGAAGTTATAGTTAGGGTCAGATTTTACTCATACAAAACCAGTGAAATTCAGCCATTATAGTTACCTGAGTTAACTATAACTTGTGCCCCCGTAATGCAATGCTTATGACCTCATATATTACATCACTCATGACATCACTAATGACATCCGTGATGACATCATCCAGTGGTTGTGTGTTTTTAAAAAGTTTATGAGTATTAAATATATATACTAAGGTCTATTAGTGAATCAGTGAGTGTATGAGTGACTGGATGACTGAGTGGGTGCGTGACTGACTGTATAAGTGAGTGATTAGGTGTCTCAGTGAATGTATGGGTGAGTGACTGGTTGTGTGAATGTGTGTATCTATCTGTCAGTTGATGTCTAAGTGGGTGTATGAGTGTGTTAGTGGTGACGTGAATGGCTATATGGGTGATTGATTGGTTGTCTGACTACCTCTATGGTTGTCTGGGTGCCTGTGTATGTAGGTGAGGAGGTGTGTGACTGCCTGTATGGATGAGTGAGTCAGTGGCTGTATGGGGTAGTGAGTGCATGTGTGAGAAGCAGTATGGGTGAGTGGGTGTCTGTGTGGCTGTGTCGTGATTGAGTGCTTGTGTGAGTATGGGTGAGTAACTGGGTATGTGAAAGGCAGTATAGGTGAGTGAGGGGGTATATGAGTGACTGTATGTGTGAGTGAGTGATAGTGAGAGTGGCTATATGGATGAGTGCATGCCTCTGTCAGTGACTGTATAGGTGAGTGACTACATCTTACTATTTGTATGGTAAAGAAAGTGGGTGTGTGTGTAACTGTTTGGGTGAGTAAGTGGCTGTGTGATGTATGTGTAGATCTATGAATCAGTGAATGGGTGTGTAAGTACTGGTATGGCTCTGTAAATGGGTTTGTGAATGGTTGTGTGGGAGTGGCAGTGGGCATATAAAAGATTCTATAGGGGTGTGAGTGGGTGCGTCAGAGATGCTGTGGATGATGTCATCACTGATGTTATCAGTGATGTTATTTGAGATGTCCTCAATGATGTCATCAGTGATGTCACTGACCATGTCATCAGTGAGGTAATATGTGAGGTCATAAGCAGTGCATTGCGGGTGCGCAAGCTATAGTTAACTCAGGTAACTATAACGGCTGAATTTCTCTGGTTTTGTATGAGTAAAATCTGACCCCAGCTATAACGTCCCTGTAACCTTTGTTTTTTTTGTGAATATATATATAGATATATAGTGTTGTATTACATTGAATGTGTATAACGTCCAATTTATTATTAATTTTATTAACAAACAAGCACCACAGGTGCCTAAGAAAGGAGCGGCCAATCCATCCTGTCTGGAATATCAACAGCAGCCCTCTAAAGCAATGCAAGACGCACTGATAAGGGCACAAGACACCACAAGAAGGCAACTATACCACGCGTCCCAAAACACTGCTAGGGAAAGAACAGCGTGTCAGGAACACTGATTAAAGGGGGGCTCCATAGAGAGCCAAGGAAAGGTGCATGAGACAGGCGGCTCCACTGGCGCTGCATCTAATACCATCTGGAGCCGACTCAGTGCTCTAGAAGGCTTGGTTTATGGCCCCTTGAGAGCAAAGGCCCTCACCCCTGGGTGTCAGAAACCAGTCTCTAATGGCAGGCTGGTGAAAACCAGTCAGTCAGCACACCAGTAACTGGTAGGTTTTCAGAGGGCACCTCTAAGGTGCCCTCTGGGTGCATGTATTACTAAATCCGACACTGGCATCAGTGTGGATTTATTAATACGAGATGGTTGACACCAAACATCCCTATTTTCATTGAAACTATCATGTAACTGGGGAACTCGTTTTCAACAGTGTCCAGCACAGGCTTTTAAAATGGCTTCCCCGATCACTTGTACTGGCAGTAATGGAAATGCTCATGCAGTTATGCCCTCACATGTAGTATAGTGCACCCTGCCTTAGGATGGTAAGGCCTGCTGTAGGGGTGACACTTATACTGCATGCAGTATCGGCAGGCAGGGCACACATGCTGTGTGCCATGTTGAGTTTTCACTTTTGTTTGCACCAAGATATGCAGCCTACAGTGGCAGTTTACATGAGCTCGGTGAGGGGTCCCTTATGGTGGCACAATTCTTGCTGCAACCCTTGGGGACCCTCTTTAATACCTCAGGACCTAGGTACCAGGGGTACCATTTACTAGGGACTTCCAGAGGATACTAAAGGTATCACCAATTGAGGGAAACAATTGCACAGTTTTGGGAAAGAGATCTGTCACTGGGGGCCTGGTTAGCAGGAAACAAGTGCACTTCCAGTCGAAATCACATCAAATAGCAGGCAAAAAGACACAATTCTGCCCTCCTGCTGCTGAGCCCAGCTTGAGCAGGGGAAGGTAGAATAATAGGTTTCTTGTTGAAGGGAGGTGTGACCACCTCCCCAGACAGGACTTAGTGTATTGGGCTGGGGTACTTTCCAGCACCACCAGACTGCTTTGAAGGGCACATTTGGTGCCCTCCTTGCATACTCCAGTTTGAACCAGTTCAAGAAGCACTTGGCTCCCACTCTGGCGCAAAACTGGACAAAGAACATGGGAGTACCCTCCCCTCTGTCCAGCCCCTCCTCTGGGAGGGACCCCCTGGGAGGGTATTTAAGGGCTTACCTGTGGGTGGGTCCTCAGATTGATTGTCGGAGGAGACTCAAGCCCAAAACCATGTCACTCTTCGACCGCCTGGACACTTGGACTTCACTGGACTTTGCCTGGAACCGAGACTGCATCAAGGAAGACTCCTGCTGCTCCTGGTCTCGTTGTTCTGCAATTCTTCTTTGTCTGTGTCTGTGCTTCTTCCCGGATCTTCAGCAGACCAGTGGGCATCAAGGACACCCAAAGTAATCTTCCTTGGAGTGAAGGAGTCACTCCCCTGCATCTGCAGGCACAGCAACGAAGCTGACCGGTCTGCTGCTCCTGATGTCCCACTGACTTTGAAAGGCTCAGCAACACAGGTGGTGGTTTTGCAACTCCCTCGAGGCTTGACCTGTCTTCTCAGCATGTTTGAGGCCAGTATCCCTCGTTGGAACCGCTGGGACCGTACCCATGTGCACAGCGTCGACTTGCCGTTGCCAAGGCTTGTTGGCTCTACACTCCAGAGATCTTTGGGCTACAAGAAGCTCCAGTCTCCAGCATCTTTTCCTGCCAAGTACATCATCTTCACTGCATCCTCTGCACCGTGGACCTTCCTTTTTGGTGAGTTGCATGAGGTCCTCTTGTGATTCATGTGCCTTCGGCCTGTGGGTCCTCTTGAGGGTCTTCTCTTCTTCAGTGGGCTCCCCTGTTTGCTTAGGGCCTGCTCTCACTTTCGCTGCTTGTGGAGAGTCCCTTGGACCTTGCTGGTCCCAAAGTTGCCCCTTCTTCGCTTTCCACACCTGTTGTTGCTGCCAAGGCTTGTTGGTCCTCCCCCCGGACACCAACCCCCCCAGTTCTCGACTTCCTACATGGGGCAGCTCGTGCATGGCTCCTGGTCTTCCTCAGCATCGCCTGGTCCTCACAGCTGCAGCGACAAGGTATCTGTCAACTCTACTGAACCGTCCGGCATCGGTGGGCATTGCTCTTTCGTGCCTCCTGGTCACCTCTGAGTGGCATAGACACTGTCCCCTCTGCTTACAGGTTCCCCTCTTCAAGAATCCACCATTGGATTCCACCAAACTCTTGCACAGTCTTCTCCAGCGGCATCTTTCCTGAAGTCCTCTATTGTGGTCTACAGCAGTTTCCGACATCACTTCGCACCTATGCACCCGGCTTCGCTGGTGTAGGTATCCTGGTTCCTGGGGTATCCACAGGTGGGGTGACTCTCCAACATTCTGTCTTCCATGGGGTTTCTTCAGGGTCCACTGGGAAGGGTCCTACTTCTTTGAAACTGCAACTGCGACTTCCCCGTTGACTTCTACCGGACACCCAGCTGTGTTTCCACTCTTTGGGGTTCCTGGGTACTTACCTTGGGTGGTTCCTTGTGTCCCCAGCTCCTCTGAGTCTCTTGGTCCAAGTATCAACTTCAGTCGCAGTTCGCATTCCACTTTCTTAATATATGGTTTGGTTTCCCCTAGAGACCACTATATTTTGTGCTTACTAGAAAGTCAGTCAGTCAAAACCACTTTATTTGGTTAATAAAAACCATAAAAGTACAACACATATGACAAATTACGCTACACAATAAAAACATCTAAAATACAAATCATCAATAAATATGGGCGCCCTAAAAAAGTGAGATAAGAGGTTACAAAGCCAGATTCCATTAACACACATAAAAACCCAAGCTGCCATTAGTACTTATATGGTAACCGATCCCCTCGATAATAACAGTTCAGATTTAAAATGCCAGCATAAGAACAGTAATCATTTAAGCATAACGGGTACTCTTAAAACACTTGTCATATGATACCGTTTTCTCCTAAGTCTAACAGCTGCGACTAAGAAACTCGCAATGTTAAATATCTCCCATGGGTCTTTCAGCATCTGAAGATAGAGTAAGGCGGGTCTGACCTGTATAAAACCTTTTCCCCTTAAAATTGGAAATAAAAACCTCCTACGAATAACACTGTAATGATCACAGAACATTACAAAATGATAGTGTCCTGGGTTGAGAAATTGTCACATGTGCAAGGGCCTAAGTCACACACCCTGCTCAAGCCTTGCAAGTCGCCTAAGAAAAAGTGAATCAAGTTAAAACGAAACCTAGTTAAGAGCAGGCGATGGAAGGGCTTAGTGACAATTGTCAAATAAGGTTCGATCTGGGGAGAGGTTTTTAGCAAGAAATAGGCTTTTACTAAAGATTTCGTTAGCTCAGTCGTCTCTCTCTCTGCCGACACTAAATTAAAAAAATGTGTTTTTACCCACACCAGGCCCTCTTTTCTGTTTTATCCGGAAAATCAAAGAGATCTGGGCGCCCTAGTTTGTTTAAGGTTTGCTTAACATATTGTAGCCACAGGATACAGCTACCTCGCTCCAGAGAGACACAATCCCTAATGATCTTGTGGTTCAGGGTTAATTCTGGATTAATCCAGGTCTTAAGCCAGCAAACCACGGGGCCAACCTTATCCAATCTGATACATATCTAACTCCTAACTCTTGGTGTATTACAAAAGTTGAGGTAGATTGGGGGACCGACAAGAGAGTACGTAAAAACCTATTTTCAACTGTCTGTAACCCCTCCGACGGCTTGTATCCCTAGATGCCAGATCCATACAGTGCAATGGCTATGCATTTGAAACCCCTTTGTGCTACAATTGGCCAAAGTCATGGACCACTCCAAAATCTTATTGGCTATCCATATAGAAAGTAATACTCAATCCATTGGCTATGCAGCATGCTCTTGTAATTGCGATCAATTCTGCTACTTGTGCTGAAGTTACATTACACAAGTATGATGATTCCATAATATATACTATTATACAAACTGTAATAATGGTCTCTCAGACAAAAACAATCCACAAATAAAATAAAATCAGCCAATTCTAGTGGTACATCTTGAATAGCTGATAGCAAATAGCAAATGTTTGTAAGATGCTGAATCCATGTACAAGTCAGCAATGTCTCCTCTGAATATGGAACCAGCCCTATAAGTGTATGTACCATCACAATCTTCTCACTTTGAACAATTGCCAAATAAGTTGCTGCAATGGTTTTCATACTTCCAGGAAGCTTAGCAGCCACTGTATCTAGAATAGGAGAAAAATATTCAATTGGCTATTTCGACCCCCTGTGCTGCGACGTAAGGATTGAAACTGCACACTCTTCTCCTTCATAACAAAATAAATAAAAATCTTTCTCGTAATTTGCCATTTCTAGAGCAGGAGTCCTACACAAACTTTGTCTGAGCTCCAGGAAGGCGTGCATGCATTCATTCTCCCAAGGCACCAGGTCTCTTACATATTTGTGAGTCAGGCTCTGTAAAGGTTTTGCAATCAAGAAAAAGTTTGGTATCCACAGACGACAGTAGCTAACCATCCTTATAAACATCCTCATTTCTCTCAGTTGTTGATGGATTCATTCTCAGAACTGCAAAAGGGAGTTCCCTGGACACATTTCTTGCTCCCTTCTCAATTTAGTGTCCCAAATAAATCACTTGCTTCTGATAATACTGTAATTTTGCTAGAGACACTTAATGCCCATTTTCAGTCAAATGATTCAACAAAGCCAATTGTGTCAAGTCTACAGTCCTCTCTCGTTTTGGCTGCGACCAACAGGTCATTGATATATTGGACAAGCACTGAATCACAGGGCAAATTTAGACGTTCTATAGGATTTGGGAAAAGATTCCGTATACCCTTTGGGATCCTACACAAAATTACAATTCTATTTCAGAATCTAAAAACTAAAAGATGCTGACTATTCTCATGAAGTAGAATTGAGAAAAAATGCTTGACAAATCTTCGACAGTAAGCCACTTTACTGCAGGAATCTGAAACAATATTACAGCAGGATTCGGTACTACAGGACATCAAGGAATCACTATTTCAATAAGTTTTGCATAGGTCCTGTACTATTCTCCATTTTCTACTATTTTATTTTTATTTTCCATAATCAAAGTCACATTGGCTACCTAGTACTTCTTTTAGAATTCATCGGATTCCCTATCCTGTGTGGTGGATGGGAGCGCGCTTGCGTGAACTTTAGCTCTTGGGCCTACACCACCAGACTCTCGGGGGAGGTATGTTGGGAGAGGAAGGCTGGGTCTCCTGGGTAAGCCCGGGCGGCGTACTCTGCTCCGCCAGCGGAGTTTGCAGAGTTTTACCAACTCTTCTCTCCGTTGGGAACGCGGAGTTGAGGCAAAACTCTGACTCCGTGGCGGAGTGGAGTACGCCCCTTAGCCCCTGCGCCACAGCCCTCCCCCCCCAAAAAAAACACTTACCTGCTCTCTGGCATCTGCGGGCCGCCCTCCTCCTCGCCGTGGTGTCTCTCCTCCTTGCCGCCGTTCTCGTCCTTGCTGCAAACCCCTACGTTTTACGTCTTGTGTGGACTGCGCATGCACAGTCCACGCAAGACGTAAAATGTAGGGGTTAGCAATCGGCAATGAGGAGGAGGAGGACGGCGGCAAGGAGGAGCCACTACGGCGAGGAGGAGGGCGGCCCGCAGACACCAGAGAGCAGGTAAGTGAGTTTTTTGTCTTTTTTAAAAAATTGTCGGTGAGACTGGGGCGGAGTGGAGCGGAGTTCCACAGAGTTTTTTTTAACTCCTTGGAACTCCGCGGAGTGTCACTACGCGTACTCCGCCCACACTTACTCCTGGGACAAGATGTTGGCGATGGGCAATCATGCAATTTAGGCCTGGTCCCCAGGAGAACGTCTGGCCTCATTGAAGGGGAGCAAGGGCTTGGCAGAACTTTCCCCCAGATGAAGCACCTCCGTCACAACTTTGGTCTTGACCTTGACGGCTGGCAGTTGCAGGTCAACGGCCTCCGCTACCCTATGCATCACAGTGTGCCTTCCTCTGAAACAGGGCCTGGAGTAAAAAGCATGCCAGAGTCTGGGGAGGTATCCAGGCCACTGGCGTCACCCAGCTCCTCATAACAGTCTGGGTCTTCCTCAAAATGTTCATATTCCTTTTCCTTCAGGTAGGAAGGGCCTGTCCAAGGGCAGCAAGTCCAGGGGTTGATACGGCCTGGATGGCACCAGTGTTCATGTTGCGTGGCTTTGGGGCAGCGCCATCTCGGAGTCAGAGATGGGGATAGGCTCGCCATCCAGCAGCACCAGCGATGTCAGGGACTGCATCAGAACTGGGGCCGGATGGATGGAGGCACACTTGCCAGCTTCAGACCGAATCTGGGGTGGATCCAGAGGTCTTGGCTTGCATCAGGGGTGAACCCATCTGCCCTTGATAACCCAGCAGGGGCACCTCTCGACTTTGTGGGCCATAAGGCACATCAGAGGGAGTGGGTAGCCCAAAGAGGGAATGCATGGCATCATAGAATTCTTTGAGTTGGGCTGTGGGTGCTCTGGCTCCAGGGAACTTGGGGAGTGCAAAGTGAATCCGCCCGCCTGCTCCGCAGGTGGAGTGAGGGGGCGGGGCCTCAAAACACAGTGTTTGGATGAAGAAGCTGAAGAACGCTGCGACTTCTTCTTAAGCTTCTGGGACTTACCCGACTTCGAGGAAGACCTTTTTGAGTGGGTAGATGACCGTCTGCAGGAAAAACTTTAAGTGCATCCCAAGATCTCCCTCAGGATCGGGAAAGACGTGGAGCCTTCTTCTGCCAGGTTTCCAGGAGTTTCATCGCCCCCTCACAGATCAACTTGGGGTGCACTGACTAGCACCTGGCAGAGGCCTTGGGGTCTGAGCAAGTGGGGATCAGAGGCATTTGTCTGTGACATTCTCCACACGGTTTAAAACCCGTAGGTTTGTTAGGTGGCATATCTTAGCACACTGGGAGCAAATGCTCCAAAAAGAGTCAACAAAAAGTTTAAAAAAAGTGGTAAAAAATGTGACAAAGGTAGCTCACTGTATCCGTGCCATAGAAAGGAACTGATGTCAGCATGCAGGGGTGGCGCATACATGGGCACCACAACCAATTTATGCCATCTACTGGCGTGCAGAGGTACGGCTCAAGATTTTCCAGATTCAGTATGATGCCTCTGGAATATTCTAAGGTGAGGAATCTAAATCAGAATATGCAATAAAGTTTGCACAGAAGATCTCATCCAACAAATTAACTGGCATCATCTAACTGATTACGAATTCATGGTAATTTATGATTGAACTAATTTTCACCAAGACATTACGTAACAACATATTAGTCACTTGTTTATTTGAAATACTTACAACTTAGACTTCTTTTGCGTACAGGAGTGGGTCTGGAACCTCCACCAGTCTAACCGTGGAGCGGGTAGCACCTGTATTGATCAAAAATTATACTGGATGGCCATTTATTTCTCCTTCCTCAGAAGAGCAGTTTTGGTAAACCTCCCCCCCCTTCAAGCGGGACTCCGAGTGTACATGCAAATTATGGAAACTGATCATGAATCACTGAAGATTTTTGCTGAAATACGAGGCACTGTTGGAAACCCTGCATATTATTTTGCATGGGCTGGTGCATGACTGGAGGTGCTCAGCACACTTTGTTGAATATGCAAACTAATTTCTGAACGCAATCCCAACACAAAAGCCGAAACTAATCCTAGAACCAGCTTCTTTCAAGCAGTCTTCAACTACACTGTACTGTCTGCACATCAGCATTCATCTCTCATAATATGCATGTTCTAATTCACCTGTATCTTGTGTCGCTCTCATGATCTTTGCCCAGTTTACTTGTTTCTGGGGTACTTTGGTTTCAAATGCTCAATACCCGATTATATTTCTCCATGTTTCCACGACCCAATTTGAGAAGGGTTCTTGTGGTTCCTTTTCTGGCCACTGTACTATGGCCTTAAACCGAGTCCACAAATCTTCAGGCACAATAGCTGAAAATAAAGCATCCAAATCTATTCAAAGAACTTTTGAAATGGTCACAATCCTTTCCACCTCGGTATAGCACTTCTCGGGCTTCTCTCTGAGCTCAGGGAATTCTTTGTAAATGTGTAGAGATCACTGCTTGACCAAGGTACATGCACATATGCCATTCTCTTAACAAAAGCTCTTTTTCAACAACCACTTAAACAGAATCACTTACATTTTTCTTTGTTCTACTCTTTTTCGACACCCCAGAATGGTTTTGTCCTTTCTTTTCTATACCGCTTCACTTCCTCCCATCTTCTAATTGTGTCTGATAACTCTACGAGGTTTTCCTGTAATGTTTTCGAATTTTGATTTATTAATGAGTTTTCACTCAACCCTATCTTACATGACTCCTGAACTCCCTTTCCTTTTTAATTCACTTTAAATTCTCTAGCCAATTCCTGAAGATTCTCAAATGCTCGATGAGCACATAATCCTGCTTCTGCATCTAAAAATGACAATTGATTTTTGTTATACATTGAAATTTGGTCATTGTAAGTTCCTATTTCTGCTATTATTTTCAATTTTCTGCTTTGAGTTTGAAAGTATCAATCACCACCACTTTCGTCTCACTTTCTTGAGGACTAACTAGATACCACCTTATCTCTCCTTCCATTTGGTTCTCCTGTTCCTATCTCTTCCTACAGCACTTGCACACAAGCCTCGCTATCCGGAGGTGGTATCACTTCAGTCAACAATCTGTCCATAAACTCATCCTCACCCTCAGAATCACTCTTATTCTTTTCCATCTCATTCTTGTTCGCAATTTTGTCAACTTTTGTTTTCTTCTTGTCTGATGTCTCACTAATGACAAGGAAAGCAATTATAGTTTCTAACACAACCTGTCTCTATGCCTTCTTCCAGCCGTGGCCCATGCATGTAAGAGCGTTGGGGCTGTAGGGGGGGAGGATTTCGACAGATGCCGCTGAAGGAAAATTAAATAAATAATTAATTTCCCCTCGTTGCTATCTGTCAAAATCTCCCTCCCACACGGCCCCACCTCTCTTACCTGCACGAGCCGCGGCTGCCTTCTTCCGTAAACACAATCTCACATTCACAAATGGTTGACAGCCTTAGTGCGGGAAATTGGGTTATTGTTTAAGGGTGGGGGGGTTTGAAAATCCACAAAACTTCTGTCAGGGTGAAGTCACAAGCAACCCCAAATTAACCTGAACTCAATCCTCTGGTAGCCTGGCACAAAAGCAGTCAGGCTAAACTTAGAGGCAATGTGTAAAAAAGTGTCAACTGTGGTTGTCCGGTTGCAGTAGACCAGGTCCAAGTCACAATTTCAGGCCGGCTGTAGTGGAGCACGGGCCGGATACAGGACTGAGTTTAGTCTACTAAGAAAGTACCTTGTGGGCCTGCGGTCAAGATATGAAGTCCTTGTGTCGTGCTGCGTGGGCTGGCAACGAAGGGCCGTCGACGAGGAGCTGCTATGCGAGGTCCAGGCAGCGAGATGCATTGTGCAGCGGTGGGTCGATGAGCCGTCGTTGGGGAGATGCGTTGTGCGAAGCGTCGGTGATCCGTCGAGGAAGGGATGTGATGGCCTGTGTTGCTGGGAAGAGCTCTGTCACAGTGGATCGGGGTCAATGGCGAGCTGCGCCGAGATGCGTTGATGGCAAAGAAGCTATTATGTCCCTGTGGCTTAAACAGGGGCCATCCAACTGACCCTTGGAGATTTACTGGAGTCTTGGGTCCATGTGGTAAGGCTGGATTCAGCACGACGGGTCACAGCAGCAGAAGAATCCTGGTGCAGCAACAGCAGACCTTTGACAACAAAGCAGTTGTTAGTCAGGAAAGCAGTCCTTAGTCAGTAGGCAGGTAAGCTGGGCAGACTTTACAGCTTGGCAGTCCTTCTTCCTGGCAGAGACCACAGGTCCAGAAATGATCTGAAGAGTTGGGTCTGAAAGTCCAGTATTTATACCTGGTATCAGCTTTGACGTAGGAGGTTCTAGAGGTTCACATCCCCAGAGGTGTCTGGAACTTCCTGCCTCCCAGCCCTGGCCCCAGCTTGTCTGAGGGAACAAAGGACTAGTGTTAAACTCTTTGTGAGTGTGCTCAGGCAGAGCCTTTGTCATGTGCAAGTGTGGTAGGTGACAGCCCCGCCCCCTATCAGGTCTGAGATAGCCCATTCTACCAACACCTATTCTGCCTTTGTCTCACTGTCAGGGAGCAATACACCAAAACAACTGCCAGCTACACCTAGTCATGTGACCCAGGAAACAGTCTAAACTAAATGGTTAGGAAAAGATAATGTCAACTTTCTAAAATTGGCGTTTTCAAAATTGTGATTAAAAATACAACTTTTCCATTAAAGCGGGTTTCAAATTACAGTTCTTCAGACACCAAACTTGACAGTCCTACTTGCTCCCAAATAAACATTGTCACTTATTAAATGTAATAAGGTTACCCAATATTATCCTATTGAAGAGATAGGCTTGAAGTAGTGAAAAACAAATTTAACAGTTTTTTAGTACCAGGACATGTAGAAGGTAAAAGTACATGTCCAACATTTTAAATATCTAGTTATACACAGACCGAAGACCCTCAGAAAATTATCCAGAGTCTCAGATGGGGTGAGAGGAAAAAGTACAGGATGCGTCCTCCCTGCTACACTAACCTACACAACACAGCATCCTACACATTTAACAGTTACTCCTAAAGAAATTGAAGGATGGATGGTACATATTCAATGAAACTACACCCACATTTTTTGGACATAACACAGTGTTGTTAGGTAGACCCTCGCACACCCTAATGGTATCATAATTTCCTCATCGGGTCTCATCCTGATCCCTAAAAACCAGGATGGGCTCGACCATGTTCCAGGGAGCAAATAGGATAATTTGCCTGCTGTGTTCTTAGGCTAAAAACACCTCAAAACACCTAGTAATCCCTTTTATTCACCATGTTCCTGGTATCATTAAAATAAAAAGGGCTTGTCTATGGAGATAATGGTCCTACACCCTATGTGTAAACATCAACATGTTTCAGCCCTACGTCAAGGTGGCCATTGGGTCCATGGCTTTCGTCAACACTCGGAAACAATGCCCTGCAGTAATATATTTATATGTCAATCAAACCTAACTATATTTGGTCAGGGCAAATCACAACATGCAACACATACTGGCATGCATGAAGGACAGTAGTGCACTTGTTTTGATCTGGTTCACTTCTTGAGTTCCCTCTTACATAAAGTCACTAGGCAACATGGGAAGAGTGCAGGACATGCCCCTGCAGTTGCACATTCGTCAAGGGTAATATTAGACATGTCAGCCTTAGGGTGGTCTTCTCCCCAACTTTTTGCCTCCCTCCTCCATTTTTTCTGATCTTGTATTTGCTGGCATTAGGACTCAGTGCACTTTACCACTGCTAACCAGTGCTAAAGTGCATGTCTTCTCTTCTCTAAACATAGTAATATTGTCTTATCCCCAACTGGCATATTTAATTTACTTATAGGTCCCTAGTAAAGTGGTACTACATGTACCCAGGGCCTGTAAGTTAAATGCTACTAGGGGGACTGCAGCACTGATTGTGCTACCCACTTAAGCAGACTTTTAACATGTCTTAGGCCTGCTATTGCAGTTCAACTGCCATTTCAACCTGGCAAAATACACCTTGTGCCATGTCCAAACTTTCCTTTTTAACAAATATGTCACCTCCAATGTAGGGCCTGGACAGGCCAGAGGGCAGGGTGCACTGTATTTAAAAACTAGAACATGTACTTGTAAGTTTTACATGTCCCGGTAGTGAAACATTCTTACATTCGTTTTTTACTACTGAAAAGTCTATCTCTCCCAAAGGATAACATTAGAGTTGCGTTATTGAGCAAGTTACTTACCTTCCGTAACGATGTATCTAGTAGAGACATAGTCTAGCTGTAGATTCCTTCACTTGTGAATTCTCCACGTGTCAGACTGGATCCGGAAAGGTTTTCTCAGCAGTATCTGTGCGTGCCGGGGGCGGCGCAGCATGCTCCGTACGGCATCGGCTCCGGATATGACGTCAATGGAGCTATATAAGTCCCTTCCGGCGTGCTGACGTCAGCTTCTTCTGTGAAACTTTCCGTGCGGAACGCAGAGACACATAGAAACTGGCTGTAGAAACAGTGTGCTAAAAAAGAGGAAAAATCTTTACCACAACAACGAAAAAAGGGGGAAAGAAAGGGTATGATAATACCAAAGAAGACCATTAAGGAAAAGCCCAAAAAGTCAATGAAGCACAAGTCATGTGGAACACTGCGCAGAGGTGCATGACACAGTACACAAGAGAAATACCTCCTACACTTTAAACCCTATACCAGGAGGAAAAGGTGGAACTCCCTTCACCATGTACTAAGACAAGAAAGGGAGGGGGGTGAGCTTCACATAAGATCAGGAGACCAGACCGGTGGAACTGGAGGACCTCGTCACAACAGGACCACACCAAAGGTAATAGAATCAGGAAGTAAGCGAACTAAAAAACACCAAGAGCAGACCAGAAGGGCATTCGCAGAGCGGGGAGGATGAGCGGGGCGTTAAGGAATTTGCGGCTAGACTATGTCTCTACCAGATACATCATTACCAAATGTAAGTAACTTGTTCATCTGATAGAGACATCTAGCCGTAGATTCCTTAACTTGTGTATTCGATACCATAGCCATAATCTCTAGGAGGAGGGTCTGCGAACCAATTCCACAATAGGTCCAGGAGGACCGGCTGACCGAGATTAAGATCGGCTACACCTCAGTGGGAAAGGATAAGGAAGAGAGAGAGAGCTCTCTTCTAAAGGTGGTAACGACCACAACAAAAACGCAAGCAAGGAATATGCACCAAGAGCATGTTTCCTAAGGCATAGTGGTACCGAAGTACAGACGCTCGTTGTAACCCGACTCCAAGGAAGATAGGCATGGGTCTAAAAGGCCAATTGGCCTCACTGGAGTGTGGGTACATGACCACTAGAAGGGGCAGAGGAGTCTGCCATGTGTACAATAGAGGACTGAGCCACAAGATCAAATAACCAGAGAATGGCATCTATCTTAGGTGAAAGAACATGGCCACTAGAGGAGCCAAATCAAACAGCTAAGTGGAAAGAAGAAAGTAAGATATGAAGAGAAAATGTGAATGGAATCCGTCCAAGCACAACAAAATGAATTAAGTGTCCACCGTCAGGTGGGAAAGAGATAGATCAATAGGACAGGACACTGCCTCTGAGCTAGTGCGCCTGGCCCGAAGAAGAGGCTCAGGCAATCCCGGCAAGGAAAAACCGAGTCTGGGAAAAAAGAGGGGATGAAATCCTGCACATAATCACCTGACAACTGTCAGCATGCCGTATGTGAACCCCAAGTACACAAACAATGGGTACGAAAGAACACATGAGGCTCCTGCCCTGATAAGAGCAACAGAAGAAGGGCCACCAGACACAAACCCCCTTAACCCAAGCAAGGTAAGGCTCTAGAAAAATGAGGCAGACATCAAACAAAGAAGGAGTTCTAACATGGAGAACGCTTCATTCTGTGTCCTTCTCTCCCTTTTCTCCCTTTCCCCTCAAACTTTTTTTTTTGGAGACCGAAAAGGTGGACAACACGCAGCTGAAAGACCTGCGTAACAAAACATATCAAAGGCATAAATGGATATATAAAAAACCTTAGCATTACATCTATAGAGCAGACAGTCACATGAGTCTTTTGTCTTTTTTTTTTTATTTATTAACTATGTATACCATGCATGAATAATTATATGTCAATTGATTGGACGATGCCGCATCAATATAAATTAAATTTTAAAAAAGCATTACACCTATGCAGGTAATGCATCCTGCAATCCGAAAATATACGGCACCGCTCAAGGCACACCGACAACGCCCCAAGTACCAGCCATTGAAAGTGGAAAAAAGGGCGGGGGCCAAAAAAACATTCCAAGAACAGAGCGGGCCAGAACACAAGACAACATTGCCAGCTAGAAGAATCTCAACAGGTACGTAATTCCCAAGGGGAAAACATGAAAGAGTACGCTTGACCAAAAGCGCATATCAATAACTAGACCTAGACAACAAGAAAGTATGACTGAGTATTCCAGAATCACCTAACAGAATATCCAGAAGAAAAACTCCCACAAAACTGATGCGGGAAGTAATCCCCATCGGACGGGCAACCATGGAATATAATATACATATAGAACAATGGTTCATACAAGGACAGCTCAACAACCGTGAGGCAAGGGGACCAGATCACACAACGGCAGAAAGGAACGGACAACAGATCACGCAACGACCATGAGGGAAGGATAGCAGATCACACAATGGCCGTGGGGTGGGGCAGAAGGAAAACAGGAAAACCTATGTGGTTCTGCAATCGAATGCCAACCAGACCGACCCTGCTGAGCATCCGCAGTGGTGAGGACTGTCAATACCTGGGGTATGCCGTATATTCCCCAACATCAGAGGAATTTAAGCCCCTGGCTTGGGGAGTCCTGTACCACCAGAGGCACAAGGCAGCACTCTCGAATCCCAAGATTAGGGACAACAAGTCTCCATGAAACTTGCCAATCCTACCTCTAGCCAAGAGAAGTGGCCTAGCGCAACGCTGGCATGCGCGACCAAATCCACAAGGTGGAAACAGTCAACAGGGGAGAAACGATCAATCGGAGGTAATACTTAAAAATAGATAGGAGGCTGCCAAAGGAACTGAGCCAGGAAACAAGGTTTCCAACGCAATACCAGGACAGGATAACAAGTCCTGAGTCACAGCCCAGGAACAGAAGAAAGGGCAATAAGCCCAAGTGGCCAATATCACACATATCACATAATGCTAAAGGGAATCGTGTGATAAGGGAGTCACATAACAATCGCATCCAAAGAACCCCACCGGCCAGTAGAGTAAGACCCTGAGGCTAGCCAGCAGGACCAGAGACCAGAGTAAGACACTGATCTGGTGACCAACGCCACAAAACGCACATACCGCATTGCAATAACTAGGGGAAAAAATGGGAAGGGAGCAAGCTAAGGGTCTGGCCCTCTCCAACTAGCACAAAACCTACATAAGGCCTCAAAAAGATGAACCCCATCAAATGGCACGTCAAGCAAGGCTGTCTGGACAGCTTCTGAAAATCCAGACGCCTGGAGCCAGTCGTGCCGGCGCAATGCCACAGCCGACGCCATGGCTCGACCAATGGAATCGGTGGAGTCCATTCCACACCTGATGAGCAGTTTGACCGCCTGGCGACCATCAAAAATCAACTGGGTCAACTCGTCCTTTTTAGCCTCTGGGAACAAAGGTGAAAGCTGTGCCAAGGAGTCCCACAAGGCATGGAGAAAATGACAGAGGACACAAATCGTGTTGGTGGAGTGTAATGAAGCACTAGAGGAGGAAAAAATGTGTTTCCCTGCTTCCTGGATTCTTTGTCAAGGGGGGGAATGAAGGAAGGTTCTCCATCTCTAGGGACGTCGTAATGGCCTGGACCACAAAGCTGCGGTGGGCCGGCTGTCAGATAAGGCATGCGGGGTCCCCTGGGGCAGGGCGTTATTTGTGGGCAATACCACAGTCCACTGGTACACGACTCAGGCTTTGCACATGCCTCCAATAAAATATAAGACAGTGCCTCACAAAAGGGGAGTATTGGTTCAACCCCGACTAGACGTGATGAAGGACCTCAATAAGAGGGTTTGTAGCCTTCTCCACTGTAGGTAGAGTGAGATGTAAGACATCAACCACTCTTTTCAAAATTTCTGCCAAAGAAGAACTGGCTTCCGAGGCGAGGCCAGGAGGCGATAAAAGAGAGGAAGCAGGGGATGAATCTAGCCCGCTTGCTTCCCCCAGCTCAGCAATCCAGCTGTCCAACATAGTAGGAGCCTTATCCAAAAGCACACACCTATGCGCAACCTGCGCTCAGCTCACAAACACCTTCTGTCCACTTGCTCTTTTAAACGGAAGCGTCTGGGCGGCGCCAGGTTCGTAGTTCTAGCTCCTAGATACTGGAATTCTCTCCCTGTCGAAATCCGCTCCTGCACTGACCTCCTGAGCGCCTGAGCTTTTGGAAGCTCCTTAAAACCTGGCTGTTCTGACAAGCCTACAAGTACATCCCCTGGGTCTTGGCTTTTCTCTATGTAGCGCCATGAAACCAATCTGGTGTACGTGCGCTTTATAACATTTTTTAACATAACATAACAAGGATTGGCTGCTATCCCCTCACGTTCTTCCCCCAACTGGTCCTGTGAAACCTCCATGGAAACCATTGGTGCCGAAAACGGCTCCATAACCGGCGTCGTATGGCGCTAACCCAGTGGCGAGGCGAAGCTGACCCTATGAAGTGCACAACCGTGTCGTGCACTGACTTCAGGTCGGAGTCTTCAAGCGCCATGTAAATAGGCACCGGTGAGGCAACAGACATCGCGTCGGAGTCGAACAACATCACTAGTGGAGGTCCCGAAGGACCGACGCCTCTGTGTCCGAGACTGGAACTGTCACCAAGGGCGAACTCGTCGGCAAAGACACAGTTACTGCACCTATGACCTCCTTGGGGCCTGCAGAAGGAGACGAGGGCCCAAAGACAAGATGGAGAGCCTTGTAGTACTCCTGCATCTGGTTCCAGGTCACCCCGGCTCCAGGAAAAGGTGGGAGGCGAGGGAGCGACACCGGAGCAAAAGTAGAAGAGCCTCCACGATCCAACTCGCAAGTCGAAGGAGTCACAGAGGCCCGGGAGTTCAATATCTTACGACGCCGCTTACCATGAGAGGTAGACAGAGACTGGGACCGTGGCTGTTGACCACGGGGAGAAGAGCGGCACTCACGGGAATGACCCCTGGATTGGGAGGATGACCGACGCCGTGAGGAGCTGGAGGTCCGGGACAACCGCGCCGTCAGAAGTTTCATGCGCCACTCCTGCATAGCCTTTGGCTTCAACTGCTGGCAGGAGTCACATTCGTCTGTGTCGTGGTGCTCGCCCAAGCACCTCATACAGATAGACTGTGGGTCCGTAACCGACATTTGGCGAGCACAGGACCCACAGGACTTAAACCCAGAGGGCATAGGAATTTAACACACTGTTCCAAATGAGAAAAGCTTATCACAGCAGGCTGAAAACAGCTAGAGATACGCTAATTTGGATCAGGGTGCAGTGCAGAAAACAAAGAAACTGACGTCAGCGCGCCGGAAGGGAGTTATATGGCTTCATTGACATCATATCCGGAGCCGACATCATGCGAAGCCATGGGGCGCCAGCCCCCGGTGCTGAGAAAATGTTTCCTTATCCAGTCTGTTGCCTGGAGAGAATTCACAAGTTAAGGAATCGGCGGCTAGATGTCTCTATCAGATACATTTTATAAGAGTAATTTCCAAATGGGAAGAGATAACTAGTTCATGTTTGGTGTCTCTGTAATCACAATTTAAATTCCTAACTTATGGCGGAGTCAGATTTTAAATTGCAATTCTAAAAATGCCACTTTTAGAAAGTTGCAAAAAGAACAAATGATGGACGTAATGCTGAACAATGTCAATCACTCACCCTCAGTATAGAGATCTGGGCCTAAATCCATTGTTTTTTTGCTCACCACGTGTTAGAAATCTCTAGTTGGCAGAAGTGTGCACCCTATCCAAGTAGGGACTCTACCTTTTAGTCAGGATGAGTAAAGTACACACCTAAGTTTGCCTGTGCTCATCCTCTGGCAGCTTGGCACAGAGCAGTCAGGCTAAACTACAGAGGCAATGTGTAAAGAATTTGTATATAGCCCACAGTAACACAGTGAAAACACCACAAATGGACACCACACCAGTTTAGAAAAATAAAGTATCTTTATCTAAACCAAACAAGACCGAAATGACAAAAATCCAACATGCAGATATCAAAATATGACTTATAGAAGGTAAAAACAGTTCTGTCAATAGGAAACTATGGATGCGACACTTTTAGCACAAAGCATCTGGGGTGTGGCAAAATCAGGTGTGTTAATAAATTCTGAGTTCAGAAAGCCTAAACTCCATTTCTCTATCTTGTCTAAATGGAAAGTTACACTTGTAAGAGGTTACATGACAGCCCCCATGTAAACCTATGGGACAGACAGACTTTCAATAGTGAAAAACGAAATACACACTATTTCACTATCAGGACATGTAATACATCTGTACTACCTTTCACATACACTGCACCCTGCCCACAGGGCTACCTTGGAACTACCTGAGGGGTACCTTACATGTAAAAAAGGGAAGGTTAGGGCCTGGCAAGCGGGTGCACTTGCTTGGTCGACATGGCAGTTAATAACTACGCGCGAAGACACTGCAGTGGCAGGTCAGAGAAACCTTTACAGGTCTACTCATGTGGCTGGCACAACCAGAGCTGCAAGCCCACTAGTAGCATTTGATTTACAAGCCTGCCACACTCAGTGCACTTTACTAGGGACTTACCAGTAAATCAAATATGCCAATCATGGATAACCAATCATAATCACAATTTACACAGGGAGCACTTGCACTTTGGCACTGATCAGCAGTGGCAAAGTGCCCAGAGTACCTAAACCAGCAAAAACAAAGTCCAGCACACCGCAAAGATACAGGAGGCAGAGGCAAAAAGTCAGGGGAAACCTCGCCAAGGATGCCAGGTTTAACACTACACCATTCCAGTTTGGACACAACCATATGCAAATCAGTCTTGACCCTGCTCCCCATGGGAACAGTCCAGTCCAAATTGCCAAGCCAACTCCTTCCTAGACCGGAAAACAAGCATCCTGGGACCGGTTTCGGGGTATCACCCCTCATCAGCCAGGATAGCTTTCACTTTTGTGGCATGGTGAGCATGGGGCCCATGTCTGGGCATACCCGTCCCACTTAGGGCGACAAATGCAAAAAGAACAAATGATGGACGGAATGCTGAACAATGGCAAAAACTCACCCACAGTACAGAGATCTGAGCCTAAATACATTGTTTTTTTGCTCACCACGCCATTCCAGTTTGGACCCAGCCATATGCAACTCCGTATTGACCCTACTCCTCATGGGAACAGTCCAGCCCGAACTGCCAGGCCAGGTTCTCCCTGGACCAGAAAACAAGCATACCGGGACCGGTTTCAGGGTATCACCCCTCAATGTT
Organism: Calotriton arnoldi; assembly: GCA_963921515.1. NCBI lineage: Eukaryota > Metazoa > Chordata > Amphibia > Caudata > Salamandridae > Calotriton > Calotriton arnoldi. The sequence continues at coordinate 1,912,029 of CAWUFW010002281.1, read as the reverse complement.
TGCATTGTTCAGCATTCCGTCCATCATTTGGTCTTTTCACTTTTAGAAAGTTGCCATTTTCTTGTCTAAGCCATTTAGTGCCTGTAGCCTGCCTCTGGTCACATGACTGGGTATAGTTGAAAGTTTAGCTTTGTGTATTCTTCCTAAACAGCCACATACGGCTGATTGGATGGGACATCAATGACAGGATGGGAGGGAGGAGCTGGGCACTACCCCAGTTACACCTCAATAGGCTGTTTCCTGCCTCCACCCAAAGGGATGCATACTCCCTGTTGTTAGTCTGGAGCCAGGGCAGTGAAGACAGATTACTTGGGGATTTCAAAGGGAAACCTCTAGAAGCTTCACCCCCACAACTGGGTATAAAAGACACCAACTCTTCAGTACGCACTCTGGGCCTGTGGATACTTTGCTAGGAAGGACTGTTGTGTTGCTACAAGGACTTCCACTCAGCTGGACTGCTGCTCTAAAGGAACTGCTGACATGCTTGCTGACCCGCAGCCTGCTGCCCTCTTGCCTGTGGAAGAATAAATGGATCTGCAACTTCATCTTGAACCTAGGACCCCAGAGTGGCTCAAAGGGCTAGTCTGCTGGTTTCAGGGACATAAAAGGCGCCCCAACCAGCTCCTGGACCCAGCTGCAGAGAGTTCATGACCCCCAAGTGGTGCCTCTCAGCTCCTGGACCTTTGGTGCGGTTCACAGGTTCCTTAAATTAAGTTTTTGGACTCTTCGCGACTACGAAAGGGCCCATTCACACTGAGTCGGTCCCGTTCACTCCAAAAATCAGCATGAGATGCAAACAGCCCGTCTCTTCGCACAGCAAGCATCAATCGTCCGCAGAGGACTGCCACAGTGAAGAACCAGCCCGACCGTATATTGCAGTTTATTCTTTAAAAATTAATACCTCCGGTTCTACTGATTAGGTCTTTGTTGTTTTGGTCTTGTTTTATTTACTAAATTAAGCTCTATTTCCCTAACCTGGTGTAAGATCTTTTTGTGTGGTGTTTTCACTGTTTTACTATTTAAAGTGTTGCACAAATACTTTACACATTGCCTCTAAGTTAAGCCTGACTGCTCTGTGCCAAGCTACCAGGGGGTTGAGCACAGGTTAATTTGGGGTTTGCTTATGCCTTACCCGGACATGGAGTGTGGTTGCTGCTTGACCAGGGCTCATCCCCCATCACCCCAAGTCCTTACACTGTTGTTCAGCGGTGAGGATGGGACTTGTGTTTGTGCAGTGCCATACAGTGATTTTGTGTACACTACCATCCCAGATCTAAGACCAATTCAAGTTAAAATTCTCCCTGATTGCCTCTTTAATTTTTCAAACTTGTGTCTGTTGTGCCTGAATCCTCCTTTAAAAGCATGGAGTTTGAGCTTGCAAACATGGAGTTCTACACTGCAGCCCAGCTCAAGGAGTTCTGTAAAGAGAGGGGAATTCCAGCCAAGAGTACCACCAGGAAGGTGGAATTTCAAAAGGCGCTGAGGGCCTGGGTGGAGTCCACCAGGCACTTGCTAAAGGAGATGGGCAGGCAAGGAGAGGATGTGGATCTCAGCCTGCTGAAGGAGATGACTTAGCCCCTAATTTGGAGCTCCACGCCAGGGCAGGGAGCAGTGTATCTTCCTGCAGCTTGTCCCCAGAGAAGCTGGGGGAGAGAAGGGAGGAGAGAGAGTTCAGGCAGGAGATGACCAGGCTTGGGATGGAGGAGATGAAACTGCCCATGGAGGGAAAACTAGCTTTGGAGCGTCTGGCTCATGAAAGCCTTAAGGAGCTGGAAGTGAAATCCAGGCAGTTAGATTCCAGCAGAACTGGTGGCAGCATACCTGCAGTGTCCCAAGGAGAGAAAAAGCTCTGCATCCCCAAGGATTTGGTGCCCAGTTATGTGGTGGGAGATAATATTGACAAATGGTTTTCCACCTATGAGGTAGCCCTGATGGTTCACAAGATCCCAGAAGAACATTGGTGGGGTGGGGGAGGGGGGTCTGTGGAAACACATGCCTACAATGGGATGGGACACACTTCTTACTCACGAGGTTGGGGACCAAACCAGGTTCACTTCCATGAAAGCAATCTTGATTGCTAAGTTTGGACTGACCCCTGAAAAGTGCTGCCAGAGGTTCAGGGACAGTCAGAAGTTTTCCAACCAGTCCTGGGTAGAATTTGTGGAGTCCTCTAGAAAGGCACTGAATGGTTGTGTATGGAGCAGTAAAGTTAACAACTACAATGGGTTGTACAATCCAGTTTTGATAGAGCACATGCTCAGTATATGTTTCTCAGAGCTGTGCCAGCACCTAGTCGACAACAAGCTAATTGACTCAAGGGGGGTTGGTGGGCTCTGTGGAAACACATGCCTATATTGGGGCAGGACATACTTCTTACTCTAGAGGTTGGGGACCAAACCAGGTACACTCCCATGAAAGCCATCTTGATTGCGGAGTTTGGACTGACCCCTGAAAAGTGCTGCCAGAGGTTCAGGGACAGTCAGAACGGTTGTATGGGAAGCAGAAAAGTTAACTACTACAATGGGTTGTACAATCAAGGTTTGATAGAGCACATGCTCAGTATTTGTTTCTCGAGCTGCGCCAGAACCTAGTTGACAGCAAGCTGACTGACCAAGTACGCTTGCTGAGGAGGCAGACCTCTGGGCTGGTACCAGAGTGTCCAAAAAAGTATCTGGGGTAGATACCCACAAGGGCTGTCGGGGGTCCCACCAGAAGAAAGAGGGAGGAAGAAAACTTAAAAATAAGGAGTTCTCAAAAGGCCCCCAAACAATTCCCAAAGAAGCTGGGGTAACCAGACCCAGTCTGAGCCTAAAAAGGAGGGGTTCTTTGATAAGCACACAAGGAGGTGCTACAAGTATGGCCGCTCCAAGCACGACTCCAAATGTCCCAAGAGGGCACAGATCCCCATTGGTGGGCAGACACCTGGGTTGGCAAGCGTAATTCAGGGAGAAGGCAGTCCCAGTTAGCTTTGGGAAACAGACAGAGGTGAACCTAGTTTCCATGAGGGATAAGGATATGGTGTCAAAAGCCCATATGCCTGCAAATACTTCAAAGTACAGGCAGTTGGTCACCCTCAATGGGCTACCGGTGAAGGTTCTGGAGGACACAGGAGTCAGCATGACTACTGTGAAGTGTCAGCTGGTGTCCTCAGAGCTGGTCCTCCCTAACACATTCCAAGTCATAGTCGCCGACAATCGTGAGTCATCTACCAGTGGCTCTCCTGGAGCACACTATCTGAAGGGAGGTAGAGCTTAGGTCACACTGGGAGCTGTTGGAATTGCCTGACTTGGTCTGTATGACAACAAGATCCATGGCTGCCCGGTAAGGGAGTCAAGCGCATCTGGAGCCTGAAACAATGGCCCAGGCAGCTGCCACAGAGGAGAGGGGCAAGAGGCGCAGGGAACTAGCCCCTGAAGTTCCCACGGTTGAGGTTGGTAGGGTACCTGAGGAGGATTTCCCTGAGCCAACCTGGGAGCACACTGCTGCCCTGGGTGACCTGACTGAGCTTGCTGGTTGGCAAGTTTATGGTGGGATCACCATGGCCAAATTCTGCAAAGATCAGAAAGAGTGCCCCATTCTAGAGGACTTGAGGTGGTAAGCTGAGGCCCTGGCAGCAGGTGATATGTCTGGAGATCACCTGATCTATCGGGAGAATGAACTTCTATATAGCGAGCCTAAGGTTCCTGGATCTGGGGCAGCTTGTGTGCTGATTGTCATCCCCCAGTGTTACAGGACCTTCCTACTGGGTTTGGCTCATGACATACCCCTGGCAGGACATCTGGGGCAAGACAAGACCTTCGCCAGGCTTGTTGCCAACTTCTATTGGTCCTGGATGAAGACAGCCTCAGATGTATCATGAAGGTCCTGTCCCACCTGCCAGGCCAGTGGGAAGTGAGGGAAAGAACTCAAGGCTCAGGCAACAGGTTCATCCTTGTTTTGGTGGATCACGCCACTCGCTAATCTAGAGGCCATCCTTCTGCGGTCGGTAGTTGCACCTGCAGTGGCCAGGGCCCTCATGGGTATTTTTACCCGTATCAGGTTCACCAAAGAGGTACTGTCTGACAGAGGCACTAACTTCATGTCAGCGTATATGAAGTCCATATGGGATGAGTGTGGAGTAACTTATAAGTTCTCCACACCATATCACTGCCAAACCAATGGTCTGGTGGGGAGATGCATCAAGACCTTGACAGGCAGGATAAATAGGTCTACCTGAGCCCATGAGGCGTAAGTGGGACGTCCTCCTTCCAAGCCTACTCTTTGCCTACAGGGAGGTGCCACAGAAGGGAGTGGGGTTTAACCCTTTTGAACTTCTCTATGGCCACCCTGCTAGGGGACCTCTCAGTCTTGTAAGAGAGTGGTGGGAGCAATCTCCTAGGAAACACCCTCAGGCTGTGGTAAGCTACATGCTGGCCCTACGCAACCAGATGCCCCATTTCTGGAAAAAGGCCAAAAGTAATCTTGAGGCCAGTCAAGAAGTCATGAAACTCAGGGTCGACCAAAAGGACACTCTGTGGTAGAGTTTCAACCTGGCCAGAAGGTGTGGGTTATGGAGCCTGTAGAGCGCAGAGCTCTCCAGGATCGCTGAACAGGCCCATATGAGGTGAAGCAGCAGAAGGGGGAGTCCACCTACTTGGTTGATCACCAGTCCCCTAGAACCTCCTTATTAGTGCTCCATGTGAACCGCCTCAAACCGCACTTTGAGAGCTCCGAACTGAACATGCTCCTGGTGACAGATGTAGTGGAAGAGGAAGGCGAGCCTCTCCCTGACCTCCTGACTGCCCAGAAACATGATAGGTCAGTGGAGGGTGTCAACCTCTCCCCTACTCTGACTCCAGAACAGCAGAGTGACTGTCGCCAGTTACTGGGGTAGTTCGCCTCTCTGTTCTCCCTCACCCCTGGTCCATAACACAGACACGGGAGACAGTCCACCTGTTAAAAACAAGATTTACAGGTTGTCAGACAAGGTGATGTCTCCAAGATGCTGGTGTTAAGGGTGGTTGACTCCTTCAACGTTCCCTGGTCCAGCCATGTGGTGCTGATACCCAAGGCTGCTCCTTCGAGCACCACTCGAGAACTTAGGCTAGGGCCTCAATTCCGTCATGAAGACTGATGCACATCCCATCCTTGAGCTGATGAGCTCATAGACAGGCTGGGTGTTGCCAAATTTCTCAGTACTTTTGATTTGACATCAGGGTACTGGCAGATCACTCTAAGACGGCAAGAGAGGTCTGCATTCTGAACCTCAAGGGGCCACTTCCAGTTTAAGGTGATGCCCTTTGGTTTGAAGAACGCCCCCACCACCTTTCAGAGGCTGGTCAACAGGGTCCTGGCTGGGAAGGAGGCATTCTGTGTAGCCTATCTGGATAACATAGCGGTCTACAGCTCCAGCTGGGAGGAGCACCTGTACCACCTCCAGGAAGTGTTTCAGGCTCTGCAGCAGGCTGGCCCGACTATCAAGGCTAATAAGTGCCAGAAAGGGCGGGGTTCCGTGGTTTATCTGGGCAACATGGTGGGCCGGGGGAAGATGCAGCCCCTCAAGGCCAAGATTGAGACTATCTTGGCCTGGCAACCCCCTAGAAACAGACAGAGGTGAGGGCCTTCCAGGGCATAACCGGATACTATAGGATGTCTGTTAAGGGATATGGCACCATTGTTCTCCCCCTTAACAGAGCTGACTTCAAAGAAGCATCCCAGACAGGTTTTCTGGACAGAGGCCTGCCAGAAAGCCTTTGATACCCTCAAGAAGGCCATGTGTACAGCACCCGTACTCAAGGCTTCGGACGTCCCTAATGAGTTCATACTACAGACAGATGCAGCAGAGCATGGCATAGGGGCATTTTAGCACAGTTAAATGAAGAGGGCCTAGACCAACCAGTAGTCTTCATTAGCAGGAAGTTACTTCCACAGGAACAGAGGTGGAGTGCAAGGGAGGCCTTTGCTGTAGTCTGGGGTCACTGAAAAAGCAGAGACCATTCCTGTTGGGGACTCACTTCCAGGTTTACACGGACCACGGACCCCATGCAGATGAGGGCTGTAAATCCCAAACTGTTAAGGTGGTCCATCTTCCTACCGTGCTGGGTCAGACCTTACCAATGCTGATGATCTATCCAGGTTCTACTACCTTAGTGAGGAGAGCTCCCAGCCCCAAGGGGCTGAGTAGTTCTCCTCACTTTCAGCTGGGTGGGACATGTTAGATCTGTCAGCCTTAGGGTGGTTTTCCACCCAACTTTTTACCTTTCTCCTCCATTTTTTCTGATCTTGTTTTTGCTGGCATTAGGACTCTGCACACTTTATCACTGTTAACCAGTGCTAAAGTGCATGTGCTCTCTCCTCTAAACATTGCAAAATTGGCTTATCCCCAACTGGCATATTTAATTCACTTAAAAATCCTTAGTAAAGTGGTACTACATGTACCCAGAGCCTATAAATGAAATGCTACTAGTGGGCCTGCAGCACTGTTGGAAAGTGGATTATTATTAGTGGTAAATATGCATCTACCACTGGCAAAAATGCCACTAACACAATATAGGGCTCAGAAAAGGTCTCAGAAAATTATTCCCATGCTCAAGCCTTGGTAGCTTGGCTGCGAGCAAGCAGGCTTTACTTCAGACAGGTATATAAATCATTTCAAACATCAATTCACTAAATAATTAAGACCCAACACACAATAAAAATCCAACATCAATTTATAAAACTAGAAAATAGTTTAGGACACCAAAACGAAAAAAATCCAGTGTAGGGAACCGAAGATATGAATTTTTAAAGATTTAGCACCATATAGCACATAGAAACCTATAGCGCCTATTGGGACATGTGGTCGCGCTAGACTGGGACAAAGTCAAAGTTTCAGGCCGACCGCGATGGAGCCCTATGCGTCCTTCCCTCATGGTACATCTCGGTCAAAGTTTTTACCTTCTGACTCAGAAACGTTTCTGTAGCTTTTCTTCCCGGGGTCCCTCGAAGCTCTCTGCCATTGCGGATTTGGTGAGGGTTCGCTGGCTTGCCTTGCGACGAGCTTCCAGTCAAACCTATGGAAGTCAGACCTTCCGAGCTTTCCTGGTGGACGAACCAGAGAACCAAGCCGGCTCGCGGTTGAAGGTGGGCGGCTTGACTCTCACAGTTGGTCCTGGTCACATTTCCTACATTCAGACTTTAAAACTTTCATGGAGCTTTTTCTCCCGGGGTCCCTCGATGCTCTTCTCCAGGCCGGATTCGGTTCGGGTTCGCCGGCTTGGGTTTTGACCAACTTCCGCTTGGCTGGCCAGATTGAGTCGGTCCACCTATGGAGCTTTTTTAAAAGTTGCTCCAAAGTTCTTCCAACTTTTGGAACTTCTTCCTGAAGATCCTTTCAGGGTTATAAAGTGTCCAAAACTTACTTCAAGGACCTGGAAGTTCCAAGATGGTCCTTGAAAGTTTGGGGCTTCAATTCCCACAATCCACTTGGACAAAACCCTTACAAATCCACTGGTAATACTCCAAGCTGGGGAGTATTGGTGGTGATGGTCCAGGTGACCTCTGTTAACCTGTAGCTTGCAGGGAGTCCACTCTTTTGAAGCAGGTTTGATCCACTGGGCAGTAGTTCCAGATTGTGCAGCAGGCGCAGGCAGTCAGAGTGCAGGGCCTGGTTGGTGCAAATCAAACTTCTCAGCATGGACCCTTCTTCTTCCTTTAGTTTCAAGCACCAGATCTGAGAGGCACTGCCCCTCTCAGATACCTATTAAGTGTTCTCTGGGGGCACACAGGAGGGCACTCCTGTCCAATGAGGTGCAGGACAACACCCCAGACGATGACCATTTCCTCCAAAGTCTCCCAGAAAGTACTATTTCTCCAAAATTCAATATGGCTGAAGTCTCAGCAAAGAGGCAAGAGCTGGCTAAAGCAACCTACAGGATGGCTCATCTCCATAGACTCCCTAACCCTGGCATCTGCACATTCCTTCCTTAAGCCTGCCATCTGGCTGGGTTCAGATAGTAGGGGCGTAAATGAAACTGGTTTCTTCAGCCTGTCTCCTCCTTCATTTGAAGATCATTGTTTACGACCCCACCCCCTTGCTTTGGCATTCCTAAGCAGCAGAACCCTCTCCTCCCAGAATGGCTCTTTCACCCCAGGGGCTATTTATCACCTTATAAAAGCAGCCTGGCTCATCCACATAACGCTGACCAATCAGGGCAGATCACTGGAATGCTGAATTTTGACTTACAGACAAGAAAGTCTAATAATTTCTTGCCTGTACATTTTAGAATAAATTCATCAACAGCATATTGTTGGATTTATCAATACCATTCTAGTGAGTCCTTGAATGATATTTTTTCTGTTTCTTGGTGGGAAGGATTAATTAATAACTTATTGCCATGTTAATCTATGTGGTTGGGGATCTGCAATAAGGAAAACGAACTGGGCAATTTCTCCAACACCTGGGCTTTTAAAACATCTGTTAAAAGGACCCTGCCTATATCTACAGGACCCTCCACCCTTGGAACACCTAGGGGAGACTTTAGGGGTTCTGAATATGTAAAAGAATTTGCAGATCCTCATTCCACAGTGCTCCTAGCACAAAAGCCGATTTTGGGAAGCACTGTACTACAACGTGGGAGGTGAAATGTGCAATTTCACTAAGCCCAAGGCATATAAAACCTTTTTTTATAAGGGTCCTTCTTATAAATAGCTGACCCCCCACCACTGGGACACCTAGGGGAGAACCTCGGGGAACCTAATATGCCAAAATATTGTAGTTTATTAATTTGTAAGTGCCCCAAAGTCGAGTTTGGGCACAATTAACATGTTAAAAGCAGTCCTGCAACACAGGGCTGTTTTTAAACTGACCTCAGGCTCCAGCAGTGCGCAACTGCAGAAAGGACTGCCGGCCTTTAAACTGCCATGCCCTACTATATACTAGGGACTTAAAGGTAGTTTTGACACCTCCACCCTATTATGTACCTGGGCCTTATAGGGGAGGTCATGCCAATCATAGGGTTACTGTTGGAAAACGAGGCAGCATCTGTGAGGCCTGCACAAATAACATGACTACATTTGTCCTTCACTGGGAACCAAACACCCAATTGTAGCGCCTGACTCTCAGAGGGTAGCGTTGCAGAGCAGTCTGAGGCTTACTCAAGGGAGGTGTTGTGGGCTAGTAATCGCCAATTGCAGGTGCGCAGAAATAACACTCAATAATTGATTGTCCAGTCTGTACTTTGCTTTATAAAAGTAAGAGTACATTTATTAAACACACACACTACTCAATACTATGCACCAATTTACAAATATACATAAGCTGTTGGAATTACTTTGTGACATTGCATAACATCTCCACCCCTCCCGCAGGGGGTGGGGTCTAGTACCACCACTCCCATGTATGCACATCATCTTGCCCCCTAATGCAGTTAGTTGAACATAACCTGGAGCGAGGGCCTTGCGCACTGGCACCATCCCAGTGGCGACCCACCCCATTACCTCAACACGCATTAAAAATAGGTTCACCTGCCCTAGTGACACATAACCCTGACTGAGCATCTTATATTGACCATACAGTATGCACCCCTACATCTTCAGGGCTAACAGTCTCGGTTGTTCCTCACTTAAGCGCAGCAGCAAGAATACATGTTTTAGCATTACTTTAGAATGATAGTACTCATCACTTTTGTGGATCCTTCTAATGCATTGCAATTCAAGCCCCTAAAGGCATCACAGATGAAATCACAGGATTACGCATATACAGCCAGACACCCTAGCAGGAATGTCTGGCAACATAACCCCACTTTGCTTATGACATCACCTTACACAGGTTCTTCACATTACACATGTGACCTTCAGTCCCTCTAAAAGAAATAACCATTAGTAAATGCATTGCTGGTGCAATTACACCTCTTCACCTCCAGGGGATGCCATTCTCCAGACATCCCCAACTCAGCCCTTCACTCCTTGTCACACTTCTCCAAACACCCTCAGCTGTAGAACAAAAGTTTCAGCCCAGAAGGTGTTAAAATGCTGGCTGAGCCCTTGAGGGGTTGTTTCTGTTAAATCCCCAAGACACTTAGGGTGGGACTTTACTCTTCGTGCTGGGGGGGAGACTGCGCTTCTTCAGCAGCTCCCCCAGCACCCTTTTTCACACTTGAGGGTGACCCCCTCCTCTGGGGGCCACCAAGCACCAAAAACGATCCTTTCCCCATGCCTTGCAAGGCATTATGGGGCGCTTCGTGCTCCTTTGCGTGAATAATAGATGAGCGGCTCTCCCGCTGTGCCGGGGAGAGCCGCGCCGCTGGTGCTGGCGCTTCGCCACCTTGCTCCTTCCTCGGTGGGGGGCCCGGTCCCACCCGAACCCCCAGGTGAGGGTAACGTCTCTGGGAGCCCACACCCGGCCGCTCGGCATATTTTGGCGGGGGCCCGGTCCCACCCGGGCCCCGCGATGCTCCCACTCTTCTTCGGCGGGTCCCGGTCCCACCCGGGACCCGCGACGGCCTCTCTGGTTGGAGGGCAGCCTGGGGAGCCCACCCCCGGCTGCCCCCGCCGGCTCCCCGCGCAGCCAGCACCCTCGTGTGCTGCCGCGGGAGCTGGCCGAGCAGTTTAGACGCGTCTCCGTCCTCCGGTCCAGCTGGACCGCGGGGGAGTGCGGCGGCACACCCCCGGCCTTCTCCCATTCTTCGGGGCGCGGGGATGGGGTCCCGGGCCCCCGGACATCTTGGGGGGGCGCGACGGCGCCTCCCTCCATCCTGGTTTCTTCGGGGCCCGGGGATGGGGTCCCGGGCCCTCTCCTCCTCGCGGGGGGGCGCGACGGCGCTCCCCCCAACCTCTGGTTCGGCGGGGGTCAGGGTGGGCTCCTGGCACCCCGTTTGGGGTCTTCTTCACGGGGAGCGCGGCCGCGCTCCCCGACTTTGCTTCGGGGCCCGGGGATGGGGTCCCGGCTCCTTGGGCTCATTTTCGCAGGGGGCGCGACGGCGCTCCCCCGACTTTACTTCTTCGGGGCCCGGGGATGGGGTCCCGGGCCCCTGGGCACAACTCCGCGGGGGGCGCTCCCCCGTCTCCATCTTCGGTGGGGACCAGGGTGGGCTCCTGGTCCCCCTGCAGGGCACCTTCACGGGGAGCGCGACGGCCCCCCCCGGCTTTACTTCTCTTTGGGGGGCAGCCCCCGGGACCTGACCCACCCCGGGGGCATCTCTGAGACCGGCGGCGGAGCCCCACGTGCTTCGTCGTCGGTCTTCTTAGGGGTCAAAGGTCGCCTACCTTCCGGGGGCCATATCTCAGCCCCTGGGGGTCCGATCTGCCCCATTTTCGCATCTTCTTGCTCCTGGTGGCGCCCCCCAGCCACTGGGAGCACTCTCCTTCACCCTCCGGGTCTCTGAGAGGGGGGGATTCAGCAGGGAGCTGTCTTCACTGGCTCCCTGCGCCAGCCTTTCGCCTGGCTCTCCTCCTGGGCCTCTCTTCTCCCTGCGCAGAGGCCCCTGCTTCTGCGCACCGGTCCAGGGCTCTTCTTCTGGCGCTGTTAGGGCCCTGGGGGGCAGTCAGGGGGTTCCTCCTTCCAACTGCCCATTGCCAGGCTCCAGCACCTTCCGCCTCAGCAGACCACACCCCAGAGAGAGCTTCTTTTCCTGTGCAAGCACTTTTTAAAAGTTGAGTAGGGGGCTGGCAGGAAGTCTCTGTTGGTCCTATCAAACAGCGACACATCACTTCCCTGCCCCTGCTCCCTCCTCCTTGTCCAGCCTCTGGGCTGGTTCAAAATGGCGTCGTCCAGGGTCTCTGGCCACATGGTCTCTGAAACAAGAGCCCTTCCCTCCTTGGTGCAGCCTGGTGCCTGGCACCAGTGATAGCTGCTGATGGATGGGCCTGTAGCCCCACCCATCTTCTCTTCGTGGAGAGGAGGCCTTAGCTTGTGGAAAAAAAGGTTATCAATCCAGGCAGCTGAGGTCAGCCCTCAGCCTGGCCCTGGTTATGACAGACTCAGAGAAATGTGACATTTCTGGATGACCCAAAAGCAGTACAAATATGACTTTGGACTCTGCAGAATACTTCTTCTCACACCAGTTACAGTGGACTTTAGTGCGTGTCTGGAATCTGTAGGCCTTAGGAAAGTGACACTAGCCCATGGGCTCCACTTCCCCATAGGGGAATAATGAAGTGAAAAACACGGTCAAACACACTGACTTTCCCTGGCATGTTTCTTCCCAGTGTATAAAGCCTATTCCATGTCACCACCCAATTCTGCATAAGTCCTGCCACACCATTCACTTTGTAGCTGCTCCTGGCCTGCGCACGCCAGGAATCTCCCCTGCGCAGCCCCTACACGTGTGCACACGCATGTACACAGGTGTCTGCATGTAACCAGCCCGGTGCCCCGTACTCCAGCTGCTGCGCAGCGGCCTAGTCCAGCTAGGGGGACACCAGTAAAATCCACATGCAGTCTCTTTCATCATGAGTTCCCTGTGGATGAGTCCCAATTTATGAGGCTCGCCCACAGTAAAAGCTCTACACATAGGTGCTCAAAAAGCGAAAAATCCGGGCGGCCCATAGTGTCAGAACCACCTTCTAACAGTTACCCTAACCCATAGTGTACCCTAGTGTATGTAGGTGTTTGCACTGTATTCTAAGTGTGTTTTCAGTATAGCACTGGCTCTGGTCAGGCAGAGCCCAGGGAGGGTCAGTTACCGCCTGTACCAGTCAGAAGCAATATGGGGGTGCCCAGGGCACAGGATGACTTTGCAACAAGCACTGATTATGCCACCCACTTAAGTAGACTTTTAAATCTCAGGCCTGCCATTGCATCCCCAGATTAGTTTTGCAGAAGTTTTACCATTTCAAGTTTTGTGCCAAGGGTCCCGTTTGCGTTGGAGAGTGTCGCTGGGAGCAAGGAGAGCGTCGTGGGAGGAGGTCGGCGTGGTGCAGAGCAGGCCAGGCATCATGGACGAGCGGGTGCTTTTTTGGTGGCGGTCCTCCGCAGGCGATCGATGCTTGCTGTGTGAAGAAAAGGGCTGACAGCGGCTTGCTCTGAATGTCAGTGCAAGCAGAGTGGTCTTGGTGTGAATGAGCCTGTTTGCGGTCGCAAAGAGCCCAAAAGCTTGATTTAAGGAGCCTGTGAGCCACATCAAGGGTCCAGGACCTGAGAGGCACCACTAACAGGCCAGGAACTCACTGCAGCTGGGTCCAGGAGCTAGTTGGAAAGCCTTTTATGTCCCTGAGGTCAGCAGACTAGCCATTTGAGCCACTCTCGGGTCCTGGGTTCAAGATGAAGTTGCAAGCCAAGTTCTTCCCCAGCCAAAAGGTCTGCACACCAGGGCAGCAGTCCAGGATAGCGGCAGTTCTTCCAGCAGCACAGCTGTCTTCCTGACAGAGTATCCATAAGTCAAGAAGTGCACTGAAGAGTTGGTGTCTGAGGTCCAGTATTTATACCCAGTTGTGCCTTTGAAGTCCCCAGGCATCCTGCCTTCCCTGCTCTGGCTCCAGACTAATTATAGGGGGTATGCAGTATGTGGAGACAGGACACAGCCTATTCAAGTGTAAGTGGGGCTGTGCCCAGCTCCTCCCTCCCATCCTGCGAGTGATGGCCCATCCAGTGACATCTAAGCTCCCCATTGTGTGTGGCTGTCTAGGGAGGACTACAAAAGGCCCACCTGTCAAGCACTCCCAGTCATGGGGCCCAGAGAAAGGCTGCAAGCACCAAATGGCTAGGGTCAAGAAAATGCCTACTTTCTAAAAGTGGCGTTTTCAAAATTGTAATTTAAAATCCGACTTCACCATAAGGTAGGATTTTTAATTGCAATTCCAGAGACACCAAATATGAACTGGCTACCTGGACCCATTTGGAATTGACATTTATAAAGCACAAGTTACTAACTTGTGTAACGATATATCTGTAAGAGACAGTAGTTAGTGACAGATTCCTTACCTTAGAATATCCCCAGGCGTCAGGCTGGATCCGGAACGTTTTTGCGTAGCAGTACCCCTGCGCGTCGGTAGTCGGCGTAGTGATCGCCGGGATGACGTCGCGGGCAATACTTAGACGCCGCCCATGCGCGCTAGCGTCAGTTCTGTACACGACTTTCCGCGCCAGAAACGCAGAGCCATGCAAGAAACTGACACTGGTGTCTGAAAACTAGGGCCCTGAAAGGGATGTCCTTAACCCTAGAAATCAGTTCGCAGAACAGGGAGGATGGGTGGGGCGGTAAGGAATCTGTCACTAACTACTGTCTCTTACAGATATATCGTTACACAAGTTAGTAACTTGTGCATCTGAAAGAGACACGTTAGTGACAGATTCCTTACCTTAGAATAGATACTCCAGCAATACCAACCCCGGTGGTGGGTCTGCGAACAAAGATCACACAAGGAAGTCTCGGAGAACAGAACGGCCAAAGAAGCCGTCTCTCCGGACTTGGCTGTCAAGGCAGTAATGCTTGGTAAACGTGTGCGAGGCCCACGTAGCTGCCTGACAAATGTCCTGCAATGGGACACCACGTCCTAAAGCCATGGTGGCGGCTGTCGCCCTGGTGGAATGGGCACGCAGCCCAACAGGGGGCTCCTTTTTAGCCAAAGAATAGCAGGCCTTGATACACAAGACGACCCAGCGGGAGATGGTCCGCTTGTGTACCGCCCGACCTTTTTTGGCGCCCACGTAGCCAACAAAGAGCTGGTCGTCCACCCAGAACTGTTGTGTGCGGTTTAGTTCAAAAGAAATCTCACGTTTTGGGTCCAGACGGTGGGGCCTCTCTTCCTCTCTAGAAGGATGCGGAGGCGGAAAGAAGGTGGGCAAAGTGATGGTCTGCCCAATGTGAAAAGCAGTAACCACCTTTGGCAAGAAGGACGGACGCGTCCTAAGAACAACCTTGTCTGGATGGACAGACAGAAAGGGGGGCTTGCAAGAAAGAGCCTGGAGCTCACTCACCCGCTGAGCGGAGGTGATAGCCACCAGAAAGGTAGTCTTCAGAGTGAGAAGACGAAGAGAACAGGTATGTAGAGGCTCAAAGGGAGCGCACATTAAAAAGGTAAGAACCAAGTTCAAGTCCCACTGAGGCATCACAAACGGAACAGGAGGGAAGAGGTGTGTAATGCCTTTTAGGAACCTGTTAACAACAGGGGACTTGAAAAGGGAGGGCTGATAGGGAAGCCTGAGGAAGGCCGAAATGGCACAAAGATAGCCCTTGATGGTACCCAGGGCAGAACCCTGTTGGGCCAGAGAGAGAAGGAACAGAAGAACCTCAGAAAGAGGGGCAGAAAGGGGATTCACAGCCTTTGCTGTGCACCATGCCACAAACTTGTTCCACCGGCAGGCGTATACCACCTTAGTGGAGGGACGCCTGGCTGTCAGAATCACATCACAAACTTCGGGAGGCAAGTCGAAAGGAATCAACTGCCGCCGCTCAATCTCCATGCAAGGAGGTGGAGACTGGACAGGTACGGGTGGAGGACCGTCCCCTGCTGCTGCGACAGAAGATCCTCCCGAAGAGGCAGACGGATCGGGGGATCGACGCTCATACTGAGTAGCTCGGGATACCAAACTCTTCGAACCCAGTCCGGAGCCACAAGGATGACTTGGGCCCGGTCGCGCCGAATCTTCTTCAACACTCTGGGTAGAAGTGGTATAGGCGGAAAGGCGTACAACAGACCGCAACTCCACTCGCGACGAAAAGCGTCGCCGAGCGAGTGCCGCCTTGGAAATTCCAACGCGCAGAACTGATGACATTGCGCGTTCTCTTCGGTGGTGAATAGATCTAACCAAGGCTCTCCCCACTGTAGAAAGAGTCCTTGTGCTACCTCCGAGTGAAGACACCATTCGTGATCCATCATGCACCTGCGGCTGAGTTAGTCTGCCCTGGCGTTCAGAGAACCTGCCAGGTGTTGAACCATCAGGGACATGCCCTGATGTTCCAGCCATGTCCAGAGACGCAGAGCCTCCTGACATAGGGTCCACGACCCCACCCCGCCCTGTTTGTTGCAGTACCACATGGCGGTGGTGTTGTCGGTGAACACCTGCACCACCTTCCCCTTGACAGAGGGAAGGAATGCCTTCAGTGCAAGTCGGATCGCCCGGAGCTCCAGAAGGTTGATATGGAGCCGGGACTCCGCCGGAGACCAGAGGCCTCTGATCTCCGCCTATCCCATGTGACCGCCCCATCCCAGAAGGGACCCGTCCGTCACAACTGTGTGCTCTGGCTGGGGAAGGGAGAGGGATCTGCCCGTGACCCATTGCCGGTTCGAGAGCCACCACTGCAACTGCTGTGCAGTGCCCTCCAAGATCTGAACGTAATCGGACAGGTTCCCCTGATGCTGCGCCCACTGGAACTTCAGGTCCCACTGCAGAGCCCGCATATGCCATCTGGCATGATCGACCAGCAGGATGCAGGAGGCCATGAGGCCCAGCAGCCTCATGGTCATCCATACCGAAACCCAGGATAGAGGCTGAAAGATCGGAATCATAGCCTGAATATCGGGAGGATAGGCCCGAAACTGCGTTGTGTCCAGAACTGCTCCGATGAAAAGGAGCTGTGGAGAAGGAATCAGGTGCGACTTCGGCACGTTGATGGAGAACCCCAGCGAGTGCAGGAGTCCGGCCGTAGTCTGGAGGTGGGAGACGACTGCCTGGGACGAGCCCGCCTTCAGCAACCAGTCGTCGAGGTAGGGGAAGACTGGAACCCCTACCCGGCGCAGATGAGCTGCGACCACCACCATCATTTTCGTGAACACCCGAGGGGCGCTGGTAAGGCCAAAGGGGAGCACGATGAACTGAAAATGCTCGCGGCCTACCGTGAACCGCAGGTAACGCCGGTGGGCCGGCAGGACGGGGATGTGAAAATATGCGTCCTGCAAGTCCAACGCTACCATCCAGTCTCCAGGGTCGAGGGCAGTCAAGACCTGAGCTAGGGTGAGCATCTTGAACTTCTCCTTCCGGAGGAGGCGATTGACGTTCCGGAGGTCCAAGATAGGACGCATGTCCTCCTTGTCCTTTTTGGGCACCAGAAAGTAGTGGGAATAACAATCACGCCCTACTTCTGGGGTCGGAACGTGCTCGATGGCCCCCTTGGCCAAGAGGGCCGCAACTTCCTGCTGAAGAAGCACCAAGTGATCCCCCGACATGCGGTGGTATTGAGGTGGCATGGCTGGGGGGGAAGTCTCGAAGGGGAGGGAGTAGCCCCTTCGGACAATGTCCAAGACCCACCTGTCCGATGTGATGGTACGCCAGTGGGGAAGGTGATGGCGGACCCTGCCCCCCACTGGTGTGCTGTGGACCTGAAAGGATGGACTAGGAGGGCTTGGAGGCTGCGGACGGGGCGGAGGTGGTGGCCTGACCCGCATGCTGGTTACCCGACCCGCCTCGGCGGGAGCCACGTCCTCGGCCACGCGAAGGCGCTTGCTGAGCGGGCCGGTGGCTCGGCAATGGACGTGACTGGGCGCCCCTTCCGTGGCCACGAAAGGAGCGAAAAGCAGATGGCTGCGGAGGGCGCGAGGCCCAAGGACTTGGCTGTAGCCCGAGAGTCCTTAAAGCACTCCAGCGCACGGTCTGCCTTAGTGCCAAAAAGGCGGATACCATCAAAGGGCATGTCCATAAGGGTGTTTTGGACATCGCCCGAGAAACCAGTGGTCCTCAGCCAGGCGTGACGATGCAGCGCCACTGTCGTCACAAGCGATCTGCCCAGCGAGTCAGAGGTGTCTAGGCCACATCTGATTGTGAACTTTGCCGCGTCTCTCCCGTCTGCAATAACACGGGTGAGTAGTGTCTGGACCTCCTCAGGACACTTAGGCAGCACTTGCGCCACCGAATCCCACAGAGAGTGGGAATAACGGCCCAAAAGGCAAGCGGTGTTCACGGACCGCAAGCCAGCACTGGAGGAAGAAAACATCTTCTTCCCAAATTGCTCCAGTTTTTTGGATTCCCTGTCCGGCGGAGCCGTAGGGAAGGCGCTCTGGGAGGTAGAGGCTTGGACAACCAAGCTCTCGGGGTGGGGTGTTGGGAGAGGAACAAGGGGTCGCCCGGGGCCGGGCGATGGCGTCGGGCTACGTTCCTGTCCACAGGAGCCCCTGTGGTGGGCCTGGACCAGGTGCCCAAAAGAACGTCAGAAAGTGCGTCGTTGAACGGCAGCAGTGGCTCCGAAGAGGTAGCCGCCGGCTGAAGCACTTCCGTCAGGAGGTTAGTCCTGACAGCCACTGTAGGGAGCTCGAGGCGCAAGGCCGCGGCCGCCCTACGCAACATTGTTGCATAACTTGCTCCCTCCTCCGTAGCCACGGAAGGAGGAGACAGCATGCCAAGGTCTGGAGAGGTGTCCAGGCCACTGGCATCACCCAGTTCCTCTGCCCAGTCCTGATAAGGCTTACACTGAGCTGTGAGAGGGTCCTCCGACCCCTCCCAGTCCTCCTCGTCCTCCAATACAGGTGAAAAGTATGGAGGGCGGACATGAGGGAAGAAAGGTCCCATCGGCGTCGGAATCGGCGTCGGAATCGGCGTCGGCTGTCGCCGATCCGGCGCCGTGTCCGGTTCCGGGGAGAACATGGGGACGGCGTCGTCCGGTGCCGAGAATGGTACCGGAGTGGTCGGCGCCGGTGGAGGTGTGGTTAGGTCAAACGTCGTCGACCGGGATCCAGGCCTAGATCCGAGGGGGTCCTGCGGCGCCGGAGTCGCCGGAGACACCGGGGCCGGAGCCGCCGGTGGTGCCGAGGGAGGATCCCCACTGGGGCCCGCGGGGCCCGAAGGCGCACCGGGGTAACCCTTAGGCCCGAAGATGCGAGCCATGGCCGACAAGAAATTTTGGATGTCGGCCGGAGTCGACGTCGGACCCGGAACAGGCGGTAGTCTGGCGTCGGCTGTTCGGGTACCCCCGGAGCCGCGGGGCGGTACCAACAGGACCCTCAGCCGAGTCGTGAGACTGGCGAGGGGAGGTCTTGGAGCAATGCTTCTTCGACCTCTTGTGCATCGCCTTACCTGAGGACTAAGACTTTGACCACGACAAATGACGACGGCTCCACGACCGGCCCCTCGACCTCTCCCGGGACCGGGACCTCGAGCGGCGCGGAGCCGAGTGCCGGGCCACGAGAAGCTTTCGAGACCGCTCTCGCAAAGCCTTCGGGGCGAGGGACCGACACTCGGGGCACGACGTGGGGTCGTGGCCGCGCCCCAGGCAGAAGAGACACTCTCGGTGCGGATCCGTAATCGACATCATGCGATTACAGACCTTGCATGGCTTGAAGCCGGGCATCCCTACTGACACCGTTGGAGTCGAAACGACTCGAAAACTGGGACAAAAAGTCTCAAAAAAGATTCAGTCAAAAAATGACTGGGGCACTGCTCAATCCGGATCTGCGCTTACTGACGCGGAAAAAGAAAGAACTGACGCCAGCGCGCATGGGCGGCGTCTAAGTATTGCCCACGACGTCATCCCGGCGATCACAACGCCGGACACGGAGCCGCACGACGCCGCCTACCGACGCGCAGGGGTACTGCTACGCAAAAACTTTCCGGATCCAGCCTGACGCCTGGGGATATTCTAAGGTAAGGAATCTGTCACTAACGTGTCTCTTTCAGATATATATTACAGTAACTCCAATGTTAATTCTATGAGAGAAGTAGGTCTTGCAGTAGTGAAAAATTAATTTAAGAATTTTTCACTACCGGAAAAATAAACTTCCATAATACATGTCCAACTCTTTAAATACATGGCACTGTTGTGTAGTTCCTACCAATCCGGAGGATCTGCGCATTGTTTGGACAACATACACTAGGGGCTTGGTGCTAAGGCTGATTCCTAGACACCCCCTTAGGATATGTTGGTCCATCTAGCTCACAGTGCCACCGTGAGCCCCCCTAACCTATCAGGGAGCGAATGGTTTTCTAGCAACCACTGCACAGGACAACCCTGACCCCTCAGGGATCGTGGAAACAGTACAGAACCTTTTACTCACTTATTCTCAGAGAAATATACAGAGAATACACAGTGGGACATTTTCAATAATATTTATTGAACCAACGTTATTCTTGCATAAAATACGTGTGCTGCAATGATTAGTAGACCAAAGCAGATAAACAGGATTACAAGCACCAAAAGCATAAATAGTAGATATAGTTCTACCATGGCACTGAAACATTGTAAGTATGCACGCATATAAAACAATTCAACTAGAAAGAGTTTGGCCCTTAATCAGTAAGGCTAGGCCAAATTTAACAAGCACACAAAAACACACATGCCAATACTGATATCAGTTATTCTTCACTTCACATGATCACACGACACTTGATGTGACCGTAAATCATAAATGTATTTATTTTTTCTTTCAATTTCTTTCATTTGTGTGTAAAAAATTGTTTTCATAGGTTTTTTCAAATACCCATCAGTTTTCCAAACCAAAAAATCAACATAAAAAAATTCACTGAGGAACACTACAATAAAGTGAATCAAATTCCGAAATACTCAACACCACAAACTACATTGTTGGACACGACATAGACATAACATTGACAACAAATTCGACATTACAAAAAACAAATGAAATGAGCTTGAGTTCTGTGTTTCGTAAACAAATTTCTCTTTTGTGGAAACACATCCGCAGATGTTCCCAGAGGTGCACCTCGTAGCATGTTTATGCAGCAAAGGTGATTGCATCCAGTTCCCAAACAAGCCGCTGAGGGAGGCATCGTATCCCACAAGTTTTCTGCAGAGCTGTTGTTCACATCACTAGGAGCTGAAGCATCCCAGGGTGGCTCTAGGAATGCATTCATCATCAATGGAATACGCTGGGTACAGCAATACGCGTGGGCCTTTAAGGGGTCCATCAGTACTTCAATGTCCTGTGGCGCAACCAATTCTGATCCGAGACATATATATATCTCCAGGACGCATTTGTGGCTGCAAAGCAGGCAGCGGAAGACAGGTTGTATGCAGTCAAGCCAGACAGGCCTGAACGATAATAACCAATGCTCATTTAGTTCTTGAAGCTGAGGTGTGCAGAAGCAGTGTATAATGCGCTCACGGCAACGCAGCACTAGCAGTGCTGTCTCCATTCCGAGTTGAACTGGGACATCCATTGCGGAGCACATAGAATAAAATCAGTATTCCCGCCACAAGTAGCAGGACAAGCAGGCGCCCGCCAAAAAATGTTTCCCAACACAGAGGGGCCGATTCCGATTCGGCCCGGAAATCTCTCCGACCGAGCCGGACCCGGAGAGATTTCCGACCGATTCGGACCCGTGCAGCCCGACCGAACGAGTACGATGCGCACGTATGCCATCGGACTCGAGTCGGTCGGACTCCCATTGAAGTCAATGGGAGCCGGTCGTACAACGCGTACGCAGGCTCCCATTGACTCAATGGGTGCGAGGCAGACAAGGGCGCCCCCTACAGCGTGTACGCGGCGAAGCGACTCGCGCCGTACACGCACAGGTAGGGGGGACCCATGGGTCCCCCCCTGTGTGCGACTCGCGCGGCTACGCGTACAGGGGGGTCCGACACGGACCCCCAAAGTACGGCTCTGACTGCTCTTTTGAGCTGGAGTGCGCGGCTCGGTCGGACTGCTCGCGGCGCGCATCGTACTTACCCGGCCGGGGAACGTCTCCATTGCGCGGTGCGAGTCGAGTCCGAGCGAGTCGGTCGGAGCGGTCGGGACGCCCGGACGAGTCGGTCGGCGATTTCGCATCGTACTCGCTCGCCCGGACGTGCGTACGAATCGGTCGGGCAATAGGGCTCCGAATCGGATCCGGTTAAGCCGAATCCGATTCGGAGCCCTACCGGCCGAGATCGGAATCGGCCCCAGAGTGTATGAAGGATGGTATAACTCTGAATATCATCTGAAAGGTGCTAACCAAACCAGAGCTGATACATTTAAAAAAGTGCACTATTCCTTTCGTATCAGCCATGTTAAAGATACGATGGACCAGCTCCCCAAAATGCAGCGGGGAGTTAGTGTGGAGTAGTGACTTTATCTCAGACGAAGACCTTGCAACCTGGAGATCAAACGTCTCTTTGGCTGAAGTTAAGGCCATGTCTGTCTGCAAAAGCATGGCTTTCAGTTTGGTTAGGAAATTAAATTTTATGTTGGAAACATTTATTGAAGGCCATAGCGCTGCCTCCCTAACTATGCGGGCAGGTGGAAACAGCACTTGTGTCCAACAAGTTACTATGGAATTAACTGTCACTACACAAGCGATGCCCGGTTCCATTCCGCAGCAACCTTGATCATTCAGCATCAAATAGCTCTCATTCGAGAGCAGCCTGAATTCAGGATTAATCACGGAAGCTGGGGAACCCTTCGATAACAAGACAAGTTCGCCATTGAAGCATTGCATGCCCCGTGGAGGGAAATGTCCTTGCAAACCAAGGAGCCACTTAAGGGGTCTTCACAGTCAGAGCCACTAAGAAAAACTTCTGTGTCCTCATTCCTGCATCTAAACCTGAACAGTAATTCCCAATACTCGTGCACATATCCTTCCCCTTGCGCTTCATATCTGCCTACCTGTTGGTATTGGAGACAATATTGGAATTGAAAGGTCGTGACCGGTAGGGTGATTAACCATGGATTATCCAGTCCGTGGATGGTGTCTCAGCCATGATGAAAGGTAATTGGTCTAATTTTTCAATGTGCCACATGGTATATTTTGCATCTCTACGAGGCATTGTTATCCGTCTTTCTGTTTGATCGTATGCTGAAAACAGATTTGTACTGTTTTTGTAACACCATGGCACGTGGCCAGAACGTAACATTTGTAACGTCCAGCTCAGTATTTACTATTGACCATAATTGTGATTGTCCATGTTCTAATATAGACATGTCTTGCTGTATTATATCAACCGCAGAAGACACTATGTTGCCCAGTGAATAAATTCTGGATGATAAAGTGGTCATACCGTTGTCAACCATAGCCAAAGCCTTTTCAAATTAACCATTTCAATCTCACGCAATCTCTCAGCAGTTTCCTGTTGAGAGATCTTCCATAGCTTATTGTATATTCTGTACAGAAAGCGCTTTTGACGTGGATTCCGGGGTCCTAATAAAAAATCCCAGACAGCTATGTCATCAGAAAGAAGGGACAAGTTTTGTTTCACCTGGGAGAGTGTTGAGGTTTGTAGCCAATCTAGGCATAACTTCCCAACACTATATGAATTACCACCCCTGAGTGTTCTGTTTGTAAATATCGCTGATCAGGCCTACTGATCCTAAACCCTTTGGTGTTACCCAGGAATCTAGATTGACACCCGTTTGTGTCCACAGGCCAAACGAACCAACCCTTCCAACTGGGGTCTGATGAATTGAAAGAACCATTACATTTCATGGTATCTAGCGAATTCTCAATAAAGTGTGTAAAGTGCTGCCAATTCTCGAAATGTGAGAATGCGGGAATACGTGATGCATTCAAATCTTTTGTTTTTGCTATACTCAGACATGAAGTCTGTTGTACTGTCTTGTTCAGGAAAATCATTTGATGTGGTATGAGGCACGCTCTAAATGAGACCTTAGTCCCCTGAGCCTACCAATCTTTTGTCCCCCAAATAGACTTTGTGTCTATCGTGCCTTTCCAAAAGTCAAAACCCTGTATAGACAGTTGGGGAATAAAGGAAGCAGAGTATATCAGCTTGGTGTTCGTCAGCATATTTTTCTTTGCAGGTGTAGGTGAAAGCACATAGTGATACGAGGCTGGGTCTGATGTTTCAAAACCTGAAAAATAAGCAAACAGTGCGTGGGATACTAGCTTTATGTAAATAATGGTGACCATAATGCTGGTAAAAGAACATGTCCCCAAAATTACTTGTACCATCATACAATTCATCATTAGAAAATGCAGCTGATTGCTCTAAATCTGAAAGCAAATTATGCACAGTTTCAATGTCCCAATCATCAGAAAAAGTACTAGAGGTGATGATGTTATTTGAAGAAATTTTAAACAAAGAAGGAATTTTCAAAAGTTCAGTAGGACCATACACATCAAACGATACCCTGTCCCATACAATTCCTTCAGGAACTGGAACCGCTGTAATGTTCACCAGGGACAAGTCTCTTAGTTCAAGGAAGTTCACTAGTTGTACTGCGGCGCGTTCTGGGAGAAAGTGTCCATTCAGAAGTAGGAAAAAGACAGTTGCTATACCAATCTAAAGTACAGGGGAAAGTAATCCAATTGTAATCAAGAGATGTATCTAGAGAATAACGAAGTAAGTCATTTTCAGCCAAACATAGAAAGCATAAACTCGTAGATTGAAAGGGAGAGGCGGTGTTAGCAGCTCAGGTTCACTTGGATCTGATGAGCAATCGTCATAATGCCCAAAGTAGTCAGATGCTGCCCGGTCTATTCTTGGCAGCTCAGCAGGTTTTGTGGAACTGGTAGATGACTCGATCAGTGGCATGTTTACATAGACGTACATTTTTCAAATTGAAATTTCTGTACTTGTTGATTGCACAGTTGTAGTTGTTTCAACAGGGAGAAGCATTATTTCATTGTCGTGCACAGCTTCTCTTTGGAGAGTGGAGTCTTAAGTCGATATTAAAGCTTCCATCTGAACTTCCTGTACGGTAGTGAGAGGGGTACGGCGGCTGCCCAGGAGCCTACTGTTGAGAATCGGCCACATAGTGTGGTTTGATAAGATTAATTGAGACAAACCTTTTGTCTCAGCGACCGGTAAGTGGCGGAAGGAGTGCAGTTCTAGTACCTTCGACAGCTAGGACAGGTACAGATGGCCAAAATTCTTTCTTGTCCACAATTTTCTCTCTGACCAGGCCACCAATCTCCGGGACCCAGGCAGGTCTTGCCAATACCGTTTTCACTTCCCCAGGGCGGTGCGTTTTACTTGGATGTTGCTTTGTAAAGATCTGTATTCTTTAAGGTCATGTAAAACATCCAAACGATCATTGATGTTAAATGGGGTTTTAGCCGCCATCGCGCTGACACTATCGAGGTCGGGTACCCACATCCTCACCACAAACAAGAGTTCATAAAGTTGTACGACCCCCTAGGGATTTTCTTGGCATGTTGGTAAGTGCTCTCCGGACCCCATATAGGTGATTGGCCCAACTGCCACCCGAGCCTAATACCCTTGCTGTTAAGGATTGCTTCAAATCACGTTTTTTTGTCTCGACTACCGAATTTCCACTCGGGATGATAGGGGGAGGAGTGCCGCAAGGCCACACCCAAACTTCCCATGGCTTCTTTGTAAGCCCAAGAGCTAAACGCCGGACACTGGTAGGAATGTAGTGTGCCAATTGCATATGTGCTGATAAAGACTTGTAAATCCTTTATAACAGTCTGAGCGTCAGCCAAGTGCTGGGGCCAAACCCACAGGAATCTGGAGCATGAATCTACTGCCACCAAGATGTACTTGTAAGCCCCGTCTGAGTGTAAAGTGCCGCAGTGATCCAAATATACACACGCAAGAGCATTGTCTGAGATCAATAAAGGTGTTTGTGGTGGACGTGCTAAGGTGGAGCCCTTCATCTGCTGGCAGATGTTGCATTTGAGGACAAAGTCCTTGGTCTGTTTAGAAAGTCCTGGCCACAAATAGTGCTGCTTTAGTAGTAAAACTGTAGCAGTGATCCCTGCATGTGCTGAACCCAGACCCTCGTGTGCAGCTAGTATAAATCCCAATCTGCGATCTGTGTTTGGTATTACTATATCCCCCACTCCAAGAATCTGAGCATAGGGAATGTTTTGTGCATCTAACTTGTAGGAGTACTGGAGTGGAAAGCGTTTCGGCAGGGCTGAGCTGTTGCACATGGCATTGACAGCTATCATACTTGTTCCGTCTATCCTCGTACTAGAGCGAGTTATTACAGCAACGGCAGCAGTGCGTACTGTTGCCTTGGCGGCCTCATCTGCCATTGAATTCACTACAACCTGAACGCCAACACGTTGATGACTCAATGTATGAATAACATGAGTCCGTGGCAGGCCTTCCTTCAGCTTTGCCACTTTTTCCCAAAGCATCTTGTGCTTTACTGCGTAACCTTTGGAATTCCTAAATCCATTCTGCCCCCAATAGTGCAAATGTTCGTTATAGGACTGGACACAGTAAAATGAATCTCCCACTTTGAGTGTGGGGAATTTAAGATCCGTATTTTGTAGTGCCAGTATCAGAGCTTTTAGTTCCGTTAGCTGTGACGCACAGTCCCCTGGAGACTGTGCTTTCCCAGGAAGAACTTTTCGTCCTGCGTGCGCCGTTTTACAATTGAGCGTGCCGCGTACTATTGTTGTTTCATTCCTACGGCCGGCTAGGCAGATCCATCGGTATAAACGATACATTTATATCGATCTAGAGGCATAATTTAATTCAGCAGAGGATATTCTTGTTCGTACTGCAAGAATGCTTGAGTTTGTAATGTAGAGTCAAATCTGTAATCTACATCTGTTGCAGTGAGAGAGTTAGCCCATTGAATCCATAGTGGATGTAATTCTTTAGCATTCTGGATGCTTGCCTTTGCAACAGCCTCTAGGGTCGGTATCAGGGTCACCACAATTATGCGTTTCCCCAGCGCTAGTGCTTTCGCTGTCACGACAGCAGTCTATACTGCTGTGAGTATTTTTTTCTGTTGGTGCAAAATGCTTTTTAGCGTTTGTGTACAAATGTAATTTGTATGCACTAGGGACCATATCGCCTTCATTGAAAGTGATATATGTGTATCCAGTTGGACCAGCAACTACGCTGATCACCAGATTAGTTGTGTTAACACACATGTGTAAATGTTTGGAAGCTATCATGTAAGCTTGTACGGAACGTAGGATAGCAGTATGTTCCTGTGTCCAATGATGCACTGAAAAATCAGGTCAAATTAAATCGTAGAAAGGTTTCACTCTTTCTGCGTAATCCAAAATGTATGTCTTGCCAAAATTAAAAAATCCAAAAATGGATTGTAGTCTTTTCACTGGAGGTTGGAGCAGTGCACATTTCTCTAAAAATTGTGCCGCCATGCTTTTGCCTTCACTTGAAAATCCGTAGCCTAAAAATAGAGCACTGAAGTGGTCAATTTTAGATTTTTTTAAATTAAATTTGTATCCCAGGTGGGCGAACCCAAGAATTATTAAGTTCACCCTAGACAAGTGTTCCATTAATTCATCGTCCGTCAGATAGAGGTCATCTGCATAGGACAATGCCTCCTCATCAAAATTTTGAAGTAACTCTCTTACCCTGGCTGAAAACAACCCAGGGCTACTCTTATACCCCTGGGGCAATCGACAAAACTGGCGTTTAGAGCCCAGTGCAGTGAATGCTGTCAAATGTCTGCTCTCAGGCGCTATATTTTGGCAAGATGTCTAGTGTTTTTAATTTTTTACGCAAGATGTTATTCATTAGTGCAGCACTATACGTATTTTGTACTGCGAATGTGCGTTGGGATGCGTATAAATGTCTGTTAGACCAGACCAGACGATATGAATTATCAAGTTTCATAACGGGAAACAAGGGATTATTCATAGATGAGGTGCAATTATCAATCACACCCTGATACTCAAGTCGATCTAAGATCTCCCTGACATGTTTCTTTGCTACATGCTTTATTGGGTATTGTCTCGGTGGTGGAGGAATGGATTTTAATGGGATCTCGTGATGAGGTGACTCATCATCCCACCCAACGTGATTGCGGTACAGTGCAGGAGCTAGCGCAAACGCCCACTCCTGCGTGTATGAATTTTTAACTGATTCTGGTACGAGGTCGGAGAAAGCAATTAAAATAACTTCATTGGGCAATCCAATACGAACTCAGGTGGGCAATCCTTTTTTGTCCAAAAGAATGTTGTAACCATAGGTTAGGTTCTCCCAAAAGAGACCCTGTACCTGGCTGGGTATGTCCCCCTCTATTTGGAGCGTTGCTTTGTATAAACGATGTGGAAAACTTACCTTTGTATCAGGTGTTTCCACCGTGATTTGCTCATTCAGCATTACTACCCCCAGATAATCCATCAGGTTCTGGCGAGCTATTGTGACTTCTGCCGCGCTGTCCAGCATCTTCACTGCCTATTCCCCGTTCAGAAGCAGAGTCCTCAGTAGCCCGGCCATTTCAAATTTTAATCCCCGCTACCTTCTTCTTAAATTGAGGTATTGAAATCTTTTGTTTGTCTTCCTGTTTAATGATGTAGTCTGAAGTGCGATGAGTCTCCCTCTTCGGCTTGACTTGCTCTTCCGATCTGTACTCTGACTGTCCGTCTTTCTTCGAACGCTTTTCGGATGTCTCCTGAAAGGAACGAGATGAACGTGTATCAGTATCCTGATACCTGTCGGGTTTTGTAATACTGTCACGGTTTCACAGATTGTATTTTTTTTCTTTGTGTCCTGTTGAGGAGACCCACCCCGTGTTTTGTTTTGTTTATTTTTTTATTATCCCATTTCTTCTTTGAAGAATCGGGTGCTTGCTTAGAGTTATCCTTTTCAGAGTTGCTCTTAACTATAGGTTTCCCAGGTCTGGCTCCCAGATTATCTCTACCAAGCGAAGCATAAGTATCTTTGATAATTTTTTGCAATTCTCGCTCCTGCTGTGCCGGAGTGAATTCCCTCAGGTGTTGGCGTATAACCACCGCTGCTGCTCCCCTTTTATGTTACTCAACATTATGGCTGATACCTGGGCAAAATTGCACATCAGTTTCATCCCCAGATCTAAGGCAGGCTCTGCCACGTACTCATCCTGAATCTATTTCAGTACATCTGGTATGACTGCTATTGAATGGGTACCATCTGTTCTGATATATAAGGCAGCGAAGATTGTACCCCAAATGACACAATCTTCTATCGGGGGAGCCATCCCTATTTGCAAGCAGATTGTCAGTATTCTGTGTTTTTCCTGCAGACCCGTATGGGGAAAAACTGCTTCAAGCTGTTCTGTTTTCTGTGCTATTCAGAACAGCTGGTGGGAACCTTTCCTATAACAGTATTTAGTGTTTGTGGGCTAATACCTGTAGTAGCCATGTGTGGTTGTGTAGCCTGAGAAGCCCCTGCAGTTGGCACTGTAAATGTTCTCATTACGTTTTAAGTAGGAATTCTGTAAATGTTTACGAAATCTCTGTAGAGTGTACACACTCCTGCTGCTGATAAAGCAACAATGCCTGGATGCAGTGTATATGAAGCTAAGACCGGCCAAGTCGCTCCTTCTCTGCTGAGTGGACCAAGTCTCATGTGATCTTTGATATGGGTAGGGCGCCTTTAAACCAATTAATGTGCTCTTGGTAAGTTAACGGAACTTCTAAGTCCACGTATGGGAAATACTCATGAGGTGGTTCAACTTCAATGTATTCATGAAATAATCGTGTGTGTGTGTCTACAGGCGGGAGCTTAACCCAAGAATAGAATACCTCTGTTCTGAATGCTTCGAGTGCCTCAACAACGAAGGTAACATCTCCACCCTTTGTCGGGAGGCCATGTTGTAATAATTTCATGGTAACTGCCTGTTTGCAATCTTCTGAAATATTTAGTACAACTATCTATTCTCCAACGTCCCCATCTTGTTCGGTCATTGTCACAGAAGTATATTTAGCTAAAATCTTACAGAGATATGGTATGCACAATGTGGGAACCTCTAATCCTCCAAGCTTGATTTAACCTACAGCCAATACATAGGGTATACCTTCTCAGCTGAGACGGATTTGTTTCCCTTCTCACTACGGACGTCTCCTGTTAAAATGTGAGTAGGGGTCTCTGAGAAAGCGCAACTGAACTACTCAGATTTCACTATTTAATAAGAGCCTAATGAATGTTGGGGGTGCCATGTCGTGTAGTTCCTACCAAGCCGTAGGATCTGCTCATTGTTTGGACAACATAAACTAGGGGCTTGATGCTAAGACTGATTCCTAGACAATCCCTTAGGATATGTTGGCCTATAGACCAGCTAGCTCACAGTGCCAGCATAAGTATCAGGGAGTGAATGGTTTTCTGGCAACCACTCAACATGACAACCCTGACCCCTCAGTGATCGTTGAAACAGTATAGAACCTTTTGCTCAGTCACTCGTGTTCACTTATTCTCAGAGAAATATACAGAGAATACACAGTGGAACGTTTCCAATAATATTTATTGAACCAACGTTATTCTTGCATAAAATAAGTGTGCTGCAATGATTAGCAGACAGAAGCAGATACATGTGATTACAAGCACCAAAAGCGTAAATAGTAGATAGAGTTCTACCATGGCGCTGAAACAATGTAAGTATGCAGGCATATAAAACAAGGCAGTAATCGAGCGTACTCCTACAATGCGAACCCTACTCTAAGTGTATCTAGAGTGTGTGTTGGGGTAAAGCCAAGAATCCCCCCAAGGGACGATCCAACCCCATTACCTGATAGGATAGAGTGAAGGACCCCGTCTTGGTCACGAACGGGACACTCCTCACAAGATGTCAGACCGCTGCGTGGTGATTTCTCAGCATGCAAGGACCTCGGTGTCTGCGGAAGTGCCTCCCCTACTAATCTATCGGGATGCTCAATTTTTATAATAGAAAGTAGCCTTGTGATGTGCGCATAAATTAGTAATGTTATGGATATGTAGATAGCCCAGTCGCCCCGTGGATGAAGATAGTGATGACATTTGGACATAGTGCGAAACAAGACCTCGTACGTGATGTTCAGGGCGTTGTGTTAATGCTGTGCTAAGCTAGATGTAAAAAGTTTAGTTTCAGAGAAACTAATCCAACATTGTCGTGTATGCAAATATGTGCAAAAGGTCTTAGCTGGAAATTCTATTTGTGAGGACAACGTAAGAAATAAGCTGCTTCGCTACATGGGTCTAACTCGGGAATATAATAGCACCTTGCCCATGGGGCTGTCTAGGGCCTAGCTTAGGGTGACATATGTATTAAAAAGGAAGGTTTGGGCCTGGAAAAAGGTTTATTTTGCCAGGTCGAAATGACAATTAAAAACTGCACACACAGGCTGCGATGGCAGGACTGAGACATGTTTAAGGTGCTATTTAAGTGGGTGGCACAATCATTGCTGCTGGCCCACTAGTAGCATTTGATTTACAGGCCCTGGCAAAGGAAGTGCTGCTTTTATAGGGACTTGCAAGTAAATTAAATATGCCAATTGATAAGACAATATAACATGTTTTAAGGAGATTTACCACTTTACCACTGACTAGCAGTGGTAAAATGCACAAAGTCCTAAGGCCAGCAAAAACAGGAGGTCTGAAGGAAAAAAGTTAGGGGGAAAAACCACACCAAGGATGCCACCTGTAACAGCCTCCCACGCTAATGTTGAATGGGACGCCTTTAAGTCTGTTGTCCGAGTACACTGACTCAGCTAGTCAGTGGGAGTGTAACATGCGCTTTGGGCTAAACTATCCAAGCCGGAAGAGACCCTGCGGAGCCTGGAAACTAAGGATGCAAGTCATGCAGAGGCTTTGCAGGCCCTGAGAGAGAAGCACTTTGAGGGGCATGTTAAGCTCTACTCCCTAAACTGACAGGAATACCTAAATACCATGCACATGGAGGGAGGGTAAGCCAGTTGTCTATTTGCACAGCTCGCCCAGCCAGGGGACAGAGGGAGCCCTAATATGCAAATAAGTGGCCCGACAGGAGACAAGGTTTATTCTCAAACAGAAATCCACCATGTGCTCACAGACTATTAAAGGGACTTGTATGGAGCTGGCAATCTAATTTTGGTAGAGATACTCAATGCATTTTTTAACAGGGTGACTCTCACACAATTGCCGGTTGGTGAGGAAGAGACAATGGGGGCCCCCATTGCAGAGCCTGAAATTAGAGCTGTCATAAAGGAACAGGCTTGTGGAAAAATGCCTGAGATATATGGCCTTGCGAATGAATTTTACCAAACATATGCCTTCCAATTGGTCCCGAGGCTGGCCGAAATGTATCCCAATGTGCTAGACTGTGGACGCCTTCCAGACACGTCCAGGGAGATTATGGTCTCAATACTCAAACCTTTGAGTCATGCTCTGGACACAACTGCCTTTCGGGCTCTGTCGATGCTCAATCTGAATGATAAGATCCTTCGCAAGATCCTAGCAAACAGGCTTCTACTTCACCTCACAGCCTTGGTACATAAGGATCAAATTGGGTTCATCACTAACTGCAACACGTTGCACAAAATACGTGGCTTGCATTGCATTCTCGACAAAACGTTATGAGAGACAGTACCCAGATGCATTGGTGTTCTCTGTGGACATACAGAAAACCTTTGACACACAGCAGTGGAACTACTTGATTGCAGTCATGCACCGGATGACTCCAGGGGAGGGGTGGAAGAGATGGGCTGCTTTACACGGACACGTGTACACACAGGCATGTGAATATCGAATGCATTTGCTGTCTGTCGAGGTATGCGGCAGTGTTGTCCTCTCTCCCCCATGCTATCTGTGTCGGCAGTAGAACCATTTACTGGCTTGCTGCGGAAGGAGGGTCAAGGGAGAGGGATCTTGTTGCATGACAGGGAATACATAGTTTTGCTCATCTTTTTGAAAGACGCAGGTACAGGTATTCCATGGAGCTTGTTTAAAGGATTTCGGCCAGGTTTCTGGTCTACAGATGAATTGGCAAAAATCATGCACTTTCCCTGTGCCCCCGGGCCTCCCAAGGCAGTACTAGATCTCGGACTCTAGTAGGAACCTAAACTCCTCAGATACTATTGGGGGTTATCTTATACCACACAGATAATTACATCAGAGAGAGAGCAACGTTGGAGGAGTGCTGCTTGCTCTCCAAGGTACTGCTGCGTTTTGGAAGACACTGAGACTCTCTATTATGGCACACATAGCACTGACTAAAATGGTCATGCTGTCCAAGTTTCTTTAATATTTGATCAATTCGCCCATCTGTATACCGAAGGCGTGGTTTCTGTCTATCAATAGTTTGCTTCACGAGCAGATTTGAGATGGGCAGCGCACCCGGGTGTCCCTACGCACGCCCCAGGGACTGACCTCTTGAGGCGTTCTTGGTGTCCATGACTGAGCTCTACTATTATGCAGCACAGTTGCAGTGGATTGCTCGCTGGCTAGCGGGGCTCAATCTGGCTGAACTGGGGGAATTCGGGACTATATGCAGTGAGAGGGTGTTAATAGCCATGATGTTGGGTGTCAAGCTGATTCCATCCTGCCAGATTCAGCTCCTTTGAATAGCTCTGCGTTGCTGGGGAGAGGCTCACCGCAGTGTACGCCTGGCTCTACTCTAAGCCCCAACAATACCATTAGTAGTGTGCCCAACAACCAGAGGAGGTTATTTTACAAACCAACAGCTAAATTCTTGTACAGCGACGGGCATGGAGACACTTGGGGCCTTCTACTATAAGGTACTCCTTTTACACGGTGGAGGAGCTGGAGACCGAGATTGACATACCGGGAGCTCGATATTTGACATACAGGGCACTGACGCTGGCAGTATAACAGATGTACAGGGCAGTGGAGCTGGAACCCCACGTTCATGATCTGCTGCAGACCCTGTTGACTTTTGGTCAACGGAGCCACTTAATCTCCTGGCTATATAAAAT
This sequence comes from Calotriton arnoldi, assembly GCA_963921515.1. Classification (NCBI taxonomy): domain Eukaryota; kingdom Metazoa; phylum Chordata; class Amphibia; order Caudata; family Salamandridae; genus Calotriton; species Calotriton arnoldi. Next base: position 1,878,656 of record CAWUFW010002281.1, on the reverse strand, counting down.
TGCACTTTCCATGGACACTGATGACCTACCACATCTGCTAGACAAATGGGAGACTCTGCTTGGTAGGGATTTCACCGGGAAGGAGTGAGACCAAACCCTAGAATGCTCTTACAAGTAAACCCATAACACAAGACTTAAATTCACAGTTTAACTATCTGCAAAGTACGTATCTTGCACCACAGATTGAATGTTATGCGCCACACCCCTGACTTGGGCTGCCCCAGATGCTCTGTGGTTGAAGCAGACTTTTTCCATATGGTGTGGAGCTGCCCAATCATTGCACACTTCCGGATGCAGGTCACGATGGACCTGGGACATACTTTAGGCCGCCACCAACTACACACAGCAGACATATGCCTTATAGGGCTATATCTAAATTATAAGATCCTTAGCAAGATCCTAGCAAACAGGCTTCAACCCCCACCTTGCAGCCTTGGTACACGAACATTAAAATGGGTTCATCACTAACTGCAACACCTAACACAACATACGATGCTTGCACCGCATTCTCGACGAAACATCTGAGAAACAGTACCCAGAGGCATTGGTGTTCTCTGTGGTCATACAGAAAGGCTTTGACACACTGCAGTGGAACTAACTTGCATGCAGTCATGCACCGAATGGCTCTAGGGGAGGGGTGAAATAGATGGGTTGCGCTGCTCTACAAGGACGCGGGGGCACGTGCACACATAGGCATGTGTATATCTAATACATTTGCGAGGCATGCAGCAGTGCTGTCCTCTCTCCCCATGCTATCTGTGCTGGCAGTAGAACCATTTGCTGGCTTGCTGGAGAAGGAGGGTCGAGGCAAAAGGGTCTTGTTGCGTGACAGGGAACACATAGTTTTGCTCATCTTTATGAAAGCCGCAGGTACAGGTATTCCGTGGAGCGTGTCTTGGAGGATTTCGGCCAAGTTTCTGGTCTACAGAAAATTAGCAAAAATCATGCACTTTCCCTGTGCCAAGCCTCCATTGCCGGTGCTAGATGCTAGACTCCAGTGGGAACCATAAACTCCTCAAATACCTTGGGGTTAACTTATACCACACAGATAATGACATCAGAGAGGGCAACGTTGGAGGAATTCTGCGTGCCCTCCACGGTACTGCTGCGTTTTGGAAGATGCTGAGTCTCTATATTAAGGCATGCGTAATACTAACTGAAATGGTCATGCTGCCCAGGTGTCTTTAATATTTTGTCAATTTGCCGATCTGGATACCAAAGGCGTGTATGCAGTCCATCAATGGTTTGCTTCAGTGGCTGATTTGAATTGGGCAGTGTACCCAGGTGTCCCTACACACGCCCCAGGGGCCGACCTCTAGAGGCGTTCTTGGGGTCCCTGACTGAGCTCTCCCATTATGCAGCACAGTTGCAGTGGATAGCTCGCTGCCTAGCGGGGCTCAATCAGGATGACCTGGGGGAATTTGGGACTATATGCAGAGACGGGGTGTTACTGGCCATGATGTTGGGGGTCAAGTTGACTTCACCCTGCCAGATGCAGCTCCTTTGAATAGCTCTCCGGTGTTGGGGAGAGACAACCGGAGAAGAAAAAAGAAAGCAATAGATTCCTTAATCTGGCTTTGGGAATAGCCCGCAGAGATATTGCACGCCATTGGAAGTCCCCTTATAGCCCCCCACACAGTCAATGGTGAAAAGAGGTGTAGACCTGGGCCTTAGCGGAAGGTGCTGCGTTATGTGCCGAAGATACGCAAGCGACCGCTTGCTGATTTGTGGTTGGAGGTGGTAGCCAGTTTTCTGGACCACAACTTTTAGACTAAGGTGGACTAAGTCACTTGCTTGCTGTAGCCACACCTTTATCACTGCGAGCTCCCAACTCACCCTAATCCTCTCCATCCCCTACTCCTTACCTACTATCCTTTTACACCTAACACACTATTAGGGGGGGGATTTGAAATTACTGTAACTAAGGCACACATCTCCATAGCGACTACCACTGAGCAATCTTGTCTGTTACCAGTTGTATTACATGTTTACTCTTCTTTATTTGGTGAGAGATGGAAATCTGGAAGACCACATGCTGAGTATGAACTATGCTGAAGCGACGGACACATTTACGTATTAATGCTGATGGCCCACAAGAACACTACTGACATCAGCACAGTGACAGCAACATGCTGCACACTGAAAAAAAGAAGTCACAATAATACATTGATGACCAATCGCATTTTGTGTTCTATACCTTGAATACCTGTATCGACTTCTGCACTGCACATTTGTCAAAAACCAATAAAAAATGTTTTATTTTTTTTAAAAGGACCCCATAGTAAGCGCCACCAAGTCTGCAATGCAGAGGGGGTGGCGGAGCTTGCCTGACTCCAAGATGGCCGCGATCTAGGGAAGCTCTCTCGATTGCCACCAATAATCTTACACAATCCTTGCATAAACTTCGACAGAGTCGGCACTGAGAGGGGTGATTATCTTGCTGTTGCCGAGCGCTACTCAGCGCAACCGCCGCCTTCTAAATCGGTGCGGCCCAACGGAAGATATTGGGAGTGACGCACTTCGGACGCAGCGGTACACTATGCCCTCCGGCCACATAGATTGCTAACACGTCCCAGCAGGCTGCGAGAGCACCGGGCGAGTGATCCTGCGGCGAGGTGCGGTGAGCCCTGCGGGGGAAATCGGCAGTGAGGCAGGCGCGATATAGACGCGCGCTGCTACAACACGGGAGAGGTGTCTGACGCTGCGAGGATATTGAAGTACCCTTGTGCCTGGGCCGGTGAGTTCTCGCAGCGGCACCCGCTGCTGCAGTAAGCGAAGCCACAGAACAAGGAGTGCCTATCACTCGACAAGCGGCCCGCTCCTGTGAGGTGCAGGACCACCGGAGGGAGGCTTTTCCAGCTGCACCGAGTCAGCGCGTGTGCCTGGAATCACGAGGAGAGTAAATTAAGGCGGCCCCGCGGAGCACATAAATCCGTCACCTGAGCTGGCGCAGGCCCGCATAAAATGAAGCGCGACGATCAAGACTGCCGTTTGGGACCCCTGTGAAGGAAGGTACTGAAGCTGGGCAAGGCCTGAGCCCTGGGGAGCCACGAGAATACACCCAGGGGGGACAGTGGTGTGGGGGCAAGTTGATACAACACTGGCCTGTATGACACTCACTACTATGAGTGTGGGACAAGGTTGCAGGGTGATTGGCCAAAAGAGACGTGGAGATAGCCACCCACCCCCCCCCCCTAACTGAAGAGCTTGGGAGACAGTTTAAGGGAGTGCACAAGAGCTTGCAGGGGAGAGAACTTGCGACCTTGCATGATCCTGATCTTCTGGCAATACTAGGCCCCCTGGCAAGCACCGATTTGTATTGGTAAGGTATCCTGACAGGCGAACTCACATCGCACAACTCCCTGCACTATAAGTAAAACGGACAAGCTGCAACTGCACTTTGACCTACGTAAAACCCTTAGGTCGAAAGAGTCCATGCCTGCTGAGCAAGATGCCACCTCAGATGATCCGGACGCAGGACCAGAAATAGACATGAAGCAGGTGTTCCGCACTATCCAACAAAGCCTCTCAAAGATAGACAGCAAAATCGACGCACTATCGTTCCGCATGGACAGGATGTCAGAGCGGCTGGACAAGCATGGCGGCAGGCTCGACGCGGCGGAACAGCGCATATCAGACATGGAGGACGTTATCCGAGCAGACGCGGAGACCGATAAAGAGAGAGACAAGATCTTGCGAGCTCTGCAGGCAAAGGCTGAGGATCTCGAAGCGAGATCTAGGCGGAACAACGCCAGCATTTTGGGAGTAGCCGAGTCATCAAATATTGGCAACATGGAGCAGTATGTGGAGAAGTTACTTGTCAACCTACTGGGCCGGAACACCTACTCTGAAATACCAGTGGTAGAACGAGCGCATCGTTCCCTGGCGCCCAAGCCGATACCAGGAGCTGCCCCCCGGCCTATAATAGCAAGACTTCTGAATTATAGGGATTGTGATGCAGCTTTGCGAAAAGCTTGAGAACTGGGAACTCTTCACCATGAGGGTGCGGAAATATCATTGTTTCCCGACTTCACCATGCAGGTACAAGAAGCGCGTCCGCGCTTCCTCCTGGCGAAAAAGAAACTTCGGGACCTCAACCTAGAATACAGCATGCTGTATCCTGCTAAATTACGGGTTAAAATGGACGGTAAAATGCATTTCTTCACTGATCCTAAAGCTGTTCTACGCTTTATTAAAGATAAAGAACAACGTGTGAAACGACAGGGTTCACCAGCCACCTCTCAATCACACACGGAGGGCTCTCCAAGGGTTCGTGAAGAGCAAGAGTCAGATGAGTGACTGTCGGGCGGCTCTGGGATGGACAACACACGGTACAGAAAGAGACACTGAGGGTAACATGCGCGCACTACAGCCTGGGGATGGGAGGCACTCGTTGACTCGGCCGCGTCTTGAATGCACAGGCTGGGGGCAACTAGGGGTGGGTGAAAAACTCTCTAGGGGTAAACTGGCGGACTGACTGATATGAGCATGGGCTCCATGGGCGCATAGAGTACAACATGAAACCCCTCACGTTGATATTCGCTTAAAGTTGTATGCGACTATATGTGTAATCGGGGTGGTGTAGGGCGTCAGCAATGATGGCAACATCTGCCCCCAAGTGTATCACACTATCAGCATTGTTCTTTTTGGGGTTCTTGTTTGTTTCTGGGGATTGGGGAGGGGGGGCGCTCAGATAGCCACGACTGTTGTGGGTCTTCGTGGCATGGGAGGGAATGTTTGTTATATCAATAAGGGCGCGTACATTGATGTAAACACGCAACAACAGTTACATACAGTACATACCACAGGCAAAGGGGTTCGCACACTGCAGTGGTCACTTATACCAAATGGCGGAAGGTGAGACTAGGAAGGCTCGCCAGCTCATGACCTGGAATGTGCGTGGTTTAAACGATAACAGAAAGGTTAGAAGAGTGTGTGCCTACTTAAAAAGACATTCTGTGGCTATCGCAATCCTGCAAGAGACACATCTTACCCCGGAGCGCAGTGGGGAGGTGCATCGTAAATTGCAGGGAATATGTTACTTTGCAGACTACACTTCCCATGCCAGGGGGGGGTCCTGATTTGGATAGATAAAAAGGCTGGGGTAGAGATGACAGGCTTGCTCAGAGATCCGCAGGGTAGGTTTGTAGTAGCCCTCTGTAGACGGGGTGACCGGAGGTTCCTCTTGGTGGGTGTGTATGGCCCGAACTATGATGATCCCCAATTCTATACTTCATTGGCAGCCAAATTAGTGCAATGGAAGGGTATCTCACAGGTGTGGGGAGGCGATTTCAATTGTATATTAGACCCAAATATAGATAGATCCCAAGGCCCGCCATGGCGTCCAGCGGCTGCTGCAGTCGCATTACAAGACATAATGCATGCAGAAGGTCTCATAGATATCTGGAGACATAGAACCCCGTTGAGAGGGGTTATACACATTACTCCTCTGTCTACGACACTCACACTCGAATAGATTTTTGGCTGTTATCCGGGGGGTTGGATTTCAGAGTTGTGACCTGTGCACACCTTCCACGAACATATTCTGACCACTCCCCTGTTCGGCTTGTCTTACGATACAGGGCACCACGAATTCCAGCATTCACATGGCGTTTCCCAACTTATTCACTTTTGGACACTGTATTCAAAGAGGGATTAGCAACAGCGATAGAGGATTTCTTCACTGACAACATAGGGTAAGTACAATCATTTGCCACAGTGTGGGAAACATTTAAAGTCTATGTCAGAGGGGTGGTGATCACCACTCATGCAGGTGTGCTGCGCTCTATTCGAAGCAGATTAGAGACACTAGGACGGGAAATAGGTCACCTGGAACAGGACCTACACGGGGCGGGAACTGCCCAAACTACTGTAGACCTTAAACAGAAATTGGTAGAGTTCCTAGATGCTGCCAATGATGAAATTAAGCACATGGGGAAATATGCAACGGCACGCTGCTACGGGGAGCGGGAAAGACCAGGCGCCGCTCTAGCGGGAATATTGAGGCCTAAGAGGGAATTAGATAACATGGTGGGCATGGTAGACGAGAGTGGGAACCCATTACGAGCCCCAGAGGAAGTGGCTGCCCATTTTCGCTCTTATTATCAAAAGTTGTACACTTCCCAACTCCCTACAGACAGAGAGGCACTAGAGGAATATCTGTCATATATTAAGATGCCATGGCTAGTGACCAAGCACAGGGAACATCTGATGGCACCTCTAACATCTGATGAGATACGAGAAGCGCTGCGTGGAATGGCAGCTGGTAAGGCCCCGGGGGCGGATGGTCTCACAGTAGCCTTTTACAAAGACTTTCAAGATCTACTGATCCCCTATCTTAAAATGCTTTATGAGGAAATGGCAGAGTCTGGCATCATGCCACCCTCTATGCGCGAAGCTGTCATTGTAACTCTGTTAAAACCGGGTAAGTCACCTTGTTGTTGCTCCTCGTACAGGCCCTTGTCTCTGCTGAATGTTGATGCCAAGCTCTACGCTAAAATCTTGGCGAACAGACTGGCTTTATTATTACCTGGCATTATCAGACCAGAACGGGCAGGGTTTGTCCCTAGTCGTAACCTCTCTCAAAATCTGAGAACTTTGTTCGGTGCGGTACAGAATTTGAATCCAGAAGTTAGGGCGGCGGCAGTCTTTCTCGTTGCCGAGAAAACCTTTGATTCCGTTGAGTGGAGTTTTATGTTCGCGGTGCTGCGCAAGATAGGGGTCGGGGATATTTTCCTCCGTTTAGTGTCAGTACTATACACATCGCCCACAGATAGAGTGAGGATTGGAGATGAGGTTTCCCAGCCATTCAACATCACTCGAGGTACACGTCAGGGTTGCCCCCTGTCCCCTCTATTATACGCGATAGTTGCTGAACCACTGGCCTGCGCCATCCGTGAGTATCACACACACAGAGGGCTGAGATTTCCCGGGTACAGACTGAACATTTCTGCCTACGCAGACGATACTTTACTATACATTCATAATCCAGAGGTAAATCTGTCTCCAATACTGCGAGAGGTGGTCCAGTTTGGTGGTCACTCAGGACTGCGAATAAATTGGGATAAGTCCATCATATTCCCCCTCACTCCCAACACCAAGGAACCGTCCATGGAGTTTCCACTGCGCTGGACCACAGAGGCGCTGCGATACTTGGGCACACAATTCTACACAGACCCTGCAATAGTGATGCAGGAAAATTATGGTAAGGCCACACAACAGCTAACGAAAAATTTAGACAAATGGATTAGACTTCCACTATCATTGATGTGGAGAATATCTATTATGAAAATGGTGACTCTACCACGATTTCTCTTTTTATTTCAAAACATACCTATCCTCCTGCCGAAACACCTATTCAAATACTGGCGCACACAGATGATACAGCTCGCCTGGGCTGGTAAACAGCCTTGTATACGGTGGGATTCACTTACTTTGCCCTATGAACTAGGCGGATTGGGAGCTCCTGACTTAGAGCAGTATAATAGAGCCGCGAATAGCATATTCACTCACTATTGGATACATGGCCCACAGGATACACCTTTTCTGTACTTGGAAAGGAATGCGGCGGAACCTCTCTCTCAAACCCAAATGCTCACCCATCCGGCCTCCAGGAGACTGCGAGTCTTTGATTCCATAGCTGTTACTACACAAGCCCGGCAAACACTATTACACAGACAGGCAGGGACCTTCTTATATGCTCCGGAAATGCCCCTCCAGTGGTGTTTGTGGTTTCCGCTGGGCCAAGATGTTGGGGCGAGACAGGCACTGCACACTATAGGCATTGACACATTGGGAGATTTTTTTAAGGATGGCACATTAGCGACCTGGGAGGCGTTACAGCAACCGGACAGCCAGCCAGTGGGCACAGCATTATTCCACTTCTTCAGAGCCAGGCATACTTGGCGTGCTCTGATTGGCGAGGATCTTCTGGAACCACAGGCTATGGGGGCACTTACCACCCTTATCAAGGTTGAGGAACCTCTAAAACGGATCACTAAATTCTACGCTAGCCTGCAAGACACTTGCACGACTGAAGTTCTAAGAGTTAGGTTGGAGTGGCAACGTGATTTGGGCTCTCCCCTCAGTGACAAAGAGTGGCAGTATTGCTGCTCCCGCACCCGGTTGGTTTCTCTTAACGGGAGACACAGATTTATCCACTTTAAATTCTTACACAGGGCTTACTGCACCCCCGAGCGCCAGTTTCGGTGTGGACTAGCGGAGAATTCCCGGTGCCGCAGATGTGGTGCGGAGGACGCGGGATTCTGGAATTTAGCTTGGCAATACCCGGGGATTTATGCATACTGGGGTAAAGTGTTCCAGGAGTTGGGTACTATTATCAGCGCTGACTTGGAACCCGACCCTAAGATGGTACTTCTTGGGTGGGATCTCTCTATAGATAAGAAAGAGCGTCCGTTGCTGGCCATCGGACTTTTACTGGCTAAGCGCCGAGTGGCGCTGCGCTGGATGGGAGGTCCAATTCCACGAACCAAAGAGTGGCACGAGGACATGTTGTACTGCAATATGCAGGCCGACGTATATAACGAATTGCTTCCTCCCCGAAGTCGTCCTAGGAGCTACTGGGGGCCATACCAAACATACCTCTTAGGTAGAACTGATGGTGCAGTATCAGATCCGCAGACTGCTCCCAATGAGGCATTGTCACAGGAGGCAAGAACATAGACAATTGAGGGGCTCACGGGTAGAGGTTGGACCGCATTAGCGGGATCATTGAGTGAGAATCGGACCGCACACAGGACACCGGTCAGCAGAGCGACATGATAACACCACGTGGGTTGCTATCCTAACTAAGGAGGTCATTGTATAATTGGAATTCCCTGAATGCCTGAATCACATTTGTGAGAACTAATGATCTTTTGTACTGTTGTGATCTGTTGTACTGATATTCCTGTCCAGGATACAACTGTGTTTTATGTTGTATGTACCTTGTTCCATAATGAAACCAATAAAAAAAAAGTCTGCAATGCAGAGACTGGACTTAATGTGGTGCAAAGTATTCTACCCGTCTTTGATGACCACCGAAACAGGCAGCTTGATATCGGCAGGGACCTGCGGCATGACCAGTTTTGCCATACCCCATAGGGCATGATTCTACCCCACTAACAGACAAGTGGCATTCAAAGATTTTATTGTCATACTTCCAGCAGAGAAAGAATTCCTGCCTCAAGCCTTCAGACATTTGGATTAACGGTGTGATAATGTCATAAGAAAAGTCCCCAACACCTGTCCCACTGAACAAGAAGTCTGAATAACCAGACCCTCCGGGGATGAGTGCGAGGATAGAAAGGGTGGGTCCTCAGATTCAGACTGATGGCCCCTTTCCATTAATCTATTTATTGCCAACGCTGAAGCAGGCTTCTCCAACGCGCCACTTGGTTCCAACAAGGCATCATTAAAATGGAGCAAGGGCTCCAAACTCTGGGTTGACAGCAGGACCACCTCTGTGAGAACAATAGTTTTGACATCCCCAGAGGGAAGTGGCAAATAAAACACCTGTGCAGTCTTCCTCACCACTGTTTAGAAAGACGAGAATTCTGGGGTCTAAGGCCCTCAAAGGAATTCCATTTCCATTTCTAGGGAGATATCCAGACCACTGGCTGAAGAGATGCCAGCAAATTCAACCAGCTGATCAGAGGCTTCCTCCAATGCATACAAGTTGAGGGGACCTGAATCAGAGACGAAGAGCTCATGAATCGTTTGGCCACAGGACATGGTTTCATTATGGTATGCCTCTTTCTCCAATAGTCTTTGGACATCTCTTCTGGATTTGTGTTGTGGTACTGGTTCCGCTATGGTGGCTCCTGAAGCAGTGTCGGAAGTGTAAAGTCTGGCACCAGTGGAGCCAATAATAGTGTAGGAGGCAGAGGCATTGGTGGCCTCTGCGGTGGAGCCTGCCACAGCGCTGGCGGTAGAGGTGGAGCCGAGAATCTCTGTGTCAGCATCAAGAGGGAAACATGACCGGCAGCGGGTGGCAGACAAGTGGCTCTGAACGGCGCTGGGCAGGAGGCATGGACATAGGAATGCCAGAAGGCCCCATGAGATGTGAAAACGTGCCAAAGGGGGTCTTCAGATGAGAAAAAATATTAAAGCTATAGTTGAGATCAGACCTTAGTGCTGGAAAATCTGGGTAAACCAGTATCAGCACTGATGGGGACACAGAGTGGCTCGAGGGCAAACTCTGCTGTGGCTCACCAAGTAGAGGATCTGCCGGCTCGACCACTACTAACTCCGGCTCTGAGGATGAAGATCCTATGGGATTTGCAGGGTGTCTAGGAGACTTAACATTGGAATGTTTCTGGTGCTGCCTATGCTTTTTCCTTTTACTGGAGGAGTGGGAGGAAGGTGACCTCGAGTGGACAACACGACTCGTAAGATTTGGCGTCATGGTTTAACCACAAGCATCAGAGGCAGAAAGAGTGCAGGTCGGTGAGAGACACTTGTCCTTTGAAGTCATTATTAGGCTTTAAACCTGAACACTTTGGGGGAGACATCTCCAAGCACTGCTACTTGTACTCATTTTTTGTGAGGAAAAGACTCACACAAACTCCACCAGAGACCATGCTCCAGATACATGTTGAAGGTGCAGTAAAAAAAAAAACAAGAAAAAAAAAAACTGGCATAGTTGCGTCAGGGCAGGCGCTATATAGCTTCGGTGACGTCTTCTGGCGTTGATACGAAGCCAGAGACCACTACCACCATCATAGACCTTTGGAATTTTCTGGATTCAGCTGATGAACAAGTTATTTACCTAGTTGATGTGGAGTCCGGATTCAGATAGAGACCAGAGCCCTCTGATCTCCATCTCTCCCAGATGGCTGACCCATCCCAGAAGTGACGCATCTGTCACTACTGTGAGATCTGGTTGGAGGAGGGAGAGGGGTCCGATGAAAGAGAGCATTTGAGAGGAAGTCAAGTATGATTTCGGCACATTGATACTGAACCCCAGTAAATGCATGAGGTCCACTGTAGGCTGGAGGTGGGAGGCGACAGACTGGGGCGAGCCCGCCTTCAACAGCCAGTTGTCGAGATTGGGGAAGACTGACACCCCTGTTCTCCGCAGATGAGCTGCGACCACCCCCATCACCTTGGTGAACACCCGAGGGGCGCAGGTAGGGCCAAAAGGGAGCACGGTGAACTGAAAGTGCTTGTGGCCCACCGCGAATAGCAGGTAACGCCTGTAGGCAGGCAAGATGGGGATGTGAAAATATGCGTCCTGCAAGTCCAATGCCACCATCCAGTCTCTTGGGTCCAGGGCAGACAAGACCTGAGCCAATGTCAGCAACTTGAATTTCTCCTTTTTAGGAAGTAGTTGAGGGCTCGTAGGTCTAGGATAGGACGAAGGCCCTAGTCCTTTTTCGGGACCGGAAAGTAGTAGGAGTAGCAACTACAGCCTACTTCTGGCGCCGGAACACTCTCTATGGCTCCCTTGGCCAAGAGAGCCATGACTTCCTCCTGGAGCAAAAGTAAATGATCCTCCATCAACAGGTTGAAGGATGGAGGCATGCAGGGAGGGATGGTCTCGCATGAGAGGGAGTAGCCCCTTCAGATAATCTGGAGAATCCACCTGTCCGAAGTAATGTTTTGCAAGTGGTGGAGGTGATGGCGGATCCTGCCACCAACTGGACGCCCATGTTCTGGAAGGGCAATACTAGGAGGGCTTGGAGGCTGAAGCTGCCAGGGGGGTGGTGGCTTGACCGGACCTCTCGCTACCCGACCCACAGGGTCAGAACGTACTGCACTCTCGTCCACGCAGAGGTTGTGGAACTTGCGTGGCTCGGTGGCTGGGGTAGGACTGGTGTGGTTGAAAGCCCCTTCTGTAGCCACAAAAGGAGCGAAAGGCAGACTGGGGACGGGACGCAGCTGAGAGGCCATTACCAGTGAGTCCTTAAAGCGCACCAGCGCTGTGTCTAGCTTGTCTCCGAAGAGACTGGTGCCATCAAAGGGCATGTCCATGAGCGAAGCCTGGACATCCCCTGAAAAGCCAGATGGTCACAGCAAGGTGTGGAATCTAACAGCCATTGTCTTAGAAATCACTCTGCCTAGCGAGTCGGTCGTGTCTAAGCCACATCGAATGGTGAACTTTGCTGCATCTCTCCCGTCTAATATGGCTTGGGAGAGTATGGCCCTGGCCTCCACCGGGACCTGTGGCAGCACTTGCGCAACCGTTTCCCACAGAGAGTGGGAATAACGGCCCAATAAGCATGCAGTGTTCACGGACCCCAATGCAAGGCTGGCGGAAGAAAACTTTTTCTTGCCCCAACTGTCCAGCCTCTTGGATTCCCTGCCCGGGAGAGCTGCAGGGAACGCACCATGGAAAGTGGAGGCTTGGACCACCAAGCTCTCAGGGGTGGGGTGGGCAGTGAGGAAGTTTGGGTCGCTCGGGGTAGGGCAGGAGCCCCTGTGCTGGGCTTGGACCATGTTCCCAGAAGGACGCCTGTGAGGGCTTTGTTGAATGGAAGCAAAGGTTCCGAAGAGGAAGCTCCCGACTTTAGCACCTCTGTCAAGATGTTAGTCTTGACCGCCACTGTGGGTAGGTCAAGGACCTCAGCTGCCCTGCACACCACCATTGCATAAGATGCACCCTCCTCCGTAGCCACGGAAGGAGGAGAATGCATGCCAGTTTTTCGGGAAGGTATCCAGGCCACTGTCCTCACCCAATTCCTCGAACCAGTCCATTTCCTCATAAGGCTGGTCTTCTAAAGGGTCCAGCGACCCCTCCCAACTCAAGCCCACCAGAATAAGGCTCAGGAAACGACCTAGGACCTATTGGTCCTGTCGGCGCCGCAAACGGCATCAATTGACGCCGTTCCGACTCATCGGGAATCAGAATGAGGCTGGCACCGCCAGTGGCGAGGGGAGAATCTGCGTCAGGAAAGGAGACGGGTAAGGTTGCAGTAGTACGACCAACGCCAGTCCAGATCTATCTCTGGATCCTTAGAGGGCCATCGGCACCAGAGTCGCTGGTCTGGAACCCGATGGACCCCCTCCCCGTACCCACGGGCCCCGAAGCCGCACTGGAGGGGTCAGGATGCTCCAAACTGAGGCGCATTGCCTCATAAAACTCCTTAAGTTGAGAGGTGGTCGCTCCGGCTCCCGGAAAAGCAGGGAGGCGAGAAGCACCCAGGCGCCGGTTCTGGAGATCAAGGCCTTGAACGCCGATGTTCCTCTCCCGCGTTGGCCGTTGGACGGGGAGAAGTCGAAGCTCGCTTCGAGTTCTTGTGTTTTTTGTGCCTCTGACCTGAGTGCCCCGGCGATCTTAAGTGGGACTAAGAGGACTTGGGAATCTTGGAGCGATGCGGGGACCTTCCTCTCAACCGGAACCATGATCTTCGAGGAGTCGGGTATGGCATTGACTGCTGTGCTGTGAGCAGCTTCAGGGACCGCTCCCTTACAGCCTTCGGTGCCATGGCCCCTCAGTAGGCAGACCAAATGGGGGTCCGTCACCGACATGGCTTGATAACAGGCGCCACACGATTTGAATCCCAAAGTCTTCCTACAGGACATTCCTACACACTAAAAAGGGGTCGACAAAGGGTCAAAAAATACTGTCAAAAAGTGACAGAGGGTAGCTCTCTTTATGGATCAGGTCTTGACTGGCGCGGAAAGAAAAGGACTGATGCCAGTGTGACAAGGTGGGGCCTACATAGGTGATGCCGACGTCACTTCCAGCATGGAAGATGCCGACAATGTCACGTGGAGCTGACCGACGCGTCCACCACCCGGCACGCAGGGGTATTGCTCAAAAACAAATCTTCTGGATCCAGTCTGGCACCTAGGAAATTCAAATGTAAGAAATCTGCAGCTAGATGTCTTTATCAGATATTAGGATTATTCAACAGGTGAGGAATCTGCAGGTAGAAGTATCCATCAGAAGTAAAAAAAAAAATATTTGTGTTTAGGGTGAATTTGTTATTAAAGTTGTGCAGATTTATAACTGTAAAAACGTAGAGCCAATAATTTCAACTACAAAGGAAATACAGAGACTGCAACATTTTGAAATGTTTTTAATTTTTAATTCGTTCATATTGTGGAATTCGCTGTAGAAATACTGTATAAAATAAGGCCGAACTTTGACAAAAACTGAATTCTAACACTTTGGAGGAGTAAATTAAGAATCTCACTCTGATTTGACCATAGTAGCACACCTCCCAATAAACATTATACCATTACCAAAGTTTAAGAGAAAAACTGAAATTACCCTTGTTCTTATGCCAATGGTGTACTCCTTTATGTTTTAAATGCCTTCATTAAAACAGCAGATTGCAATTGAAAGAAATTTAAAAAATATTTAACCATAAGCATCTATTCTTAGAGTGCAATACAAATGTGTCATTTTATAGTATTTTTAATTTGCATTATGAAAATAAAAGGTCTATACATTATTCATATATTTTAATGATTATGAATCATGTAAATTTGAAATGCATCTAACGTCTGCTTTGGTGTTTGTTTATAAATTCATAGAAAATATTAAACATCTAACAAAATAAATAAAACATTTCAATCATAGATGCTAATGATCAAGTCATTTTATTTTTACATTAAATTACTAAATTTAAGATCTCACGTATCAGTAGTGCTCAGAAGTGAACAATTGCATTTTCAGTGATGTGAAAAAATAGATTGCATCTATCTTTCAAAGATCAAAAACTCCTTCATGAAATGCTGCGTTATAATAATGTCTTAAATATTTCACCTCTAAGTGCTTAGAAAATGTACAGTGTTCTCGTAAACGGTCTGTGAAAAGAGACGATTTTACTTCTCTTGCTTAAGTTGAGGTTAAAAACAATATCTTTCAGGAACACCTTTCGGTCTAATAAGATGTCTCAAACTGGAACTGTGGGGCCACGATGTGATGTCTGAGAAGCTTGACGGTGTTGAAAATGCAGCAATTGAGTGCACAGTACACTGGATGGCCAACTTGCAGTCTGCAGCAATCATTCCTGTAATGATTCCTTTGCAGTCATATTGTCAGCAAGACTTTTCTCAATAAGACAGATCAAAACATATCTTAAAAACCAGGAGTGGAGGTGACCTTCAAGGAGAATCCATGAATGTGTGTTTATAAAGGGCGCACGTTAATCTAGTGGTGGCCGAAGAGTTCTTAGATGTTGTTCGTCTAGTCCTTTCCAATATTTAAAATTATTGTCAAGATGCTGCATTATGTTTGGCAGGTCTGCAAAAGCTAAAGAAAATAAAACATCAAGCTGTTACATATTTTACAACTAAACAATGTTCGAAAGAGTCCTTTTTGAAAATTAAAAACAAATATTTACATACTTTAATAGCTACATTTAACTTTTACTTTCGCTTATTTCACAAAGAAACAAAAGGATGATGATGTTTTGGAAATGTGAACTACTTCCACAAACCTAATAATTTAAAGAGCCATTGCAAATTTATTAGGATAGTTTAAAATAAAACAAAACATTTCACATTGCTAAGGACAGTAGTTACACTTGATTTTGTGATGGTGAGCTGATGACTATGGAAGTGCTTGTAAATTCGAAGCTTAAACACCAATAAAATGTCGTTGGAAAGAAAATTGATGATTTTGATACCAAGAACCTGTCTCGGATCGAGCTGAGATCGCAAACTTACGAGCTTAATATACGTCGGATATTAAATAAGGGGTGAACAACAAGAATTCCAAAACAGAGAGAGTTTACCCCAGTTAGGCCAAAAGGGACTGGGTAGTTAACACTGAACAAAGAAGGATTTCCCTTTTGTAACCACGGTTTTATCTTATAACTAGTTTGCACGGAACCATACAAATGTACATTTACAACATTGAACCTATACACCAGGGCATTGAAACAAGTATACTTTATTTCATCAATTGCAAAAAAATACCTGCTTGAAATTGCAAGAATACTAAAACATTATAAAAACTGAAAATACATTAAAAATCATTTGTGTAATGATAGACATTTATCAAAGTTCATAACATTAATATTGCAGTTATATTTCCAGTAAATCGTCGGTACAAATACTGTCACTAAGGTACCCAAACCAATTTGTCAGAGATTCTGAATACTTAGCAACCTTTTTTCTATTTATGTAGTGTTCAACATGTAAAATACATTTTCCACAAAATTATTAATGTTATACAAAATCCAGTATGTGTTGACGCGTTTCGGTGTATCTTTATTTTCTCAACACCTTCTTCAGGACTGTTATTGTGTTCACAAATTGCTCATCATTTTTCATAAAAACATATATCTACAAAACAATAAAATACAATTAAAATCCAAACGTACCTAGTGTGAAATAAAAAACTTCTATAATTGGCTCGGTGCATCCTGGATTTTATCAATCCTATCTCAAAGGTAAAAGCTCATAAACTTAATTGTACAAGCCCTCCTATAAGTCTTATAATCTTTGCATACAAAATTAATAATGATTTATATTTCTAATTATTTTTAATGTTAAACCATCCATTATAAGGATATTTGGTATTTAAAATATTTCGGTGCATTTTCATTCATTAATTCTTTAGTTATATGCCCTTTGTTTTAATAAACAGGCAACGAGTCTCACCCAAAATGTCCGCTCATGGGGTTTTGCAGATCTATTCTTATGTTCACCTTGTCTGTAACTTTTTCAAGGGAACCCTGCAAATCATAGTTTTGTTAGACTCAACATCCTTATTATTATCAACACTGCCATATTAAATGCACTTGATGTGTATTACTTACTTCAAATAATGTTGAATCAATAAAACTTAGACGACTCAGTCATGCTTTCTTCCAAATTTTTAATACCTATTGGAAGACATTGTATGAGTTATTAGGACACATTGTCGAGTTTGTTCTACTCATCAACAATATACCTGGTTTCTCTATGTGTTATTGAAAACTTACCCTAATGTCCTTTGTTTTGTGTCTTGGACATTATATTCCTTTGTAGTGGTTATTCTCAATTAAAAAATGGAGTGCTTGTTGTCTTCCTCGAACTGTCAAATACGTTCGACCAGTCTTTTTCAATTAGTAGGCAGGACTTCGGGATTCTAATCCCAATTTTATGCCAATTAGGACATGCAGTATGTTTTCGAACCACAACATCCAATGGCAATAGAAATGGAGAGTTACTGCACGTCTCCAATTTGAAACAGTCTGAGATCGCTTCACAAGCTGTCTCAGTCGTTTAAACTTTGTTTTAAGTGTGGCCTAGTAAACGTAGAGAGTTAGATTAATACGACCTAGCATGAGAGAGGAAAAAATGTAAATTAAACTAAGATAGAAGAGAAATATCGGGGTTGTTACTTGCATTTTAATATAAATAAGTGCAACTGACATAGGTGATAAGTAGGAAATGAAAAGAAAAAATGATGCAATAAAATGATGTTTAACAACAAGCATTAAAGTAGGAGACACTGCAGCAATTTGTCAAAAATAGACACCTTTAAATGCATAACACAAGGTCTAAAAAAACTTTGTGTGTTCCCATAGGATTTACGAACCTTTCTAATTGAAAAAGACTGGTCGAACGCATTTGACGGTTCGAGGAAGACAACAAGCACCCCATTTTTTAATTGAGAATAACAACTACAAAGGAATATAATGTCCAAGACACAAAACAAAGGACATTAGGGTAAGTTTTCAATAACACATAGAGAAACCAGGTATATTGTTGATGAGTAGAACAAACTCGACAATGTGTCCTAATAACTCATACAATGTCTAAGTTTTATTGATTCAACGTTATTTGAAGTAAGTAATGCACATCAAGTGCATTTAATATGGCAGTGTTGATAATAATAAGGATGTTGAGTCTAACAAAACTATGATTTGCAGGGTTCCCTTGAAAAAGTTACAGACAAGGTGAACATAAGAATAGATCTGCAAAACCCCATGAGCGGACATTTTGGGTGAGACTCGTTGCCTGTTTATTAAAACAAGGGGCATATAACTAAAGAATGAATGAATGAAAATGCACCGAAATATTTTAGATACCAAATATCCTTATAATGGATGGTTTAACATTAAAAATAATTCGAAATATAAATCATTATTAATTTCGGATGCAAAGATTATAAGATTTATAGGAGGGCTTGTACAATTAAGTTTATGAGCTTTTACCTTTGAGATAGGATTGATAAAATCTAGGATGCACTGAACCAACTATAGAAGTTTTTTATTTCACACTAGGTACGTTTGGATTTTAATTGTATCTTATTGTTTTGTAGATATATGTTTTTATGAAAAATGATGAGCAATTTGTGAACACAATAACAGTCCTGAAGAAGGTGTTGAGAAAATAAAGATACACCGAAACGCGTCGACACATACTGTATTTTGTATAACATTAATAATTTTGTGGAAAATGTATTTTACATGTTGAAAATTACATAAATAGAAAAAAGGTTGCTAAGTATTCAGAATCTCTGACAAATTGGTTTCGGTACCTTAGTGACAGTATTTGTACCGACAATTTACTGGAAATATACCTGCAATATTAATGTTATGAACTTTGATAAATGTCTATCATTACACAAATGATTTTTAATGTATTTTCAGTTTTTATAATGTTTTAGTATTCTTGCAATTTCAAGCAGGTCTTTTTGCAATTGATGAAATAAAGTATACTTTTTTCAATGCCCTGGTGTATAGGTTCAATGTTGTAAATGTACATTTGTATGGTTCAGTGCAAACTAGTTATAAGATAAAACCGTGGTTAGAAAAGGGAAATCCTTCTTTGTTCAGTGAACAACAAGAATATCATCAAAGAGCTTACAAAAATCAAAAAGAGTTGAGTGTAGTATAAAGTATTTTACTACATAAAGATAAGTGCATTACCAAACGCGTCTTGTATGGGAATCAGCATAAATAATCACATAGTAATTCCAAGTATATGTCTGAAGGCTGACTAGGATTACATGCAGTAGTACAATAAGTCTGGAGTTTGACAGACAGACACACACACACACACTTGTACGTATGTGTGTGTGTTTGTGAGAAATCCACCTTTTCTGTGTGGTCGTCCCTGATTTTTCACTTTTGCTGGACCCTATATTTTTGTTGCCTTTAGAACTCTGCACACTTTACCCATGCTAACAAGCAGTAAAGTGTCTGTGCTCCCCCTTTAAACAGGGATAAATTAGAATGCTTTTAAATGACATTTAACTTGCCTATAAGTCCCTAGTAGATGGTACATGGCTTACCCAGGGGCTGGATGCTAAATACCACTAGTGGACTGCACAAACTATTATGGGGCAACCCTGTAACCCTGGGGACCAGGTGGGTTTTGCAGTCTCATGGATAGTGGGGGGGGGCATAAATGACAGGGGTTCTAGAATTCTTACTAGTTAAGAAAACGTTCAGTTTTACTAAAAAAAACCTCGACCTGAGCCTTTCCAAGTTAGATCCCCTATGAGTCCCTTGATATCATTCATGAGTTCAGATGCAACCTTCATGTAGCAGGACTCATCAGCTAGTTGGGTGAAGATCTCATTGCGGTAATCATTAATGTTTTGAATGACAATGCCTTCCTTCCCCTTTGTAATCTGATTTAATCACAACTTCTGGATTATTTTTCAGTGTGCGAATGGCTGGACTTTCAGCGTGACTTATAGCGTAGTGTGTATATCTACGTTGTTTACTCAGAGACTATCTCCTTCATAACTATTTTTTCAAATGCCAAAATCTCAGTGGGTGTATTTTCCAGCAAACCGTATGCAGCAGGGTGTTTTCCATACGCTCTATCCCAGCGTTATTGGCACACCATGAGGCAGAGTTCCTAACCTTTTGTCTACCATACATGCTATCCCAGTGCTATCCTATATTCACATCACTCAAGGTGCTTATTGCAGCCCTGCGGAAGCATTTGGCTACCATTTTCACGGTAAGCGGTACACAATACAGCAGTGCTTAATTCTTTGGTTTATATACACGCTTTCCCAGCATTATTGATAACCTATGCAGTAGAGTTTTAAGTCTTTGGTTTACTACACGTGCTATCCCAATGCTATCCCATATTCACATAACTCTACCTATTGGGTATCTCTTGTTCACCACAATACTTTGGGGTTGCATAAATGACATGGAGATGTTTGAAAGCGGCATCTCTGACATTACATTACTCTGCATTTTTCTGCAGACTACATTAATGCCATGGTTCTTCAGTTTTGATGTGGTGATACAAATCATAGCAAATTTGAATCCTTTACTTTGTAAAATGCACTTTCTCAGTGTTCTACCCATACCATATTCTTTGGCAATGAGATTGATGACAAAAGGATTTGGCCTCTGACTTCATATTGTTCTGTATCCTTTGCAGACTCTACATTAATGTGCTAATCCATTCTTTTTTCATATGGGTACTTTTCCCTTTACACAGGTAGGTTTTCCTCAGTACATAATTCATCATATCCGCTCCTACTATGATTAGGGTGCATACTTTCTTTCAGGTTGCTACCATTACTTTGTTGCCCTGATGATGACCCTAATAAATCACTCCCAATAGGGTTGAAACTTCGACAAATTAACTGGTGGACTGATATGGATAAGTCCCAAAATGTTTCCAGGTCGAACCACAGTTCTGAATCTGCTTTGTTGATATTTACAGAATCCCTTATAAGAGTAGCTGAAGAGGGAGGTTCTGCAGCCCTTATTCTCTTGGACTTGAGTGCTGCATTCGACCCCGTATCACATAAGGTGCTCCTTCAGCGCATCTGCGATATAGGTGTCGGCAGCAACATATCCTGGTTTGTCTCTTTTCTGAGTAATGGCTCCTTTCAGTTTATTTCTCCTCCTTTCTCTTCCTCGCCAAGACAATTGGAACACGGGGTCCCACAGGGGTCCTCGTTAAGCCCTACTCTGTTCAACATTTACGTCAGGCCCATGGCTGAGATTTTGAAATCTTTTGGGATTTCCATAGTATCATATGCAGATGATACTCAACTTATTGTCGCCTTCTCTGCAGATGCCTATCAAGACACTGTTAAGTTTAAGGAATGTATGCTGGCAGTGGCCACCTGGGTGGATTATAACTGTCAAACTTAACACCAATAAAAGCGAGATTTTGTTGTTCGGCAAGCACACCCAGAGGTGGGGTGATCACTGGTGGCCGGAGGATTTGGGGCCTCCTCCTCCACCCAAATCATCTATCAAAAACGTAGGCATCTGGCTAGACAACTCCTTTTCTTTTGAGACTCAAGTGAGAACTCAGGCTCCTGCTTGGGTCTCCTCAAAAGCCTCACACATATCATAGGTTTTCTTCAATCCCACAATAAACAGATGATCATTCAATCCCTCGTCCTGTCACGTCTTGATTATTGCAACATCCTATATCTGGGCTAGAGGAAATTAACTCTGAAGAGGCTGCAATCAGTCCAGAATGCTGCAGCCAGACTTCTGTTTGGTCTTCCTAATTTCTGTCCCTCATTGGAACTCCTTCTGCAGCTCCACTGGTTGCCGATTGAGAAGCACATCCAGTTTAAAGTTGTCAGTTCCGCCCATAAGATTATGCACTTCTTAGGAGCCCCCCCCCCATCCTCTCAGAAATCATGCTGCCCTATTTTCCTACCAGAGTTCTTCGCTCTGCAGAACTCAATCTAGCAGTGGTCCCCCGATTTGAGAGAAGGAAATTGGCTGGTCGCTCCTTCCGGGTGTTGGCACCTGTCCTTTGGAACATTATGTCTCATGATCTAAGGATTACCCAGAGTCATCTTTGCTTTAGAAAAAAACTTAAAACATGAATCATAAAGAGGGCTCCCAGTTTTATATTTATTTTTACGACATTTCCGTCTGTATTTATCCATATTTATTTTTGCTAATTTTTTCTGTACTTATCCATTGTTATTTTGTGTTTTCTATATAAAAGAAGCTGCAATGGGTATTTTTCCACATTTATTTAATTGATGAATGTATGCTCACATTTAAATGTCCAAAAGGTTTCAGCAGTATACAGTGCAATAGCATTATCTGAAAACATTTGCATTGTAGAATAGCATAAATAACCGTAGATCTGCACTTAATTAAGCTTAATTAGGAAATCTAATGTATTTGTTCATCTCTCCTACCTCTCAATCTGTACACCTACTGACCTAGCACTCATGATTGACAATAGTGGTTCTTTACCCAAGGGGTATGTGGCCCAGTGGAACTCTCATCGGCCACAGCCTCCAGTCTCCTCCCACTAGCGATTTTCTACTTCCAAAAAAGAGACTGAATGAACGTAGAAATTTTCACTGCAAGTTAGTTCTGTGGCTCCCCGACGACAATGCTTCCTCCTCGGACATCTCCTGCAGCCTTGTCCCACTGAACTTTACCTTCTCAGAACATTTTCTTCAGAATTCCTTCAAAGTCTGAAGGTAAGTGCCGACCGGGCCCTATCATCTTTTTGTATCTGACTCGCGCTCCATTGCAGTCGGCCATATTTTTTTACTTTGACCAAGTCTCATGAGAATAGATGTCCACGGTTGGCGCTTTGATCTTTCAGGTGCTATTTTTTACCTTAAACTTTATAAATTCATAACTCCGGTTCTACTGATTGGATTTTTGTTGTTTTGGTGTCACACAATTTCTTACAATGTACTCTATTTTCCTAAATTGGTGTGTGCTTTTTATTCAGTTGTGTTCTCTTTTTATTATTGTTTATGTGCTGCATAAATACTTTACACATTGTCTCTAAGTTAAGCCTGACTGCTTTTGTGCCAAGCTACCAGAGGGTTAGGCACAGCTTAATTTAGTGACTTTTGTGGTTCACCCTGACAAGGATTGTGGCTGTTGCTTGAATAGGGATCACCCCATTAAACCAACACCCTAATTTCTCACAGGTGCTATAATGCTGGAACGCTGGCAGGTGGTCAGAAAATTATAATGTGTCCTTTAATCGCTCCAGCTATTGTTACAGGCCTACAATGGAGCATTCTGCCAGGTCCCAACATCTCCATCCTGTCAGTGTGCCCTGGGTCCTAGAGCACTGCGGGAGCAGGAGCTTTCTCTTATCTGAAGATATAGGAAAAATGGCCCCATTCTGGAGCAGTGCCTCCTCAGTCTCTTCAGTGGTTGCCCGTTTACAAATGGCTAAACGAGATTCTCCTTTTGATTTTGCTAAAAGGGAAGCCTAATCCGTCAAAAAAAGTTGAAAAATATCCACAAATGCTTTTGTACTTTTGTTTAGAGGAGCACATCCTCCAGTAAAGATCCAGGAGGACTGATTCGAAGATCTGAACTTGAACTGAAAATTTCCCCTAGTGTTTGAACCACTGTTTTCAGAGGCACCATAACTGACCCATTTAATGTAATGCTCACAATCTCATCTTTTATATGACACATGGAAATAGAAATGTTGCAAATCTTGATCTTAAAGTTGCGATTACATATTAAATTACTTTTAACACAGTGAAAGAGATGACTATGAATGTAACATTATTTGCAGGTTTAAGTATATATTGTTATTTAATTACATTGTGCTTTTATGCGTTGGTACTTATTGGTAAAAGCATTATGATGTCATAAGCATTACATTTGGTGTGTGTGTCATTGCTTGCATGGCTGTCATTTGAGTAATTGGTTGCAGTCCTAACCATAACTTGTAAATCTGTTGTTTTTTTTTAACTTTTAATTCCTAACCATAAGTGCACTTTCACCATGTGCTTTTCGGGGAATTTATGTTTTTTTTAAACATATGTTAAGGAGTTATAACCAAAGCTAACCTTAACTTCACTTTAACTTTTTTTTATTTTTTTTATTACATACCTCATGCAACAGCTTCCTGTGCTCCACCCACCGCTGGCTGCCAACCTGACTGCATCCAGCTTTTGGACCTCAGGGTCTATGAACCAGACCTCGGGATCCGCAAACCCCCTAGCAAAATCAGTTTTACATTTTAAAATCCAGGAGAGGTCGCTATGGGGCGTCTCCAAATGAGCAAAGGTTTAGGGGTCTTTCCTTTTGCCCCCTCATGATTTTTCAATTCTATTTTGGACACCATGACAAAGTTCTTGCATCCTATAATAGCAGTTGCAACATTTTTCTTCAAGATTCAGTCAGCCAATAAGAAAGCTTAGGGGTCCATGGACCCAGAGTTTGAGTTAGCTGAGCCAAAATGGATGAATGGAAAAAAGCTTCCTCATCCAATTAAATTACATTATTTTGTCAAAATAGGGACTGCGAAAGGTCGCCGAGATCGAATCCACTGGAGGAATTGCAGGAAATGAAGGATCAAAACCTCCTTCAACTCATTTTTCAAAGTCATCTAAGTAAAAAACTCAAGAAAAAGAGAAGACATAAATCTAGTCGTTCTTCAAGAAGCAAGTCGCTCAGGCCTCCAACTTCTCCCCTTCTGGCATCGGATCAAGAGCAACCTTGTGAAGATGATCCAGCTCCCGGCTCTCCATCAACTCCAGTGACTTCAGCTGACCTGGAACCAGCAGCTCCATCCAACCTGGCACAGTTACAGCCAGTGCTCCACCTTGGCAGTGAATCCAAGGCCTTTGTCTTTACACCCACGAACAGAATTTCCAACACCTAGGACTGATCCAATACTATACCTGAAAGTTATGTTCAGTATCTTCAACAGGGCTGTGATCACCTTTGATGCACTGACTGGCCCCATGGTTCAAATGGCATACTCCCTGGGAGGTTCACCGGCACACTGCCAGCTGACGTCCTTCCTGACATTACCTCAATGGTCCAGCATACCTGCAAACCCAACACCAGCATCATCTCCACCTCTGTTGCATATTCCAGCTTCATCCCCTTCGGTGTTATAACAACAGATCTCTGGCGCTGCAGTCAACTCCAGCAGTGTCACAAACTATGTCACAGCCTCCGACAGAGCCGCTACCAACCCTGCCACAACCAGAAACCTTGCCTCTTATGCCTAAGAATTCTAGAAGGGAAGCATACGGGTGTGTAGAAGAAGAGAGATTTTTCTTTGGGGCGATGAAGATCCCCAAGAAGATATACTTTCTGTAGAAGGTGCTGAACACATATTGATGGACCCGGACTTTAAAGGCTTGAAGGATGCAAGGGGCCTCAACACTTCCTCAGAGTGGGACCTGCTCTCCCCAATGGGTTTTCCTTCACCTGAGGAGAAAAGCAGCATAAAATGTTAGACTTGCCACTTCCATCAGTGGAGGTGAAATCTAACATCTTTACCGAAGTTCTGCATTCTGCCTCTTACTGTACACTGCAGAACCACTTCTTTCTTTCAATGAAGTCCTGACTGAGTCTATCTTGGCTAGTTTGGGAAAGCCAGCAACATCTACAGATGTATCCAGGTAGATAGTGTGTCGTTACAGTCCTGCTCCTTGGGACCCTGAACACAACCATCCCCAGAAAGCCTGGTAGTACAAGCTTCCTGCTCTTCAAAATAGACTACCGGATCTTTTCCATCCACACCATGTGACTAGGAGTCAAAATAGGTGGAACATTTTTCTGCTGGAACTATGGAGCTCAAGTCCATAAACGCCACTTGCCTAACAGGAAAATAAGTGCATCCCTTGTTGGACCCTTTTTAAGCTGTCATCCCTAACCTGTCAAAGAAGCTTCAGGCCCACTTCAAAGAGACATAAATGGTGGTCAGGCCGCTGCAAAGCAGGGCATACAGTCAGACCTTGACACTGCGGACACAAGGCCTAAAGCTATGGGGACTTCGGTCCCCCAATGAAGACATGCCTGGTTGCGAAATTTAAGCGTCTCACAGGACGTCAAGACAACACTCATGGACTTACCTTTTGACAGCTTTCGTCTCTTTGGGTCTAAGGCAGACTCTGCACTTGAAACATTCAAAGACAGCAAAGCCAAAACTAGATCCCTTGGTTTACGAAACCGAGGATTTACTAACAGTTTAAGAAATTTCAGGGTTTTAGTAGCGGTAGAGGCTTCTCCTTTCGAAGTGCCAACAATATTCTGCTCAACAACAACAGCAAGAGAACCCCCTCTACAGTCATTACAAAGGGCGTGGCAGAGGAAAACAACGTGTCCCACATGCTCCTCCATACTCTTCTTTTTAATCCTCTTCCCCAGTCACTAAAGAGAAGCAGCTCTAGTTCTGCACTATTGGAGCACACTCTACCCATTGGAGGATGGTTATCCTCCTTTCCACAAGCATGGAGGACCATCACTTCAAACCTTTGTGTCTTGCAAATTGTAGAAAGGGGGTATGCCCTACTCCTTCACCAATCACCTCCTCCAATTCTTCTCCCGCAAGACTATCAGGACATCCTTCAACAGGAGGTTCAGTCTGTGCTCCAAAAGGGTGCAGTGGAACTTGTTTCAGAGCAGGAAGAGGATCAAGGATGTTACCCTTGTTACTTCTTGATCCCCAAAAAGGACGGCGGTCTTCGTCCAATCATAGACCTTAGGGGTTTGAACTGGTTTAAAATGCTATCCCTAACTCAGGTTCTGCTGGCCCTGGAAGCTGAAAATTGGATGGCGTCGGTAGACCTGCAAGATGGTTATTTTCACATCCCAATTCTGAAGTCGCACAGGAAGTTCTTTCACTTCACAGTCGGATCTGAACATTACCAGTTTGCAGTCCTTCTGTTTGGCGTCAGTTCCGCACCTCAAATCTTCACGAAGGTGATGGCGGTGGTTGCAGTTTTCCGCAAATAGGCGGGAATGCCAGTATTTCCTTACCTGGATGATTGCCTCATCAAAGCCAGCTCTTCAGAGATGGTGTCTTGCCACTTGAAGGCAAAAACACAACTTTTGTACGACCTGGGCTTTTCAGTCCACAAGACCAAATCACCTAGTGCCGTCTTTGCGCATCCTGTTCATAGGGGCAGTACTGGACATCACATCGAGTCGAGCCTACTCTCCTCCTCAGAGAGCTTGAGATATTCTGATGTTTCAGGATGGAGTGATCATTCAAGTCATGATGGTCATACACATGATTGGTTTGCTAGCCTTCTGCCTTCTTTTGGAGCACCCATGCATGCTGGCACATGAGGGCCTGCCAGTAATGCCTCTGCAGGCAGCAGTTCCAACACAGCGGAGATCCATAAGCATTTATCAAGATCTCCAAGGACACTGCAGTGGATCTACAATGGTGGAGTGTGAACAACAACCTTTCTCAAGGAAAACTGTCTCACCCTCCTCATCTGGTGGCAACAGTAATTGCGGATACCTCCACTCTAGGCTGAGGAAATTATCTGTAAGGAACTGGCGATCGGAGGACTCTGGTCACCAGAAGAACAGATGTTGCGCGTACATCTGTTGATATTACAGGCAATACATCTGGCTCTCAAAGCCTTCCTCCCTCCCCTTCATGGTCAGTCAGTCCAAATCTTGTCAGAGAATACGACCGCAATGTGGTACACCAACTAACAGGGAGAAGTGTTCTTGCAACTTTTTTCCGACTAACTGGTATTACGAACCAAGGCTGTCTTCCTGCCTAAAGTGGTAACTCCCTTCCACTTAGATAAACGCATCGCCTTTTCCAAACTTTACCCTCCACCACATCTTACAAAAGAAGAGGAAAGATTTCATATACTTGATCCCAAGAGAGCGTTTAGCTTCTACGTGGACAGAACACATGATTTCAGGCTCTATGTTCTGCTCTTTGTTTGTATGTTGGAAAGATGAAAGGCAGGGCAGTCCACAAAAGGACATCAATATGGAATATCTTATGCATCAAGATCTGCTACACCATGATGCACAGGAGCCTCCAGAAGGTATCAGGGCTTATTCTACCAGAGCTAAATCTTCTACTTTAGCACTAGTCAGGGGAGTGCCTGTAATGGGGTTCTGCAAAGCGGCAACGTGGTACTTCCCTCACACTTTTGTGAAACACTATGGTCTTGATTACGAAGTGAGTAGGCATTGTCACTACTGGTTCAATTCAGAATTTGTGGGCACAGACAGCCGTGCTCCCACCTAGAAGTGGGGGATGCTTGAGCAATCTATTCAAAAGGGGAAGAATCTGCAGGTAGTAGTATCTATCAGAAAAAAGGTAATAGTTCTGTTGTGTATTCTCCATATCACTGAAAACTGCACCTATGTCAGTATTTTTTTGTAAAATCTTTTTATTGGCATTTCTTTAATTCGCCCAATACATCCATTTTGTTTAATTATAGAGTACACAACATGCAGGTTTACATCATAACACTCGGTAAACTGTTACATCCGTAGCAAGATATATTTTAGTTAGCTAAACAATTTAGTCTTTGTGAGAGTACAGACCGATTCAAGACATGACTACTTGGGACGGTGCCTGCAGTATGCGCCGAGAGCTTAGCTTGTATCTGCTGTGCTGGTGCTGTGGCATAACATTTGCTATCTTTTCGGTGTGGAACTAAACTCTTCAACCGGGGTAACTATAACTGGGGTACACTGTGTCCTGAAGTATCACGATTCGATAAGAGCCAGGTAGCTGAGTCACTCTGAGTGGTTCACTGGCTGCGCTGGCATGGTATAAGGCGGAAACGCCGATCTGGGGGTACTCTATGTATCGTGTGTCCTCATCTGAGGGCTTTGCTTTGCTACGCGTCTACTCTACTGGGGACCCCCGTCTGGTCGTTGCATGGCGCAACTCGTTTAAGGGGGGATCTAGCACCCTGCGAATCTGGCGCATCAGCTGTTTCCTCTTTAAAGGAATGAAGTAAAATTGCCCATTGCATGGATATGTGGTGTTTGCCGGTGCCTTTGATTTCTTCACTTGCTGACCACCCCCCTCCAGGCTGCTACCGGCGGTCCCTCAGGTGCTCTCCAATGCATTGCTATGCTTCTTTTAGCTAGAAGGAGTGCTCGGGACGCGAACCGTGTCTCTACCTTTTGGTGTTTTCGGCGTTTATGCCCAACGCGCATGTCTCCCATGTATGAATGTCTGTGAGTCCTGTAACAGTGAGGAGGGTGGCGTGTATCTTGGTCCAGTAGGCTTGGAGCATTGGGCAGCCCCAAAACATGTGGAGGAAGGACGCATTGGGTTCCGGGCATCTGGGCAGGTGAAGGATGTGTCGGGATAGTAGTGTTGTAGTTTCTCAGGAGTCAAGTAGGCCCGGTGTAATATGTGCAATTGTATGTTTTTGAATCGGTAATTGCGGGACACTTTTTTGGGGAACTCCAGCGCTCGCTCCCATTCTTTGTCGTTGAGTGTTCTCGGAATCTCTGCCTCCCATTTTTCACGTAGGGGCGTAAGAGTGCTCGGGTTCATTGCTCGTACCGCTTTATATATCCAGGTCACTAAATGTCGCCCGGGGCCCATTTGTAGTATTGTATGTATCACCGGGTGTGTGGGTGGTTCTGCATCTATTGTGTGCCACATTCGACGACAGTCCTCTAGTAATTGCCTATGCACCAGGAATTGCCCTCTGGGGAGGTCCGTATCCGCCACAAGTTCTGCGAATGTCTGTAATTGTCCATTCGCATAGAGGGAGCCCACCTCCGTAACTGAGTGTTCCGTCCACGCTCGCAGTGCCCGCTCTGTGTAGTGAGCACGGCCTCTGGGGAATCCTACCAACGGTAGAATGGGGCAGTACATGGGGGCTGCACGTCTCATTCTGTGTACCCGATTCAGGCAAGTGGGTGCTACTGTCACCTGGAGGGGGCACTCCTGTATTGATTCCACCCTGGGCAGTAGCATGCGGTGTAGAGTAGGGATAGGAATTGGCCCTGTATGTGTGATTGTTTCTCCAAGCGCCCGACCCGCTGTCCATCTCGACACCCATTGGAGTTGGGCCGCGAGGAAGTATGCCTCAAAAGATGGGGCCCCCAACCCTCCCTGGTCCATGGGTAGCTGCAGTTTGGCGAGGGCAATTCGTCTTCGCCCTGATCCCCAAATTAGGGTCCCGAGGAGGGTGTCTAACTCCCGAAAGAATGAGCGTGGAGGAACCACCGGCAGATTAGTGAAATAATATAGCAACCTCGGGACCAATATCATTTTGGCAACCAAAATTGTTCCAATGGCAGCCAGGGGAAGATCCTTCCAGAAGTTCACGGAAGATCTGATTCCGGCCAGCACCCTGCGGTAGTTTCCTTCATACATGTCCTGCAGCGTGTGATATAATCGTATACCAAGGTATCGAACTGCCTGGGTGCTCCATGATACATCTATATCACCCAGTTGTCTTACCTGGGGAGGAAGACTGTCTGAGAGCGGGTATATTGTCGACTTGGACCAGTTAACTCTGAGACCTGTCACCGCCTCGAATTCCTGTAGAGAGTTAAGTATAGGCATGAGGTCTGATGTGACATCGCGGATGTAGATGAGTACATCGTCCGCGTATAAGGAGACCGCATGAGTAGTGTCTGCAAAAGGGATTCCCCACCTCTCCCCCTCCTTACGGAGTCAAACCGCTAGCGGTTCCATTGCCATCGCGAAGAGTAGGGGGGAAAGCGGGCATCCCTGACGCGTGCCCCTAAGTATGGGAAATGATGGTGACCTGTGTTGTCCGAGTTTCACCCTGGATGTTGGTTTGGAATATATTAATTTGGCATAAGCAAGCAGCCGGGGTCCCACTCCCATCCTACGCAGGACCCAAAAGAGATAGGGCCAGAGGAGGGTATCGAAGGCCTTCTCCAGGTCCAGGACCAAGCACGCCGCATGAGGGAAGCGGTCCCGAGCCTGGTCCTGAACATGGAACAGTCGCCGTATGTTATAGGAGGTATTTCTACCTGGGACAAACCCGCATTGATGCGGATGAATCAACGTTGGGAGGACTGTGGCATATCTGTCCGCCAAGATTTTCCCGTATATTTTATAGTCTGCTGGTAATAGGGCTATGGGTCAGTATGAGCCTACTTGGTGGGGGTCCCTGTCCGGAGTGAGGAGAGAAATTATAACCGATTTGCACATTGATTGCGGTAGCTCGCCTGTGTCCAATGCTGCTTGGAACTGTTTTACTAGTTGGGGGACCAGCTGTGTAGCAAAGGAGCGGAAAAATTCTAGTGGAAGGCCATCTAGCATGGGAGCCTTGCATGTGGCTAACGCTTGCATCGTCTGCTTGATCTCCATCGCGCTATTGGTTCGTCTAAGGCCTTATGATCACTACGCGATACGCGGGGTAAGGAATGCGCCTTTAGGAATCTAGTGAGTCTGTCCGTGTCTTCCGGGGCAGAGGTTGCGTAGAGCTGCGCATAGTGTCACCAAAAAACGTCTAAAATAACAGCTTGCGTGTGCACCAGGGTGCCCGTTGTGTCGCGTATCGTCGTGATCGGTGGGAGGGTTGTGTCCTGCTTCACTAGCCATGCCAGCAGCGTACCCACTTTATCCCCCTCCCTGTGCACCCTAGCTGCGTGTGCCCTGAAATTATATCTGCGGAGGTCCGCGAGTGCCTCCGCATATGCAGTTTTGGTTTCCACTACTTGGCCCGGCGTGGCCTCCTTTTTGTCTGCTGCTTGTGTTAGTACAGCAAACGCACGCTTTTCGTGTATACGTCGTTCTAGTGTTTTGCGTACTCCCGTGATGTGTTGCATGCATGTGCCTCTGATAACCTTGAATGCATTCCATTCCGCTGCGCATGTGCCGGCAGTACATGTGTTCTCTCGGAAATAGTTACGTATGTGTTCTGCTTGGGTTTGCCTAAATATAGGGTCATCTAGGCATTCTTTGGATAGGCGCCAGGTTGGGACCGGTGGCCTGGGTGGTCTCCACGCGAGAGTGATCGCATGGGCATCGTGGTCTGACAGAGTTCTGCCACGGTATTCGGACTCTTGTATCCTGGGCAGGATGGGGGGGGGGGAGCAGAGGAAGCTATCCAGACGAACCCTGAGATCGTGTGGTATCGAATGGAATGAATAGAGCTGTGTGTCCGGGAATTTGGACAGCCAAGCATCTGTGAGGGACCAGTGAGTTACCCATGCTGCAAAGCGTGTGGCCTGTGCTATTATGGGAGAGGCCCGGGGGAGGTAGGATCTATCCAATAGCGTATTTTGTACACAATTATAGTCCCCTCCCAGGATCCATGGTGCCTGAGTATGTGTGCTTAGTGGGACTGAAAGGGTGTCCCAGAATTTGCTCTGATCCGTGTTGCGCGCATAGATGCTACCCAGGACCACCAGTTGGCCATCTAGGAGCCCCTGCGTGAGTGCGTAACGGCCCTCAGGATCGATTGTTCTGGATATTTCTCGGTACGGGACCCCTGGTCGAATCCAAACTAGGGTTCCGCGCGCGTAGGCGGAGTATGTTGTGGCACAGAATATCCCACGCCATCACCTGCGCAGTTTAGCTAATTTCCCTGCAACCAGGTGGGTTTCCTGTAGCATCGCAATCTGTGCGTTCTGCCGCTTTATGTAGGCGTAGATTGAGTATCGCTTGCGTGCTGTATGCATTCCTCGCACATTTGGTGTGAGGATGGTGATGTTTCCCTTATGTGCCATGTGGAATCGATAGGAGTCTGAGGGGGGGGGTGTATTGTGGAGTGCAGCGCCCAGTGTTAACCCACCCCCCTCCTTCAGAGCGCCTTTGCTCGCCAGCTTCGGCTGTGGCCCTTTGGTGGTGTACGAATAAGGATAGTGTAGTGATGTGTGAGATCATGAGGTGGGAATAACAGGGGTGGGGAACTGCCCCAATACTGGGGACCTATCGCAACAGGCGATATGTCCAAACTTACTCATATGTGAGAAGAGAACTTTAGCATAGTGTGGGGGTGGCCCCACATGTCAGCGAGGTGGCTCTCCGTATGGGCATTTGTAAAATCAGTGCGCGCATACTGGCCCGTTGCAGGGTCGTGTGGATGCTGGATCGGTAACGCAGCCATTCACCTACCGCAGTTACTTTACATTTAAACTGGTAGGAGTGTCCTACTTGCCTGGTCTGCTGATGTCCGATTCAGATCAGGGTGTCAGCAGTCTGTGATGTGACCAGTGGTGGGGTCACTGAGTCCGCCCTTGAGATCGATCCCCCACTACCGTCTTCCTCCTCAGACGAGAAATCATGTGGGCCTCTATCTATGTCTGTTGTAGGGGAGGAGGGTCTGAGCTCTGCTGCGGCTTGCAGGGCTTTACGACGTTCACGTATGATTTGTTCTAGATCTGTTGACCCCATGGAATGAGGAGGCAAAGTGGCGTCTTTTCTTCTGTTTTGTCGCCTTTGTCGATGTCTGTTGGGACGCTGCGTCTGTGGGCGCCTTACATATTTGGCCTTTGCACTGGGGTGTTCTTTGCAGTGTTGATCTGCCCAATCGTGGGCTTCTTCTGTGTCCGTGAAGAAAATGGTGGAGCCTTCGTGCATGATTTTGAGTCGGGCTGGAAACAGCAGGGAATATTGTATGCCATCTAGCCGAAGGCGTCATTTCACCTCTAGGAAGGAGGAACGCTGACGTTGCACTGCACGGGAGTGGTCTGGGAAGAGCATTATTTGTTTGTTTTCGATGTGGATAGGCCCATTCTGTCTGGCTGCTCTTAGTACCGCATCGCGGTCCCTGAAATGCAGTAACCTTGCTAGCATTGGTCGAGGTGGGGCGCCGGGTGGGGGTCTGCGGGCCGGGACCCGGTGGGCCCTCTCAATGGAAAAGAAGGCTGTATGCTCCATGTTCGGGGTGAAGGATTTAGTCCATGTTTCCATATACACCACAGAGTTAGTGCCTTCTGGGAGTCCAGGCACACGGATGTTGCAGCGTCTCGAGCGACCTTCCAGATCATCTATGCGCTCCTCCATAGTGGTCATTTGGCCTAGTAAGGATTGCAGGGTCTCTTGGTGTGTGCTGATTGAGGGCTGCATGGTGGCTATTAGTTTCTCTCCATCCGACACTTTGTCCGCCAGCTCGCGGTGGTCATCTCTAAGGAGGCTAATGTCTGTGATCAGGGTACCAAGCCTTTCTTCCATGGAAACCCTGGAGTGTTCAATTGCGGCCAATACTTTGTCTAATTTTTGCGATAGGGTTTGGTTCGTTAAGGCTGTTGCCTCTTCAGATGGTGGTCTGGTGCTAGCCTGGTTATCTTGCGTGGTCCCCAACGTTACCATGCTCGCCGTGGTTCGTGGCTTTCCCATTTTGTTGGCCTGGGACCCAAGTGGTTCTCAGGAGACCTCTTGCATTGTCACCTGGCGTGATGATGCTCCTTCAGTCTGCGTGGTGGTTCGTGAGCCGCACACGTAGTTGCGTGGGGACTGTACACACCCCATACTTGTGAGACTCGCTCTAGGGGGGGGGCGCCCTACTGGCCTTATAATCGACTTCTCGTGGAGTTTGCAGTGCTCTAGGAGGTGTACGGCGATCCTGGGGCACCCCAGCAGGGATCGCCGATTGTCGGTATGTCTTCTGACCTCCCTCGTCTCCGGGATCACTGAAAGTCGTCTACTGCGATTTGCCGGTAGCTGGCCACCTGTATAGTATGCTGCGGCCCTCGCCCTGTGGCTACTTTGGTGCGAGTCTGGTGGCGTGTTTGTTTGCACAGCGCTATTGCTGTGAGCTGGGTGTCAGGCACACTCAACTCCACCACGTCTTGAGATCCCCTGGCTGCTCGTTCTTATGGCGGGCCCCCGGAGCTCCGTGAGCGCCTCTCCGCTGCACCTCCGTGGGCGGGGAGTTCTCCGGCGACCCTAGTGTGCTATGTGGGCAATT
Source organism: Calotriton arnoldi (assembly GCA_963921515.1). Classification (NCBI taxonomy): domain Eukaryota; kingdom Metazoa; phylum Chordata; class Amphibia; order Caudata; family Salamandridae; genus Calotriton; species Calotriton arnoldi. The sequence continues at coordinate 1,844,185 of CAWUFW010002281.1, read as the reverse complement.
CCCATGTCCAGGTGTGTCCTATCTCTCCTCATATGCTGCACTCAAGGAGACAAAGTGGGAAACGGGAGGGGGGGGCACTACGTATTTCAACCAGCGTGTGGGCCCTGCAGCGCCTTGCTCCACGCAGTACCGGGTTCCCTACCCGGGCTGCTGTTCTAGTTTGATGGCACGTGGGTGTCACAATGGGATTCCTCCTCCATGTGCGATACAGCACCCGCCTGATTCTGGGGTGTGTCATAGGTGCCCACCGGACGCCATCTTAGGGTCTAATGCGCTTTGCCCTGTAGCGTAATGCGGTCTGTTCGGTACTGTTCCTGGGTGGTAGTGACCTTCTACGTGTGATGTGTGGGTCTTCCCCTTCATGCGCTCCTTACCCCAGCACAGATCTGGTTATTCCCTTGTCTCCGTATGATCTCGATATGCGGGGGGAGGGGACTGGATGACAGGCTCAATGCTCGGTGGTGATGTCCCTCAAAGTCACTGCTAGCTTGCCCGCAGTTTTCACCCGCTCCGCCCGTCTTGGTCGTTACTGCGGGGTCTAACTTCGGGGCACTGTGCGCGTTTAAGCAGGAGCAGGGTCCCGGGTCCCGGCGGCCGCCATTTTAGGGTCAGGCGCGCCCCTCTTCTACTGCGGCAATCTGGATAAGGTGAGTCTTTCATGCAGTTTTTCTGACCTTTGTGCCGTGGCTTGGGGCTTCCTCTTCACAGTCGGCACCTCCCTACACGGGTCCGATGTTTAATCCAGCTTTATCGTTTTCGGGCTGGGAGGGAGTGGCTGGGCGACGAGCCCGGTTCGGTGCGTTCTTTTCCCTCGTTCCACCGTTGTTGCTAGGCTAACAGCTACTTGCCCATGTACCGGAGCTCACTCCTCATACCCCGGTTGCTGTTGCGGGGTCCGGCAACCAATTCTAGGGCTCAGCCGATCGGGAGCTCCGGGCGTCGATGGTCGCCATTTTGTTTTCAGGGTCATCACTGCATACGTCTCTTTTTCTGTCACAAGTCTTGGCATAAACTGAATGGGATGCCAAGGGTGTGACTCCTACAACGTTGGGACACAAAGAGATCCGATTTTCGGCCTTTCGGCACAGCGTTAATGGCGAGATTCGTGCCCGAGTACGGAGCCTCAGCTCAGCACGTCCCCCATCGTAGCCTGCTTTGCCACATCCCCGCACCTATGTCAGTATAATGTTGGCTACATCCCTTCCCCTCAAAGGTTTGCTAAAAAATGGATGGTCATTGATATCTGCATGCCAACGGGGGCTTTTTATGGTTCCAGTGAAATTACAGAGCGCCGGCTGCAATCTCGTGGTGGAGCTGATGCCCCCTAACAGCATGGGAGAGCTATTAAAAAGTTTCCGGATCCAGACTGAAGCCTGGGACATTCAAAAAATGAGGAATCTGTAGGTAGATATTCACCAGAAAAAGCATTATCGAAGGTAAGTAACTCGTTTTTGTGCACCTCAAACTGAGCTGAGCTGTCCCTAAAGATTGAGATTTCTGATAGACTTGTAGTCGCAGATTCTTCACCTTTTGAATATACCCCAAGCATCAGATTAGAGTCGGAAACTTTTCAGCAGTACCTCTGCGTGCTGGAAGGTGGCGCCATGTGGCACTGCACACACACTGTTCTGCTCTGGAAATGACGTGCAGAGCTTATATAGGTGCCACTCCTGCGCGATGACGTCAGTTCCTTCCTTTGCGCACCCCCAATACGGATCTAGAGCTCTCTTTGTGTCTCTCCCAGACGTTACCTCGTTCTTTTCTTTAGTTTGCAAAGGATGTCATCCCAAAAATGACAGGTTTCATGCCCTGTAGGGACTGTCAGATGTTTGTGATGGATCCCCATCAGGTGTACCTGGGGTCGAGCCACGACTCCAAGGCTTGCAGTGACTGTGCACTGATTTATCCGAACACCATCAGGGACCGCAAGGGGAGGCTTTACTTCGCAAAGCATATAAATACTTCCTGCTGGGAACGTTCCAAGTCCTGCTCTGGGTTCAAGGTTCAATTTTGTCCTGCTCCCGGAGTAGACTCCAGAGGCAGCTCTTCGTTGCGCTATAAATCTTCAGATAACCAAAAGAAACACAAGAAATTGAAGCAGAATTCCCCTTCCTCACACCCCTCAAATTTGCCGGAGTAGCCCCATGCTTCTCGATCTCGTCCGACTTCAGAGCTGATCCAGCAGAAGTCTACGTCATATTTGAATCCAAGGCACAACAGACGGATAGAATAAGGGCCCGTGATGCACATTTGGCCCTCACAGTCTTGACATGGCTTGAATCCAGATCGCCTCTGGCGACATACTGGAGAAAACTTCACCTTTTAAGATAAAGCAACTAAGAAATCATTGAATAACAATAATCCTCTTGAGGCAAGTTGAAGAGCTCCAGATTGCGTGTGGTGTGGAAAAAAGGGAGTGGACGTCAGCACGCCGACTGTGGCGCTTTATGGGTCCAGTAACGTCCCAGGGCACTGTGTGCGATCTAGTGATCTACTGGAGTGGAGCGCTATTGCAAAGTTTACGGATCTAGATTGACTGCTGGAATATTCAAAAGGTGAGGAATCTGTAAGTAGAGGTATCCATCAGAAATACACATTTTTAACACTAATTTCTCAAAAACTACTGAACAGATTTGTACCAAACCAAGCAAAGTACTTCCTTGAGTACAACTCTACTTTGATTAAATGTTTGTTGTATTTCTGTTCAGCAATGTGCTCTTTATTCTAAGTTAAAAATGAGAAAACTCATTTTTTGCTAAACATAACTACTGAAATGAAATTTAAATTTATAACGCGCGCTAATACCCGAGGGTGGCACAATCACTGCCTGTTTCCAGTGTAAAAAAATAATAATAATAAAAAAAAAATATATATATATATATAAACACCCACACATAAATATATGTATGTGCGTATATATACATTAGGTCTGAATTTCCATAGGAAATGATTTTTAAGGTTTGCTAATAATTTTGGCACTGTTGAACACGTTACTTACCTTCGAATTTCCCCAGGTGTCTTACTAGATCAGGAAGATTCTTCATAAGCAGTACCCCTGCGTGCCGGTAGGTGACGTCGATCGGCTCCACATGCATCGTCCGTGCCGGAAATGACATCCGCGGCACCTATATAGGCACCACCAAGGACCGCTGTCAGTTTCTTTTCACGACTTTCCATGCCAGAAGTATGGAGCCATGAAAAACACTGACCACTGGTGTGGAAAACTAGGGCCCTGAAAGGGATCAGCTCTGTCCCTAGAAATCAGTTTGCAGAGCTGGAAGGATGGATGGGTCTGTAAGGAATCTGTGGCTAGATATAGTCTCTACCAGTAACTTGTTTATATGATAGAGACTTCTAGCCACACATTACTTACCTTAGGATAGGTACCCAAGCAATACCATCCCCAGCGGTGGGTCCGCTGACCTATATCAAACAAGGAAGTCTTGCAGAACCGAACAGGCAAAATGCCCATCCCTATGGACCTGACTGTACAGGCAACAATGTTTGGTGAACGTGTGCAGGGAAGCCCACGTTGCTGCCTGCAGATAACCAGGTCCAGAACTCCACGGGCTAATGTGGTGGTCGTAGCTTAAGATCTTGTAGAATGAGCTCCCAAGCCTTAAGGAGGCTGCTTCTTGGTCAATGCGAAGCAGATTTTAATGAAGAGTACGACCCATCTGGAGATGGCCCAACCGTTCTTCGCACCAACATACCACACGAAACGTTGGTCCTCCTCCCGGAACTCTTGTGTGCGGTCAAGGTAGGACGGCAACGCTCTTTTTGGGTCCAGGCAGTGGCGTTTCTCCTCTTCTTCAGAGGAATGTGGAGGAGCATAAAAAGTAGGCAGTGTGATGGATTGGCCAACGTGAAATGGAGTGACCACTTTCAGGAGAAAAGAGGCTCTGGTGTGCAGCACCAGGTTGTCAGGATAGGTTGAGAGGTAAGGCGGCTTGGTTGACAAGGCCCCCAGCTTACCCACTCTTCAGGCAGGTGTAATAGCCACACAGAAAGATTTTTTAATCCTAAGAAGCTTGAGTGCACTATTATGGAGAGGCTCGAAAGGAGCACACATCAAGAATGTTAACACAAGATTAAGGTCCCACTGAGGCATGGTAAATAGTGAAGGAGGGAAAAGATGAACAAGACCTTTCAGAAACCTATGTACAATAGGCGATTTGAAAAGGGAGGGTGGGTCAGACAACCGGAAAAAGGCAGAAAGATAGCCCTTAAAAATGCCCAGAGCAGAGCTCTGAAGGACAAGGGAAAAAATGAAAAGCAGCACTTTGGAAAGGGGGGCAGAAAGGGGATCAATGTATTTTTCTGCACACCATGCCACAATTTATTTTCCAACGGCAGGCATATACCGTCTTGGTGGAGGGACGCCTGACTGCCGAGATGACATTGCAGACTTCTGGAGGAAGGTTGAAAGCTGTTGATTGCCGCCGCTCAATCTCAATGCCAGGAGGAGGAGACTGGACAGGTTCGGGTGGAGGACCTTCCCTTGCAGCTGGGACAGAAGATCCTCCTTGATCGGAGTATCGATGACCATGCTCAGTAGTTTGGATAAACCAGACTCTCCATGCCCCTTCTTGAGAACTCTGGGCAAGAGTGGTATGGGCGGAAAGGAGTACAGGAGGCCTGTACTCCACTCGAGATGAATAGCGTCTCCAAGGGAGAGCCGCCTTGGAAACTCCAGCACGCAAAATTGCTGACATTGCGTGTTCTCGGAGAAGGCAAACAGATTTAGCCAAGGCTCTCCCTACTGTAGAGAGAGACCTTGCACCACCTCCGGATGGAGACGCCATTCGTGATCTGCTAGGCATCAACAGCAGAGTTTACCCGCTCTGGTGTTCGAGTCCACCAATTGTGGAACCACCAGGGATATGCCCTGATGTTCCAGCCATGTCCAGAGACGCAGGGCCTCTTGATAAAGGGTCCTCGACCCCACCCCACCTTGTTTGTTGCAATTCCACATGGTGGTGGTGTTGTCTGTGAACACCTGCATTAGCCTTCCCTTGATGGAGGGTTGAAGAAACGTAGGATCTTTGTTTTATGGCTACCCCCACTTTTTGCTTGGTGTCAGTATGTTTTGACTGTAGTTTGCTGGGATCCTGCTAACCAGGACCCCAGCATTTGTGCTCTCTCTCCCCAAATGGCTTTGGTACCTCCAAAATTGACTACTGGTGTACCCTTATAAGTCTCTAGTATATGGTACTAAGGTACCCAGTGCATAGGTACACCTGGGGTCTCCCATGGGCTGCAGCATGTATTGTGCCACCCATGGGAGTCCACTTAAACTCTGACTACAGGCCTGCCATTGCAGCCTGTGTGAGATGGTCCTTGCACCTCTCACAACAGATACAAGTTTTCTTATATCTGAGCTCAATGCACTTAAAAGCTATAAGTCACCCCTATGGTATGCCCTTCAGTCCTGAGGTCAGGGCACTTGGTTATAAGTGTGAGGGTGCCCCTGCATGAGCAGGACACCCCTACTAACCCCGGAGACGATTCTCCAGGCTTTGTATGTGCGATAAGCTATTTTAAGAAATATAGTGGACATCAGTCATAACGAGATGTCTAACTCTATAATGGCTGCGCCGAACCTGGTCATGTTTGGTATCAAACATGTTGGAATCGACCCCAACACCGAATCCGGTGTTGAAGGTATGATCGCATGTACTGGGGGGCTTCTTAGAGGAGCCCCCTGTACTCCCAGTTACTGCCTTTCAGGGTCTAACAGCAAGCTAGTGCTGCTGCTGACCACTGACTCTGTTCTGCCCTCCTGCTGCTGAGCTGAGCTTGAGCAAGGGAAGGTAGATAAATAGGTTTCCTATCACAGGGAGGTGTGACCACCTCCCAGACAGAACTTAGTGTATTAAGCTAGTGTGGGGGCACTATCCAGCGCCACCAGACTGCACTGAAGGACACATTTTTATAAGATAAGAAGGAAGGTGCACCAGATCAAAGTCCATACGCTCCAAGTGTATCCAAAAAATATATCTTTATTGTAATTGCAGATTTAAAAGTTGAACATCAGCCAATGCGTTTCGTTCCAATCCTGGAACTTCATCAGGGCTCCAGCAGTTAAATCAAATCTTATGAAAAGCTTCTGTACTTTAGTTTCAATATATCCAGAATCAAACAATCAGACAGAGTAACCCAAGTCCGGCTCCTCAATATTGATGTCAAGTCAAATACAAAGATCTAATGTCCCATATTGCGGGTGGCCAATGTAGCGGCCAATACCTGGTCAAGGCAGGACAAAGATTCCTATTTCCCGGGTTTTCAAAAGGACACATTTGGTGCCCTCCTTGCATACATGGGTTTGAGCCAGTTCAGGAACCCTTGGTTCCCGCTCTGGCATGAAACTGGACAAAGGACAGTGGAGCATCCTCCCCTCTGTCCAGCCCCTCGTCCGGGAGGGATCCCAGAGTTGTTCCAACCCTTTCCTTGGGTATTTAAGGGCTCCCCGTGAGGGGGGGTCCTCAAATTCGTCATGGAACAAGACTCATCTCTGAAAACCAAGACACTCTTCGAGCGTCTGGACACCTGGACTTCGCTTGGCACCGAGACTGCACCAAGGAAGACTCCGGCTGCTCCTGGTTTCGCTGTTCTGCAAGTATTCTGCCTGGTCTGTATCTGTGCTTCTCTCAGGCACTCCAGGGACCTGTGGACATTAAGGACAACCGAAGTAATCTCCCTTGGAGTGAAGGAGTCACTCCAGTGCATCTGCAAGCACTGCATCAAAGCTGTCGCCCTACGGACCTCCTTAGGGTCAGCAACATAGGTGGTGATCTGTGGTTCCCCCGAGGCCTGACCTGTCTTCCCTGCAATTTGGAAGACAGTATCCCTTGTTGGAGCAGCTGGGTCCAAACCCCTGTGTACCGCGTCGACTTGTTGTTGCAAGGCATGTTGGCTCTGCACTCTGGAGATCTTCGGGCTACAAGAAGCTCCAGCCTATAGCATCTTATCCCTCGAAAAACAGCGTCCTCCCTGCATCTCCTGCATCGTTGGCCTCCATCTTTGGTGAGCTGCCTGGGGTCCTCTTGCGACTCCTGTGCCTTCGGCTAATGGGTCCCCTCAAGGGTGGTCTTCTGCTTTGGTGGGCTCCCCTGCTTGCTCAGGGCCTGCTCTGGCTCTCCTGTATGTGGAGAGTCCCTTGGATCCAGCTGGTCCCAGAGATTACATCTTTTCGACTTCCACATCAGTTGCCTCTACCAAGGCTTGTTAGAGTGTTCCCGCTGGACTCCAACCACCTGGACACCGACATCCGAAGTGGGACAGCTCATGCACGGCTCCTGGTCTTCCACAGCTTTGCTGGGTCCCCACAGCTGCAGCGACAAGGTCCTTGTGAACTCTTCTGAACTTCCTGACAAAGGTGGGCATTGAGCTTCCGTGCCTCCTGGTTACTTCTGAGTGGTATAGACTCTGTCCCCTCTGCTTGCAAGTTCACCTCTTCAAGAATCCACCCTTGGATTCCACCGGACGTCTTCACAGACTTCTTCAGAGGCCTTTCTTCCTGAGTCACCCATTATCGTCTACGAGTGGTTCCGGCTTCACTTCACCCCTATGCACCTGGTTCCCCTGGTGCAGGTAACCTGGTTCCTGGGACATCCACGGGTGGGGTGGCTCTTCAACCTTCCATCCTCCAAAGGGTTTCTTCGAGGTCCTCTGGGAAGGGTCTTTTTCTTTAAAAGAGCAACCGCGACTTCTCCATTGACTTCTATTGAACAAGCGTCCATGTTTCCACTCACAGCCTCCTTGGGGTTCCTGGGTACTTACCTTGGGTGGTTCCTGGTTCACCAAGCTCTTCTAAGTCCTTTGGTCCAAGTCCCGTTGCACAAGTTACTAACTTGTGTAACGATATATCTGTAAGAGACAGTAGTTAGTGACAGATTCTTTACCTTAGAATATCCCCAGATGTCAGACTGGATCCGGAAAGTTTTTGCGTAGCAGTACCCTTGCGCGCCGGTAGGCGGCGTCGTGCGGCTCCGCGTCCGTCGTCGGCGTCGGGAGCGCCGGGATGACGTCGCGGGCAGTACTTAGACGCCGCCCCTGCGCGCTGACGTCAGTTCTGTACACGACTTTCCGCGCCAGGAACGCAGAGCCATGCAAGAAGCTGACATAGGTGTCTGAAAAATACTAAGGCCCTGAAAGGGATGTCCTTAACCCTAGAAATCAGTTCGCAGAACGGGGAGGATGGGTGGGCGGTAAAGAATCTGTCACTAACTACTGTCTCTTACAGATATATCGTTACACAAGTTAGTAACTTGTGCATCTGAAAGAGACACGTTAGTGACAGATTCCTTACCTTAGAATAGATACCCCAGCAATACCAACCCCGGTGGTGGGTCTGCGAACAAAGATCAGACAAGGAAGTCCCGGAGGACAGAACGGCCAAAGAAGCCGTCCCTCCGGACCTGACTGTCAAGGCAGTAATGCTTTGTAAATGTGTGCAGCGAGGCCCACGTAGCTGCCTGACAGATATCCTGCAGCGGCACACCGCGGCCTAAAGCCGTGGTAGCAGCCGTTGCCCTGGTGGAATGGGCACGCAGCCCAACAGGAGGCTCCTTCCTAGCCAAAGAATAGCAGGCTTTGATACACAAGGTTACCCAGCGGGAGATGGTCCTCTTGTGCACCGCCCGACCTTTTTTGGCGCCCACGTAGCCAACAAAGAGCTGGTCATCCACCCGGAAGTGTTGTGTGCGGTTGATATAAAGGAAAGCGCACGTTTTGGGTCCAGACGGTGGAGCCTCTCTTCCTCTCTGGAAGGATGCGGAGGCAGAAAGAAGGTGGGCAAAGTGATGGTCTGCCCAATGTGGAAGGCAGTAACCACCTTTGGCAAGAAGGACGGACGCGTCCTAAGAACAACCTTGTCTGGATGGACAGACAGAAAGGGAGGTTTGCATGATAAAGCCTGGAGCTCACTCACCCGCCGAGCGGAGGTGATGGCCACCAGAAAGGCTGTCTTCAGAGTCAGAAGACGAAGAGGACAGTTATGTAGGGGCTCAAAGGGAGCGCACATGAGAAAAGTAAGAACCAAGTTCAAGTCCCACTGAGGCATCACAAACGGAACAGGAGGGAAGAGGTGTGTAATGCCTTTTAGGAACCTGTTAACAACAGGGGACTTGAAAAGGGAGGGCTGATTAGGAAGCCTGAGGAAGGCCGAAATGGCACAAAGATAGCCCTTGATGGTACCCAGGGCAGAACCCTGTTGGGCCAGTGAAAGGAGGAACAGAAGAACCTCAGAAAGAGGGGCAGAGAGGGGATTCACAGCCTTTGCTGTGCACCATGCCACAAACTTGTTCCACCTGCAGGCGTATACCACCTTAGTGGAGGGACGCCTGGCTGCCAGAATCACATCACAAACTTCGGGAGGCAAGTCGAAAGGAATCAACTGCCGCCGCTCAATCTCCACGCAAGCAGGTGGAGGCTGGACAGGTTCGGGTGGAGGACCGTCCCCTGCTGCTGCGACAGAAGATCCTCCCGAAGAGGCAGACGGATCGGGGATCGACGCTCATACTGAGTAGCTCGGGATACCAAACTCTTCGAGCCCAGTCCGGAGCCACAAGGATGACTTGGGCCCGGTCGCGCCGAATCTTCTTCAACACTCTGGGTAGAAGTGGTATAGGCGGAAAAGCGTACAACAGACCGCAACTCCACTCGCGACGAAAAGCGTCGCCGAGCGAGTGCCGCCTTGGAAATTCCAACGCGCAGAACTGATGACATTGCGCGTTCTCTTCGGTGGCGAATAGATCTAACCAAGGCTCTCCCCACTGCAGAAAGAGTCCTTGCGCCACTTCCGAGTGAAGACGCCATTCGTGATCCATCATGCACCTGCGGCTGAGTTCGTCCGCTCTGGCGTTCAGGGAACCTGCCAGGTGTTGAACCATCAGGAACATGCCCTGATGTTCCAGCCATGTCCACAGGCGCAGAGCCTCCTGACAGAGGGTCCACGACCCCACCCCGCCTTGTTTGTTGCAGTACCACATGGCGGTGGTGTTGTCTGTGAACACCTGCACTACCTTCCCTTTGACAGAGGGAAGGAATGCCTTGAGTGCAAGTCGGATCGCCCGGAGCTCCAGAAGGTTGATATGGAGCCGGGACTCCGCCGGAGACCAGAGGCCTCTGATCTCCGCCTCTCCCATGTGACCACCCCATCCCAGAAGGGACGCGTCCGTCACAACTGTGTGCTCTGGCTGGGGAAGGGAGAGGGATCTGCCCATGACCCATTGCTGGTTCGAGAGCCACCACTGCAACTGTTTTGCAGTCCCCTCCGAGATCTGGACGTGATCGGACAGGTTGCCCTGGTGCTGCGCCCACTGGAACTTCAGGTCCCACTGCAGAGCCCGCATATGCCATCTGGCATGATCGACCGGCAGGATGCAGGAGGCCATGAGGCCCAGCAGCCTCAGGGTCATCCGTACCGAAACGCAGGATAAAGGCTGAAAGATAGGAATCATAGCCTGAATATCCCGGACTCGCCGTTCGGGAGGATAGGCCCGAAACTGCGTCGTGTCCAGAACTGCTCCGATGAAAAGGAGCTGTGGAGAAGGAATCAGATGCGACTTCGGCACATTGATGGAGAACCCCAGCGAGTGCAGGAGTTCGGCCGTAGTCTGGAGGTGGGAGACGACTGCCTGGGACGAGCCCGCCTTCAGCAGCCAGTCGTCGAGGTAGGGGAAGACTGCAACCCCTGCCCGGCGCAGATGAGCTGCGACCACCGCCATCACTTTCGTGAACACCCGAGGGGCACTTGTAAGGCCAAAGGGGAGCACGGTGAACTGAAAATGCTCGAGGCCTACCGTGAACCGCAGGTAACGCCGGTGGGCCGGCAGGACGGGGATGTGAAAATAAGCGTCCTGCAAGTCCAACGCTACCAACCAGTCTCCAGGGTCGAGGGCAGTCAAGACCTGAGCTAGGGTGAGCATCTTGAACTTCTCCTTCCGGAGGAAGCGATTGACGTTCCGGAGGTCCAAGATAGGACGCATGTCCTCCTTGTCCTTTTGGGCACCAGAAAGTAGTGGGAGTAGCAACCACGTCCTACTTCTGGGGTCGGAACATGCTCGATGGCCCTCTTGGCCAAGAGGGCCGTGACTTCCTTCTGCAGAAGCACCAAGTGATCCCCTGACATGCGGTGGAATTGAGGTGGCATGGCTGGGGGGGTGGTCTCGAAGGGGAGGGAGTAGCCCCTTCGGACAATGTCCAAGACCCACCTGTCCGAGGTGATGGCACGCCAGTGGTGAAGGTGATGGCGGACCCTGCCCCCTACTGGCGTGCTGTGCACCTGAAAGGAAGGACTAGGAGGGCTTGGAGGCCGCAGACTGGGCGGAGTTGGTGGCCTGACCCGCACGCTGGTTGCCCGACCCACCACGGCGGAAGCCACGTCCTCGCGAAGACGCTTGCTGCGTGGGCCGGTGGCTGGGCAGCGGACGTGACTGGGTGCCCCTTCCGTGGCCACGAAAGGGGCGAAAAGCAGAGGTTAGCGGAGGGCGCACAACAGAAAGGCCCAGGGACTTGGCAGTAGCCCGTGAGTCCTTAAAACGCTCCAGAGCATGGTCTGCTTTGGAACCAAAAAGTCCGACTCCATCAAAGGGCATGTCCATGAGTGTATTCTGGACATCACCTGAGAAACCAGTTGTTCTCAGCCAGGCGTGGCGACGCAGCGCCACCGTCGTTGCAAGCGATCTGCCCAGCGAGTCGGCGGTATCAAGGCCACAACGTATGATGAACTTTGCCGCATCCCTACCTTCCGCAACGGTGCGGGTAAGTAGTGTCTGCACCTCCTCAGAACACATGGAGCAAAACGGCCGCCACCGAATCCCACAGAGAGTGGGAATTTCGGCCCAAAAGGCAAGCGGTGTTCACGGACCGCAAGCCAGCACTGGAGGAAGAAAAGGCCTTCTTCCCAAATTGATCCAGGCGTTTGGATTCCCTATCCGGAGGGGCAGTAGGGAAGGCGGTTTGGGAGGCAGAGGCTTGGACAACCAAGCTCTCGGGGGTGGGATGTTGGGAGAGAAACAAGGGGTCGCCCGGAGCAGGGCGATGGCGTCGGGCCCCGTTCCTATCCACAGGAGCCCCTGTGGTGGGCTTGGACCAGGTGCCCAAAAGAACGTCAGACAGTGCATCATTAAACGGCAGCAATGGCTCCGAGGAGGTAGCTGCCGGCTGAAGCACTTCCGTCAGGAGGTTAGTCCTGACAGCCACAGTAGGCAATTGGAGGTGCAAGGCTCCAGCTGCTCTACGCAACACCGTTGCGAAATTTGCTCCCTCCTCCGTAGCCACGGGAGGAGACAGCATGCCAGTGTCAGGGGAAGTGTCTAGACCACTGGCATCCCCAAGTTCCTCTGCCCAGTCCTGATCATACTCACACTGCTGTGTGAGAGGGTCTTCCGACCCCTCCCAGCTCTCCTGGTCCTCCTCTGGCTCAAAATATGGAGGAGGAGGGACATCTGGGACCCAAGGTCTCATCGGCGCCGGGGCCGGCGTCGAGCGACGTCGGTCCGGCTCCATGTCCGGAACCGGAGAGAACCGGGGAACGACGCCGCCCGGAGCCCCGGGCAGCGTCAGGAACGGCACCGGGGACATCGGCGCCGGTGGAGGCGTGGTTAGGTCAACCGGCGTCGATCGGGGTTGCGGTACCACCGGAGCCGGGATCGAGGCCGGAGCCGAGGCCGGGATCAAGGCTGGCGGGACGGGCGACGCCGGAACCGGAGTCGTTGGCGACGCCGGAGCAACCCCATCAGGGCCCGCGGGGCCCGAAGGCGCACCGGAGGGACCTTGAGGCCCGAAGAGGCGGGCCATGGCCGACAGGAATTCCTGTATTTGGGCCGGAGTCGCACCCGAACCCGGAAAGGACGGGTAAGGCGGGGGCGGCTCCACAGGCACGCCAGGGGCCGCGGGGACGGTGCCAACAGGGGCCTCAGCCGAGTCGCGAGACCGGCGAGGCGAAGTCTTAGAGCGATGATGCTTCTTAGACTTTTTGTGCTTCGACTTACCCGAGGAGTGCGAAGACTTGGACTCCGACGACCGGCGGGGGCTCCGCGACCGGCCCCTCGACCTCTCACGGGACCGGGGCTTGGTGCGGCGCGGAGCCGACTGCCGGACCTCGATGAGCTTTCGAGACCGCTCTCGCAAAGCCTTCGGGTGTAAGGCCCGGCAGTCAGGGCACGACTTCGTGTCGTGGTCTCGGCCGAGACAGTAGAGACACTCTAAGTGCGGGTCTGTGATCGACATCATTCGACCACAGACGTCGCATGGCTTGAAGCCGGGCATCCCTACCGACACCTAGGAGTCGAGAAGACTCGAAAAGAAACAGTGAAAAAATCACCCAAAAATTTGGTCAAAAATTGACTAGGGCACTGCTCTTCCCGGATCTGCGCTTACTGGCGCGGAAAAAGAAGAACTGACGTCAGCGTGCAGGGGCGGCGTCTGAGTACTGCCCGCGACGTCATCCCGGCGCTCCCGACGCCGACGACGGAGCCGCACGACGCCGCCTACCGGCGCGCAAGGGTACTGCTACGCAAAAACTTTCCGGATCCAGTCTGACGCCTGGGGATATTCTAAGGTAAGGAATCTGTCACTAACGTGTCTCTTTCAGATATCCTTTGCAGTTCGCATTCCACTTATTTAGTATATGGTTTAGTCTGCTCCAGGAGACCAGTGTATATTTGTGCTACTTACCTAATTATTGATATCTCCGGGTAGGAGTATACCACGTGATAGTGATTGTGTAATAAATATACTTATTTTTCATAAACACTGTGTGGTTCTTTCTCATTTTATCTACACTATTGATTAAATGTGGTAAAACAAGCTGCTTTACACTCCTTCAAGATAAGCCTGAAGGCCGCTTGCCACAGCTACCTATTTGAGAGATTTAAGGTTATCAAAGACCACTAAACTCACCATAAGGGTTGCCTGGATTAGTGCAAGGTGCATCACTCCTTTACGTGTTCACCATATACTAAGCCAGCCTCCTACAAGGGTTGAAAGGCTTTCAATGCCAGTCGGATGGCACAAAGCTCCAGCAGGTTGATGTGGAGTCCGGATTTCGCCGGAGACCAGAGTCCTCTAATCTCCTCCTCTCCCAGATGGCCACCCCATCCCAGGAGTGACGCATCTGTCACTACTGCGAGATATGGTTGGGGGAGGGAGAGGGGGTTGCCTCTGACCCAATCGAGGTTAGTTAGCCACCACTGCAGATCTTTCGCAGTTTCCTCTGAGATCTGGACCATGTTGGAGAGGTTCCCCATATTCTGTGCCCATTGGACGTTCAGGTGCCACTGCAAAGCCTGCATATGCAATCGGGCATGAGTTACCAGCAGGATGCAGGAGGCCATGAGTCCTAACAACCTCAGAGTCTGCTCACCAAAATCCAGGATAGAGGCTGAAACATCAGTATCATAGCCTGAATATCCTGGACTCGCCGCTCGGGAGGATTAGCCCAAAACGGCACTGTGTCCAGAACAGCTCTGATGAAAGGGAGCATCTGAGAGGGAGTGAGGTGGGACTTCAGCAAGCTAATAGTGAACCCCAGCGAGTGAAGGAGGTTTGCCGCAGTCTGGAGGTGGGAGACGACAGTCTGGAACGAGCCCGCCTTTAACGGTCAGTTGCCGAGATAGGGGAAGACTGGCACCCCTGATCTCCGCAGGTAAACTGCAACCACCACCATCACCATGGTGAACACCCAACAGGTGCTGGTAAGGCCAAAAGGGAGCATGGTGAACTGAAAATGCTCCTGACCTACTGTAAACCGCAGGTAACGCTGGTTGTCAGGCACGATGGGAATGTGGAAATAAGCGTCCTACAAGTCCAACGCTACAATCCAGTCTCCTGGGACCAGAGCAGACAGGACCTGAGCTAACGTGAGCATTTTGAACTTCTCCTCTTGAGGAAGTAATTAAGGGGCTGCAGGTCTAGAATAGGAAGAAGGCCTCCGTCCTTTTTGGGAACCAGAAAGTAGCAGAAATAGCAACCACAACCTACTCCTGTCAGTGGCACCCTCTCTATGGCTAGCTTGGCCAAGAGAGTCGTGACTTCCTTGCGGAGAAGGGACAGATGATCCTCCGTCATCCGGTCGTGAGATGGTGACATGGAGGGAAGGGTTATCACGAAGGTGAGGGAGTGGCCCCTTCGGCTGATTTGCAAAACCCATCTATCTCATGTGGTTGAACACCAGTGCACCAACTGGATGCCCATGCTGGTACGAGTGCAGATTAGGAGGGTTTGGAGGCTGCAGATGTTGGGGGTAGTGGACAGACAAGACCGCTGGTTGCCTGACCCACGAGGTCTGTGAGTACCGTGCCCTCGGCCACGCAAAAGGCTGGGGAGTATGCGATGCGCTGCTCTGTGGTTGGGAGGGAATTGGCACAGTTCGAAGCCCCGGATTGGGGGTGACGTGAGGTCACAGAAAGGCCCAAGGACCTGGACGTAGCCAGACTGTCCTTGAAGAGCACCAGGGTCGAATCCGCCTTTTCTCAGAAGAGACAGATGCCATCAAAGGACATGTCCATAAGAGAGGATTGGACATCCCCTGAAAAGCCAATCGTCCTCAACCAGGCGTGGTGCCTCAAGACCACAGTCGACAAAACCGCTCAGCCTAGTGCGTCGGTCATGTCAAGTCAATAACGGATAGTGAACTTTGCTGCATCTCTCCCATCGGCAACAGCCTCAGAGAGTATAGTCCAGGCCTCCTATGGGACCTGTGCAGCACTTACGCAGACCATGGGAGTAACGTCCCAAAAGGCATACGGTGTTCACGGACTGAACTGCCAGGCTGGTGGAAGAAAACATCTTCCCCAAAGAGTCCAGCCTCTTGGATTACACATCTGGGGGATAGTCAGCAAATGTACCAGGATTTACATGTGATGTAGAGGCTTGGACCACCAAGCTCTCCGGGGTAGGGTGTTGGGTGAGGAAGTTTGGGTCCCCTGGGGTGAGGTGGTGGCGGCGGGCGATCGTCCTATTCAAAGGAGCCCCTGTGTTGGGTTTGGACCAGGTCCCCAACAGGACGTCAGTGAGGGCCTCTTTGAACGGGAGTAAAGGTTTGGATGAGGAGACTCCGGGATGCAGCACCTTCATCAAGATGTTGGTTTTGACTGCCACAAAGGGCAGCTGAAGGTTAAGGACCTCAGCCGCCCACCGCACAACCACTGCACATGAGGCTCCCTCCTCCGCAGCCATGGTAGGTAAAGAAAGCATACCAGTATCTGGAGAGGTATCCCGGTCACAAGATTCACCCAGTTCCTCACACCAGTCCATATTAGGGTCTTCTGCGTATGGCCGGTACACTTCAGGGTTCAGTGACCCCTCCCATTCCTCCCCGTGTCCTAGCCAATGGGAATGGGGCTCAGGCTCCGATCTGAGAATGAAAGGTCCTGGAGGCGTCAGGCAACACCCATCCGGCTCCGTGTCGGAGTCGAGGATCACAATGGGGATGGCGTTGGGGGCGTCGGCATCGGGACCGAAGCTGGTTCGGATTCAGGAATGGATCTCTAGGAGCCAGTGCCTGAGCCACCAGCACAGAACTAGATGGGGCCCCTTCCGACCCGGGGGGAGTGGGGCCCAAAGACACGTCAACAAGGTTGGGCAGCCCAAATATGAGGCGCATGGACTTATAAAACTCCTTCAGGTGGGCGGAAGTCGCTCCAGCTCCCAGAAAATCAGGGAGGCGCAGATTCGGCCCAGGCTCCGAGGAACCAGGCCTCGAAAGCCTATGCTCCCTCGTCGCATCGCCCGCTGGACGAGGAGAAGTCGAAGACCGCTTTGACTTCTTATTCTTCTTTTTGTGCCTCTTACCTGAATGTCCTGAGGACTTGGAGAGGGACGATGACTACTTTGAGCTCTGCAAACGATCCCGGGACCTTCCCCTTGACTGGGGCCTTGATTTTCAAAGAGTCGCATGCTGGGCCTCAATGAGCTTCAGGGACCGCTCCCTCAAAGCCTTCCGGTTCATGGCCCGGAAATCGGAGCACGACATAGTAGTGGCTCCAGGCACCACAGACAGACAAGGTGCGGGTCTGTCACAGACATCGGCCGGTGACACGCTCCACAGGGCTGAAAACCTGTCTTCCTGGATGACATTCCTACCACACCACGGGGAAAACCTCAAAAACTCTCGACAAAACGGCAAAAAATCCAGTTAACAAATTACAGAAGGGTAGCTCTTCTCTCGAATCAGCGCTTGTTGGTGACGTAAGAACAGAACGGATGTCAGCACACCAAGGTGGCACCTATATAGGTGCAGCAGATGTCACTTCCTGTGCAGACAACAAACACAGAGGCGATCAACGCCACCTACCGGCACACTGAGGTACTACTCACGAAAAATTCTTTCAGATCCAGTCTGATGCCTGGGGAAATTCTATGGTAAGGAATCTGAGGCTAGAAGTCTCTATCAGATATAAAAGAATCAGAGGACAAAACGCACTCATGCTGCACATAGATCAATGTGAATTGCACAGAGCAGTTCTATTTGACAGAATATGAGCTATTGCCGGAAAGCAGGACGACGGCATGCTGATCCATGGCAGTGTTCCATGGGACTGCAGTCCGAAGGCTGGGCATCTTTGGGCAAAGGTTGTTCAAAAGAGGCCCCTGGATGAGGACACAGACGATTGGGTGCACTCCTCTGAGCCTGCTGAGTCGGGTGCTAAACTTTGAGATTCTACTGCATTTTGCTGTGCCAGATAGGTGGTCAGAGGCCCCCAGAATTCTTTGGGGCGTGATTGTGTTTTCATGAGTTTCCAATAGGCCGTGAGGTACTCCTTGCAGTATGTTGCATCATGCAACCGGTCTTTGATCTGAGGGGCTGGGTGCCTGCCCCAATGCATGGCTACCCTATGCTTAGCTAGAAGAAGCAGCAGCCTTGCGGTCAGTTATGTAGCTTCAGAGGTATCTCCTTCACAGCCCAGAAGGGCAAATAGGGGCGACTGTTGCGGGCAGTGACCCGTAATCGAAGTTATAACTTTATAACCATCTGACCAGAATACCGCTGTATCAGGACAGTTACAAGCAAGATGTAAGAACGTGGGCAATGCTTACCACAAACACCATGCCTTGTCCATGAGTACCAGTATATACAGTAGAACCAGTGTGCAATATATTCGGTGTAGAAAGGTAAAGTGGATTCATCCGAGTCTATATTTGGGAAGGAGTGCACCGGATTGAGCACAGCAATACCACCATTGTTGTGCCGTGAGAGGAGGGGACGTGTCACCCTCCCAGGCGTTCTGAGCCCCCGGGACAGTCACTGAGGCCTTCTCTTGCATTGTGGCATAGAGGCAGGTGATAAGCCTCTGTGACGAAGACTGTGTGAGGAGGATGTCCAGCACATGCAATGTTGGGGGGTTTCAGGTAGGAACTGTGTAAGGTGCACAATTATGTGCGGAGTTGGTGGCACAGTAGAATATACAGCAGTGTGTGCGAGGGGTCTTCTACAATGCTGTGTAAATCGGTGACCTTCTCCTCTGGGTAAAGGTCTCCAGATAGCTAGAGCTCCAAGCAACGAGGTCGACAGTAGGCCTCCTTATCTTGCATCACTCGGAGGAAAGGGTGTAAGGGGGATGGGAATATTAAGAAACAAGAAGAAGAAATTGGAAAGGATGACCATCTTAGCAATGGTAATTCTGCCGGCCTCAGATAAGTGAGCTAGGACCAGACTGGGATTCGTTCCTCCAACCAGTCCATTGTATTTGCGATAGTTCGCCCTCCAGAGCTTATCTAGATCCCTGCTGAGCCAGACCCCTACATAGAGGACCGGTTCCGTCACCCATTTGAGCAGGTATTCTGAGTCAAACTAGTCTGTCACTGAGGTGAGTCAGAAGACAAGGGATTGGGACAAGTTGAATGAAATCCCGGAGTGCCTGCTGAAGCGAATCACCTCTCGTATGATCGGGGAATATTTGTCTATTGGTCGCAGACGTAGAGGGTCATGTCATCCACATACAGGGACACCAAAATTCTCTTGGACTGAAGGATAAGCTAATTCCAAGGGGAGCTAGGCGCTGGAAGAAATACGGCCATTCCAGGGAATGAAACACCTTGGTGGCGGGGGGTGCTAGTGTGCCGGCTGCAAGATGGCCGCCACATAGTGAGGCTCTGCAGGCTGGAAGGCTAATCCATCAATTATCCTGCAGTCCGGGGGCCCATCGGCGCTTGTAAAAACGTGCATGTGCTCTTAATTCGCAGCAGCTGCCGCCACATACCTGTCTGCTGCATGTTGGTGATCTCCTGGGCTGATCTGAGGCACTGACTCAACAGCTGCTAGGCGGACGAAAATGGCGGCCCCGGCCTGAGTGGAGCGCGCTCCGGTGCCTGATTCGGAGGGGTCCGCGCTGCCCCGGCGCCCCGGCTGCAATCTGCGGTGGCCAGTCCTGTGGTGGGAGCGACTGGAGCCCGGAGTGAGCCCCTTGCTTCATAGAAAACCGCCTGCCAGCGGGCTCCGCTGCGGGCCTGAGAGACGCGCTTCCCGGAGAGGCCTGCGACGAGGACTGCCTCCTTCACTCTTCAGCCTGCGCAGGTGAGGAGAGATCGGCTGGGATTTCGCCCGGCGGGGGGGGGGGAGGGCCTGCTGAGACTGCCGCGAGGTGACCAGAGCAATCCTGGTGGCCTGGGAGGCGCGCATCATGCTGGGGAGCCCGCCCCTGACCTGGCCCGGCTGGGCCTACTCCCCAGATACCGAATGAGGGGTGAACTGCCATGACCTGCTGTGAGGCCGCGGAGACCCAGTGTGGCCCATTGGAGCTGTGGTGTGCGAGGAGCTGAGGAGACGGGGCCGGGGGGCCTAGAATTGCCTGCGCCTCGGGCTGACGGCCGGGTGGGACGAGATAGACCGGGACTAGTAGCTGATGTACACTGGATGTCGGGGCCCCGCCGTCCCCACACAGGCCGGCCCTGCTGACTTTTCTGCTCCTTGTCTGGCTGCCCCCTGGGGCCCCTCTTCGTCGCTTGCCCCCCCTCTGGATATCTGTTGGACCCTACCCGTGCCTGGAGGGTCTGGGTGCGTGGCACCCCTGGGAACTGTACCTGACCAGGCCTGCCTGCTGCCGGGACCCCGCTGACTTTCCACGTGGGCGCCTGTGGGTAGGTGGGGGCGGGCGTTGATCTGTTGGGCGACCCCTGCCACAATAATCTGGAGAGGGGGATCCAGTAGGACTCTGAGGGCACCTTCCTGCTGCCGAATTGCCCCCCTGCTGTTCCCCATCGCCCTTGCTCCTCAACCTGCCATCTCTTGGTGCTGCGTGTTCGGGGGCGTGGAACGGCGTACCTATCCAGTCGGGCGCTTCGGGGCTGGCTGTCCCAGGAGAGGGCGAACAACGCATTGGTAGCGACTGCTGATGAGGGTGAACGGTCCGAGGCAAGCCCCCCCGCTTCAAGCAACCTACTCATCGCTCACTAGAGGACATTTGTAGGCCTCAACTGCGGTGCATTGACTCTGTATGTGGCGGGCCAGGCCCATTGGCCACGAGACTTATCTGTGCTGAGCGCTTTACTGTGCCCACCCTGGGACCGAACGGATCCGCACAGGAGACAACACTCTCTGATTGCTCGACAAGTCAGCCTGCCATGGGTAAGACGGACGCGAGGCAACCTAAACTCTCATTTGAGCAGCGGAAAACGCAGAGAGGAACCACCCCGTCGATGGAAGACCCCGGTGCAGTGACCATGGATGCCGCTTCCGCCCCCGAGCCCAACATCCGTGAGATTTTTGCTGATTTGAAACATTCCTTATCCGCCATCGACCTGAAGATTGACTCGATGTCGGATCGTCTGGATCGGCTCCGAGACAAGGTGTTGAGTCACGATAAGCGCCTCGCGGAGGTCGAACAGCGGACATCCGCACTGGAGGATGAGGGCGTGGCAGCCCGGGAAAAGCTGCTCCGTATGGAGAAAGTGCTGGAGGTAATCAGAAGAAAAATTAAGACCTCGAAGCGCAGTCCCGGCGCAACAATCTGCGCATTCTCGGAATCCGGAAACAACTGTTATGACCCGAGTGGAGGACTTCGTTGAAGAAATGTTGTGATCCTTCTTTGGCGATGCCCTAGCCGCTATGTGCATTGTGGAGCTCGCCCACAGGTCCCTCAGCCTGAGGCCCCCCCTGGGGCCCTGGCCCGCCCCATCATTGCGCAACTCTTAAACTATAGGGACCGCGACACAGTGCTGCGAAAGGCTCGGGATCAGCACGACCTCAGATATCAGGGCAACTCGGTCTCCTTTTTTCCCCGATTTCACCTTGTCTGTTCAGGCTGCCTGCCGCGAATTCGTGCCTGTCAAGAGACTGCTGCAGCAACAGGATATCAAGTATTCCTTGCTTTACCTTGCGAAGCTTCGAATCTTCCACTCTGGTAAGACATCCTTCTTCACAGATCCCAAACTTGCTGCCAAGTTTGCACGTTCCCCCAAGCGTGCGAGACCGGAGGGTCCCGCGAATGGGGATCAAGTGGTGGAAGAGCCCCTCAATGAAAATGACTGAGTCAGTTTGGAAGTGCTGGGATATGCGCACCCGTCTCTGGAGACTCTCATACCCGGCAGCACTGGCACATACCCCGGACCTTGTGGGTCTGGAGACCCTATGAGCGCTTGAGACAACCGGTACTGGAATGGGCTACCTGACTGCTCGGTTACATAGCCCTTTTGGGCCCTTTTTCCAGCCACCCGACTCTTTGTTGTTGGGTTACGTCAAGCCCCCTGTCGCTACCCTCTGGGATGAGTCCCATGTTCCATTTTGCTGTTGGCCTTGTACGCTTGGGGTAGATGCTCTCCAGCCATGTTGAGAGGCTGTAGTGGGTGGGGGGTGGGGTGTTTGGGTGGTGGGTGAATTGTTTGCAATGGGTTGTTTTTCTTCTTGTATGCCTCTTCTTTCCTCTTCCTTCTTCCTTCCCCTCCCCCTCTTTGGTCCGGAGTGCACTATTGCTGGTCCCTGCTCTTCAATTGGCGCGCATGTTTGCATGGGGATGGAGGGATGACTGTAACTTCTGATGGGGTTTACGCCGTCAAAGTTGTAACCTAGAACGTGAGGGGTCTGAATGATGGCAGAAAGATGCGATTGGTAGCGGCACTCCTCAACCGGTATGGGGTGGACATCTGCTTTTTGAAGGAGCAGCATCTCATGGATACCAGCTGTTCGCACTTGAGGGCGGGGTGGATGGGCGAAAAGTTCATAGCGGGTTACTCCAATTATGCTAGGGGCACAGCTATTATCCTCAAAAAAGGCCTCCCTTGGCACACGCGCACTGCGAGATGCGATCCCCAAGGGCGTTATATGATGGTAGCGGGGGTCCTGGCAGGCCGTCCGGTTAGACTCATATGTGTATATGGCCCTAATACAGACGACCCCCAATTTTTCAGTGAGGTGTGGCGGTTAGCGGACTCCTTAGGCCCCGGGGCGGTTCTCTGGGGAGGTGACTTTAATGTAATTCTCATCCCAGACCTTGACAGATCGAGCGGTTCTCGCCGGCCTCACCCCCGTGCAGCGGCGCAACTTCGGACCCTTATGGACGACCACGATCTGATAGATATTTGGCATCGCACTCACCAGCATGGCCGGGAGGGTACCTGCACATCCTCTGCGGGCCCCACTTGGTCTCGAATTGATTATTGGCTTGTCTCCCGTGATGCGGACACTTGAGTAAGACACTGTACTCATCTCGCCCGAACGCTCTCGGACCATGCCCCAGTCCTTTTAGAATTTCAACTGCCGGATGTACCGACTAGAGCCTTCACCTGGAGACTCCCTGCTGGAGCTCTTCGGGATCAGGTATTCCGGGAGGAAGTCGGGTCCGCCATACAGGTCTACTTTGATACTAATGTCGGCTCGGTGAGCTCCCCATCCCTGTTATGGGAAGCGTTTAAGGTCATCAGGGGGAAATGTATCACCACGCAGACGGGCTTTTTGCATTCATTGAGGAATGATCTGCGGCGGCTCGAAAGGGAGATACGCTTGCTCGAGTCGGGATTTTTCACGTCAAGTCAGCTTACGGTTCTCGTGCAGATTAAGGCCAAGATAGTGGAGTTCGAGGAGGTAGCGCACAGAGAAACACATTACTTGGGTCGTGAAGCGCACGCCCGCCAGTACGGCGAAGGCGACCGGGCCGGCAAAACCCTGGCGGGTCTCCTTAAAAAACCATGGGCAAACGATTACATTAGCGAGCTTCGCACGGACGAGGGTACGGTCGTGGCCGGGCAGGCACCAGTTCAAGCTGAAATGGTCAAATATTACTCTTTGCTATATGCTGCGCGACAGTTGGAGGCTCTCCCTGACCTGCTTCCCTTCTTTGACTCCTTAGAATTAGTATGGCTCAGCGATGCGCAACGGAAGTATCTGGACGAGCCTTACACGGAAAAGGAGGTGAGTAGGGTAATCCGAGCCATGCCGGGGGACAAGGCGCCGGGACTGGACGGATTGACCCCTGTTTCTACAACGAGTTTGCCCCGCTTCTTTTACCCCACCTCCTCAACATGTATGAGGGCTCACTTGAACAAGGCGTCCTCCCTCCATCCCTTCGCGAAGCGCTGATAGTGACCATTCTTAAGCCGGACAAGGATCCGCTCCTCTGTGACTCTTACAGGCCACTATCGATGATCAATGTGGATAATAAGATCCTTGCTAAGTTATTAGCTACGCGGCTACTTCCGCTGCTCCCCACGATACTCAGGCCAGACCAATGCGGCTTCGTGCCTGGCCGGAGCACTGCTCACAACTTCCGCACTTTCTTTGCGGTAATGCAGGGGGTGGATCCCTCCCTCCCTGCCGCCGTCGTATTTCTGGACGCGACTAAGGCGTTTGATACGCTAGAGTAGCCTTATCTGTTCTCGCTACTGACCCGTATTGGCGTGAGACCTGCTTTTCTCCAAAAGATCGCACTACTATACACTTCTCCGGCTGCTAGGTTGCGGGTTAATGGTGCAATATCTCCCCCGATTGCGGTAGCCAGAGGTACGAGGTAGGGGTGCCCGCTATCACCCCTCCTCTTTGCTGTAGCAATGGAGCCTTTGGCGGCCAGACTGCGGCAGCATCACGCCCAGAGGGGGCTCGACTTCACGCCTAGGGTTATTTTGAAGTCCATGTATGCGGACGATGTGACTCTTTATGTTAATCACCCTGAGACCAATCTTGACCCCCTTATACGGGAAATCACCACATTTGGGAGGCTGTCTGGCGTTGACGTCAACTGGGGGAAGATGGTGGTTTTTACCAAAGTTCCTTTACGTTTTTGTGAATCTCCCACTCCCCCTCACCTCCAAATTCAAGAGGAGGCTGCGTTCAAACCTGATCTCCCTCGCATGGGCGGGTGGGGAACCTCGGGTAACCTTGGCAGCCCTCACGCTCCCGTTTGAGCAGGGGGGCTTGGGGGCGCCCGACATGGAACTGTATCATAGCTGCGCGCAGGCCCAATTTGGGTTCCACTGGATCTACCCGACCCTTTTCATGGCTCATACTGCTCCTAAAAGCGATCAAGCGGACCCGGTTCCACTCCACATGGTACTGTTCCGCGCGCAGCGCCGCCCGCGGGCTGGGATTGACACTGTAGGATGTACGGTTTGGGCGTGGCAGCAGCTCTGCCGCAGAGCACGTTTGGATGCCATGTTCGCATCGTCGGTCCCGCTCACTAGGCACCCAGCGCTGCCTTTCACGACTGAGGCGGGGGTCTGCCAGCGTTTGCGCAAGCTCCAGATACATACACTTGGATATGCTTTCCCGGAAGGCGTTTTTATTGACCTAGACGCTGCATTAGGAGAGGACCACACTGGACTCCTTGAGAGGATGACCTACTTCCAATTGCGGGCTGCGCTTCGAGCCCAATATCCCTCGTTCCAGATTGCGCCCCCAACGTTCCAAGTCCTGGAAGCATTCTTGACTAATCCTTCGCCCCGCAAACTCATCTCACGTATATACTCTGGCATGCAGCGCGAGTCCCCAGTTTGCGTGCTCCCCGCTCAGCGCGAATGGGAGGCATGCCTGGGTACTCCGTATGGGGAAGGGGTCTGGGCCTACTGTTGCGCACAATCAAAAGACATGTCACCCAATTATAGATTGCGGCTAATTCATTTTAAATTCCTGCATCAGTTATATAGGACTCCTGTGTGGCTGCGCAAAGCAGGATTGGGTGCGGATGCGAGGTGTGTGCGGTGTGGAATGCCCGAGGCCTCCTTCATGCACCTGGCCTGGGAGTGTTTGGACATAGCTAACTATTGGACCTGCGTTTTTGAGGCGCTGAGCGAAATGTTGTAATACAGGTTGGAGCGCTCCCCACTTCTTGATCTGCTAGGTTATGTCAAGGACCTCCCGTCAGACATCAGGAGACTGGCTGCCATGATGCTGCTGCTGTTGGCCAAGAGGCGGGTGTCTATATGCTGGGGTCGAAAGCGTAAACCGTGTAGGGATAACTGGCTTAGAGACGCTGCTTTCTGCCATAACCAATTGTCAGAATTCTGGGAACTTATGCCGACACAGTCACGCCCTCATGACATCTGGCAACCACTTCAAAGTTTCCTGCAGCTCCACTCTGCTGACCGTGCAGATGCCCCGCTGCCTGTGGTGTGAACGGCCATAACGCTGCATGATCCATAGGTCGGAATACTCCCCCCCCCGCACTCGACCAGAGAGACACCTCTACTCCCCCTTTTTTTTTCTCTTCCCCTGCCCTCCCCAGTCCCCCCATGTGCCTGTTCTTCCCCCCTCTGTACTTCGCTCTCGACCCCCCTTGTCTACTCTATCTTCTTTCTTTTGGCTGAGCGGCGACTGCTGCTCTCTGAGATGATACACCAGCTAGCAGGAAATATGGGCAACCACAGAATGTTAAATGTATGGCCGAATTACCAAATTCGTGAATTGCTGGTTGTAAAATTGATTGTATACGATTGATGCCTTATCTTTTCTATGATTCTTTAATGTCTCCCCTCCCGGGGCAGCCTGTCGCAGCTTTGTATTTGCCAAAATCCATAAATAAAGTTAAAAAAAAACAAAAAACACCTTGGTGGCAGCAAGGCCGCGGCTCTAACTGGGGGTCTATGGCGTGAATGAGAGAAAACACTGTATAGAGATTATGTGCTGTGGAGCGCCCGGAAATGAAGCCTGACTGGTCAGGCCAGTTCATGTCCGGCAGGCGACTCGCTATCAGTTTTGACAATATTTTGTTATCGATGTTAATCATAGATAGCGATTGGCAAGAGTCACAGCTGTTAGCTGGCTAATCACGCTTCAATATGGAGATAATGACTGCTTCACGCAAGGAGGGCAGTAATGTGCAGTGATAGGGATTCTTCGTACATCATCAGTAGGTGAGGGGCAAGAAGTGAAGCATATTTCTTATAAAAAGATGTCATGAAGCCGTCTAGGCCAGGTGTTTGTCGCTAGGCAGGCTTTGTATGACCTGGATATGTCCTCTACTGTGAATGGCACATCAAGGTATCAACGGTGCGCATCCTCCAGCCAAAGGAGTTAAAAAGTTTTGAAGCGTTTAGAGCGGCTGCATCTGGGGTCGATTTAGCACAGTAATTGTCTGTGTAAAAGGCTGTCATAACCCAGATAATCTCGTCTGGACGCATGTGAGTGGAGTGTTGGTCATCAGTGAGTTCTATGATGTAATCAATTACCCAGGGCTTACATAGAAGCCTCACCAGGATCTTCCCAGGCCTATCTCCCTCACCATAACGTCTGTCACTAGCCTCTCTGTCTTGATAATGTGTCTGCTGCCTTTTATTCAGTCAATTTCTCTCTGATCCTGCCAGCAGCTGAAGGAACACCGGTCTCAAAGTAAAGGCGTTCTGATTATCGGAGGTCGGTTTCCAGTTGGGTCAAGTGAGCCTGTAGTGTCTTTGGTATACCTGACTATTTAGCGATGCAGGCCCGCAGATGACCACCTTGAATGTTTCCCACAATGTGGACGGGGAATTCACAGAGCGTTTGTTCTGATTAAAATATTCAATTTTTTCTGTACAAATCTCATTGCTGAGTTTCGGAGTGCATGAGGTGGTAGTCTCCACAAGAAACCCTTGGGATGGACATGGTGGAATGAGAGCTCCAGAAGAACTGGGGCGAAATCTGACAGAGTTCTCGGAAGATGGGTGACAGCGGTTGTCCAGTTGAGTACATCCTGTGTGACCAACCAATAGTTGATTCTTGACCAGGTGTTGTTGGTGGAGGTTATACAGGTTTGGGTGCATCAATCGCCATATGTCATGGAGATCATTATCTTGCATGAGGGTATGTAGTTGGGATGTAGCTTTAAGATGAGGGTGTCTGGAGTCGCTTGCTCTGTCCGCTAACTGGTCTAGCATGACACTGAACCCCCCATTTTACAGCCCCTGGTCCCATGCTGGCAATTAAGTGCCAGATTTCTGCTAAGAATTCAGGGCTGTCAATGTTGGGGCTGTATATCGAGGCCAACGTGACAAGGAGGCCATGTATTAGTACAAATCTGCCCTGTCTATCACAAAATGTATGGTGGGTACGTCATAGCACCCCTTTGCGGAGGAGTATGGTTGTGCCTTGGGTATCACTGGAGTATAGTGAAGCATGGATTTCGGCCACCCATCCTGCCCGAATACGGGTCCAAGTCGACTCAGTCAAATGGAGCTCTTGGAGGAAGCATATACATATTAGATGGCGGGTAAGATATGCATGTACAAGATGTGCTTTGCGCCGGTTGTTGAGTCCACGGACGATCCAAGAGAGGCATCTAACGGTCTTCATCCAGTAACATGTGAGTATTAGACTTATATGTCATGTACCGGGGTTGCAAAATACTTGTGCACAAGAAATCAGGAGAAGAGTGTCTGTAGTGTGCCTTGCAGTGCGCCCTAATCAGAACAGAAAGAAAACCAAACACTACTTGCCCACCTCCCACTTCAACGCCCCAAACTGGTTTAAGAACTCTATCCCCCCCACTCTAATAACCTCTCAACAATCATATAACTTACTGGGATACATCCCTTGGAGTTGCTTGAAGCCAGGCATACATTCCAGATGGTGTCCGTTGGGTGGCTGAGAAAAGGGATCATAGGTCAGCAGCGGCGAGGGTGGTTAGGCCATCACGTCCGACCCGAGGAGTCCACAGAGCGCACACGGGGAGAGTGTTAACAGGCCTCAAGCAAATGTTGTCTGACTGAAATAGGCAAATCCCGCTCATGCCATCTGCATATGCTGCTAGGTGATGTAGATGGGATAACAGTACAGTGGCAAGGTGAACACTCACCCCTGCAGCTCGCTGTTTGATGGAGTTCTGAGACTCCTGTCTCACCCGCACTGGTCAAAAGAGCTCTAGGGGGCAAGGTCGTGCAACCAGGATAGATGTGATTGGCAAAATGGAGGCCACCCTCATCGATAGGTGCTATAAGGCTCTGAGTCATTATAGGGTCAGTTGCGGACAGTCGCTGGGGCCCTGCCTCACGCCGGCACCGACTGGGGCCATGAGAAGGCCCAACTCCTGTCCGGTGCCCCTCTTGCTGCGAACAATGCCCATCTCACTCAGGCCTCCTGTGTTATCATTGCAGAGTAAGACCAGGTGGTTGCCTCAAGGGTACAATTCTACTTCTGGGTCTCGCCAATCCTCCACGTGATGGAGGGGCACGAGAAGGCTCCCCAGCCAGCTGGTGCCATGGGAGGGCAGGTGATGTTGCGCAGGTCCAGATCTCCCACGCAGGTCCCATGCCCATGGCATCCGGTCCTAGCCAATGCCTGGCGTTAAAGAATGCAGCTGCCAGGCCTCGACATGCAGAGCTTGCAGGGGGGCTGATCCCTCTGACATCTCCCCCGCTGGCCACAGATGTCTCACCCCTATGGCGAGGCTGGGGCCCCCAGTGCCCGTCCGATTGCACTAAGGCTCCCCACGCCGTCCTGCACCTCATGGCCCGAATGTCCACCTCACCCGCCGCAGTGGTTGTGGCTTTGCCCGAATCAGTCTCACACCGAACCGATGGCCCCAATCAGAGGCTCAGAAACTGTCCAGATTCAGCAGTGAGCTCACAGTAGCGGGGCAATGGCCGGATCCCACAGGCCACGCTTTAGGCCTGCTCTACCCACTCACTATCACACAGGCTGCAGCGCGGGGCACGGCAATGATTTTCCATAGCAATGGGCTCCAATTGCTCAAAGAGTCAATTAGACGGCAGCTTGCACCAATTCGTCACAGAGAGCGAGTTAAGGATGGAGGAGTTGCCCTCTTGCTGTAGAGATTTTTTCAGGATTAATTCTACGGCAGGCTGAGCCTCACTACGCGATGGCCATCTTGCAGCCAGGCTCTCAAGCTCTCCTGATGTGACATCATTGATGACAAAACTGTGCAGCATGGCAGGGGCGGGAGTTATAGTCAACCTACGGCACAAGTTATAGTCACTTGAGATACACTGAACTGGTGAATTTCAGTGTTATTTTAGTTTAAAACTTTACGTTGCGGGGCGTGGCCAAGCAGCGATCCATGATGGCCGCGTAGAGTAGAGCTCCGCCGCCCGACCCTTCCCAAACACCTATCCGGCACATAGATCCGTGTCCTCCGAGAGGGGATCCCTGCATAGGAACACCAGCGGTTACCACCCCGCCCGCTCCGGCTTGTGTCAGACGCCTGGCACCAAAGTTACGGGGGCGGAAGTGGTGAGGCCTACCGTCCAGCCAGAAGCCGGGACACACAGTGCGGCGAGAGGCCCGGGAACGGCCCAGGCGGGTCGGGGACTTTTCGCGGCGTGAGGCCCGGGATACATCATCGCTGCAGAGAGACTGCGACTCACCCCAAACAAATCGGGACCCCGCCATAACTCGCAGGCAAGTGGGGCCGGGATAGAAACTTCATTCAGCAGGAAAGGCCCAGGCACAGTCCTGTCCTGCGCGTTAGGGGTGCAGTCGGCGAGCGGCAGGGCTGCAACGCGAGGGCCGGTGGCTCACCATCCCGCTCCCCCCCCACGAATTGCGACGAAGCCAGACACTGGACCCTGAGCGGGGAGACCCACTGTGTTGGGATTACAGGCATACCACCGACAGGACCTAGGGAGAGCTACGGTAGTGTGGGCAGTGGGGAAGGCACCCCCCCCCCCCTGGCAGACAGAAAGCGTACAAGGCGACCCAGGAGAGAAGACGCTCCAGGCCTGGGGAGGCTTAAGTCCCACTCCTGAAACCAGAACATACATTTGCAGCCCCACCACACAGAGTGGAGCTCCCGGCGGGATCTCAGAGCCTGTGTTGGCTCTCCCTCCACCTGACCTATTGGGGCCAGCGGGACCACTGCTTCGCCGGCTGGCGGAAGACAGCCTGAGGCCCAGACAGCCGACTCTCCAGAGTGATCGGGGAAGGCCTGCTCAGTGGCGTAATGGATCGGAGTAAAGGCCCTGGGACCCGGGGGCCCAGAGGGACGCAAACTAACAAACTGGACCGCTACACTGTCCCCAAAGACACGCACCAGAGCCGACTATCCGGAGGAGCCTCCCAGAGTGGCCTGGGCGAAGAAGAGCAGGAATTATCATTAAAAGACGTCATGGACGCGATCACTGGAGTTAAAACCTCCCTGGAACATAAAATGGACACCATGGCTATTGAAGTGAACCTCATCAGGGCGGATCTGGGAAAACTGAACGAGAAGGTGAAGCAGGTGGAGATCACCGCCACGAGCCTCGTCGGAGATGTCGCCCAACTCCAAGGAGAAGTCCGCGAATTACAAACCTCGCGTAACATCACTGACCTAAAACTGGACGACTACGAAGGCCGCATGCGGCGCAACAACCTCCGCATCCTGGGTGTTCCAGAGAAATCGGAGGGGCAATCCCCTGACCTATTCGTGGAGGACCTCATCCTGACACATCTTCAGCCCAAAGGCCTCAGTAAGTTCTTTGTCATCGAACGGGCACATAGGGTCCCGGGCGGCCGTCCTCGGCCGGGCGCGCCCCGCGGCCAATGTTGGCCAGAGTTCTAAACTTCCGGGACAGGGATGTCGTCCTACAGAACGCCAGGGCGCGGGCCCCCTCCGCTACGAAAACGCAGACATAACCTTTTTCCCGGATTTCACACAGAGGGTGCAGACGCAGAGGAGGTCGTTCCTCTCCGTAAAAAAGTGCTTAGAGACAGAGGACTGAAATATGCGATGCTCTTTCCAGCACGTCTTCGGGTCGAGGCGGATGGACGGGCCTGGTTTTTCGAGCAGCCCGAGGCTGCAGCTGACTGGATCGAGCGCCGTGGAATGCGGAGCCCAGGCGGCCATGTCCGAAGTGGGAGTGAGGACACGCGCCCTGTCTGAAGAGAGGGCTGTATCGCCATGCATCTTTGCACGGAATATGTTGGGCCTGTTGTGGGGTGGGTTGTGGGTGGGTATTCTCTCTCTCTGAGCCTTCGTGGCTGTGGACCCTCTTAGACTTGGCACACTCGTGCAAGGAGGATGTACACTTGACTTGTGGGGGACAGGGAGGCGGAGCGCTTTATTTCCCCCTTTTCTTCTACTCTTAGTTCATTTCAAGGGCGACAGGCACTCTGCAAGTTTTCGATGGGCAGTTCTAGGCCCAGAGTGCAGGGCAGCGGGGTGGGGGGTTGTTGGGAGGGAATGTTTTGTTTGGTTTTTGTTGTGTTTGTTGTATCAGCATCATTAGTAGTACCGCCTCAGGAGGGGGCCGAGACACACGCTGCTACCCCTGTAGAAAGAGTAGAGATATCTTTTAATCAATTATGGCTGCACGGAGAGACGTAGGAATCAAATTGTTAAGCTGGAATGTCAACGGGTTAGGGGACAAGATAAAACGTAGTGTTGTTCTCCAGTACATCAAACGTCAGGCCCCCGACATTGTATTACTCCAAGAAACCCATCTCATTGGCAATACATGCAAGGCACTACATAGAGGAGGCTACATAATGTTGGCCCATGCGGGATTCACCTCCAGCTCAAGAGGGGTGGGTATTATGATGAAGAAATCCTTTCCTCTGGTGGTAAGCGCAACCTGGGCAGACGATCGGGGACGATACATTGGAGTCACGGGAACATGGGCGGGACACCCCATCACACTCCTTTCGGTTTATGTACCACCTGGCCTGCAGGCCGCCACCTTTAGGGACTTAGGAACTATATTGCTAGTTATTCCAGAAAGTCTGTTAATCTTGGGAGGGGACTTAAACTCAGTAGTCTCGGGCGCGCTAGATCGTTATCCCCCCCGTACATTGAGCCCCACCTCCAGTTGGCTTCCGGAATTTCTCGAGACCATGGGGTTGGTGGATAGCTGGCGGACCTATCACCCAAACACAATGCAGTACACCTTTCACTCGGGGGCGCACGGGAGCCTCTCACGTATCGACTACTTTCTAGTTCCCGCATCTCAGATTGCACACATCCATGAGACTAGACATCTGGCCAGGGGTATCTCCGACCACTCTCCGGTTTGGCTTCACATGGTTCTTGATTATAAGCAAGTGGGAAGGGTGGCCCCCATCAACCCGTGGTATTTTAGAGATCCCAAAATTCGCAAAGCGCTCCTTGCAGCCATAGATAATTACTTTATTGACAATGAGGGATCAGTGGATTCCCCGCAGACGCTGTGGGAAGCCTTTAAGACGGTGATCCGGGGCCA
Source organism: Calotriton arnoldi (assembly GCA_963921515.1). Taxonomy (NCBI): domain Eukaryota; kingdom Metazoa; phylum Chordata; class Amphibia; order Caudata; family Salamandridae; genus Calotriton; species Calotriton arnoldi. Next base: position 1,811,647 of record CAWUFW010002281.1, on the reverse strand, counting down.
GGCCCTATCCCTAATCTCGGGCAAGAAAAAGGACCACCACAGAGAGATAGTGGCCATGGAGGCGGAGATTGGCCACTTAGAAACTGACCTGGACTCGGAGGTCACACCCGATAAACTCCACTATCTACGGCTCCGGCAGCAGGAGTACAGAGCGCTGGCGACCGACCAGGCGCGGGCCTTGGGTAGAGCTGCGCAGGGACGGTTATATGAGGTGGGAGATAAAGCTGGGAAATTGCTAGCATGGCTAGACAAGAGAGAATGGGCAGACCGCCTAGTACCAGAACTCCAAGGGGAGGGAGGTAGCCCCCTCACAGATCCTCAAGACATTGTAGATAAATTTGCTGCCCACTTCTGTGCGGTCTACTCTTCAACTACTTCCTATTCTGTAGAGGACTCCCGCCAGATGATCGCTGACATAACGCTGCCCAAGGTCTCAGCTGATGACCGTGACTTTTTAGATAGTGACATATCCAACGACGAAATAGCGAAGGCAATAAGGTCCATTAGATCAGGAAAGGCCTCAGGCCCCAACGGGCTTCCGGTCGAATTATATAAACTTAAACCGGACGGGCTGGCCCCACATCTCAGGGCTATGTACGAGGACTCAAGGGAGAGAGGGCTCCTGCCGATAGATCAGAGAACGGCCACTATTATCACCATCCATAAAGAGGGGAAACCGAGAACTGACTGTGGGTCATACAGACCAATTTCCCTCCTGAATGCAGAGCCCAAGATTTTGGCCAAACTTCTGGCCAACCGCCTGATCACAGTGATCGAAACCCTGGTCCATCCAGACCAATCTGGTTTCATTCCGCATCGCAACACTGCACTTAATTTGCGTAGGGTGCATGGGGTACTCGGCAGAGCGACCTCACTTTTAGAACCAGCTGTAATAGTCTCCCTCGATGCCACCATGGCATTCGATACCATTGAATGGTCGTATCTTTGGGCAGTTCTGGAGAAGTTGGGGTTTGGCCCGAAATATATTCAATGGGTTCAGCTTCTGTATGCTAAACCGTTGGCACAAGTAGTAGTCAATAACAAAAAATCGGATACCTTTGAGCTGGGTCGGGGGACCCGGCAGGGCTGTCCGTTGTCTCCTCTCCTGTTTGCCCTGGCCCTGGAGCCGCTGGCGGCCTGGATACGTAGAGACCCGAGGATTCGGGGCATGCGCTGGTCCTCGGAGTGGGAGGACCGCATCTCGCTCTACGCAGATGATATCCTGCTCTATCTGACTTCTCCGAGGCGGTCCCTGAATGTGGTCCTGGATATCCTGGCCGTCTTCGGCAGGTACTCCGGATACTCCATTAACTGGAGTAAATCCCTGTGGTTCGTTTTGGCTGGAACACCGCCTATCCCACCGAAGGGTTGCCCCATTCAAATTCGTGCAGACGGCTTCAAGTATTTGGGGATTTTTCTCACCCTAGACCCGTCGCTCCGCTACTCCCAGAACCTACTTCCCCCTTTGACTAGGTTGCGTAAGGACATAATCAGCTGGAAGTCGCTCCCGCTTTCCCTACTGGGAAAAGCGGCACTTTTAAAATGATGTCTTTGCCCCGGTTTTTATACGCCCTGCAGAACTCCTTGGATCCGGTCCCAGCGTCCTACTTTAGAGAGATAGAGGGCCTTCAGCGGGACCTGTTGTGGAGTGGACGGCCGCGTATTGCCCTAAGCAAGCTCACCTTAAATTGGTATGACGGGGGCATTAGCCTCCCCGATATCAAGAAGTATTATTGGGCGGCACATCTTGCTGCCATTAATCATGGCACCTACCTACGTCCCGGAGATCCAGGCCATAACATGGATAGATGGCTCCTTTCGGGTGGGAACTATAACAGAGCCCTTTACTCCAAACCACACCGATTCCAACTCACAGGCCCCACCAAACACTCGGTCCATGTTTGGCACACTGCCACTAAATGCCTTGGCTGGAATCGCAGGCTCACACTTGCTACCCCGTTATGGGACTCGGAACAGCTAGGTAGCTTGTGGAAAAGCAAAGGGTTTGACAAATGGGATCTCATAGGTCTCTCGCGTGTAGGGGATCTGTGGGACAAATCAGATATCAAGTCATTCGCTACCCTGCAACAGCAATTCGATCTAGCTGACTCTGAAATTTTCCGTTATACGCAGGTCCGACATGCCCTGCGCTCCCATATACAGCGTGGTACCGCCCCTCCAGAGTCGTCCCCATTGGAGGACCGCGTCTTGGACGGCCACATCCCTGACAGCACTATCTCATTGATATATAAAAAGCTGATCAACAGCATGCCAGACCCTCTCCAGTCGCTTCGGGAGAAATGGTCCGGGGACGGAATCGAGATAGACGATGAGGACTGGCAAGAGGCCGTTTCCTCGCCCAGAGTAGTGGCAATACCCGCGCGCCTACGCCTGGTCCAACTTAAAATACTCCATAGGATTTACGTGACCGGACCGCAGCTGGTACGGATGGGAAGAACAGATGGGGGGACTGTAGACGGGGCTGTGGCCAGATGGGTACTTTTATACATATAATTTGGGAATGTGACAAAATTCAGCCCTACTGGCGTAAAATACATGATATCACCAACACAGTGTTAACAACACAACTTAGCCCAGATGCTCGTAGATGTTTGTTGAACATATGGGAACCAACGGATCTGAATGTCTATTTAACGCAATGGGTCACTTTGGGACTTATGCTCGCTAAGAGAAATATTGCTCAGCTGTGGGGGCGTCTCAACCTCCAACGGTGGGTGACTGGAAGAAAGCTCTGGATTGGGCAATGTTCAGGGAAAAGACAGTGTATGTTGCCCGGGGCTGCCCTAAAAAATGGACCCGTGTATGGGGCCTGTGGAACTCCTATCGTGGAGACATATGTCAACCGCCCCTCTCCCCTGACAGTGATGACCTCCCTTTGCCCTAAACCCTCCAAGTATTTTGCTGTATTAATTGATTTTGCCTATTGTCTCCATGTGGCGTGCTCTTCTGCTTCCTATGTAATGTACTTGATATGCTGATATTGATTAATAAAAAAAAGTTTTACAAAAAAAAAAAAAAAACTTTACGTTGCCACTGAAATTTTAATCTTACTATAAAGTTACTTTAACCTTTGTTTTTTCAGTATATATACACACACACACACACATCCCCCCAGAACAGGGGTGATAGAGCATCTCTTGTGTTCATCCTGCACTTCTCATGGAAAAGCAGTTTTACTTTTGCCACGTTTGATGAACCTGCATAAACCTTTCACCTACGTAATACAATTGACTTTATTCCAGTATCTTGTGCTTCACACCATTTGGTCAAGTGAGGTAATGATATATAGGGTAGTCCTAAAACACAAAGTGTCTGTAACTGTAGTGGTGATCATTGTCCCTACTGGCGTCCATTAGATGACGATGTGGTGGTGGAAGCACCCTCTTATAGTCAAAGGTTTCATATATCCCTTCTGAATCTTTACTTGAGTAATGAGGCGAGTACTCATTCTCTGCAGGGTGTTCATCCTCAGCGCAGTATATAATGGACATCTAGCCGCGCAGATACCATATGCAATATCTGAGGTTTGGTTTGGTTCGGACATCAACCGTTTTGGTGGGAAGGCTAACAGGGTGTCTGAGAGGGCAGATTTTTACACCATTGTTGCACTGAGTGCTCTGAAGCTTTTGTCGATGCCTTGTCATGGTAAGTTGAGATATATTCCTTTCTGGGGGCACTACTGGGTGTGACAAGTGATTGAGTTAATTTATAAAAAAGCAAACAGCTACTTTGGGAACAAAGGTGGAAAATACTATACGAGCTTCAAGAACTCAGCTGAAAAACTCTACACCTGATTTCAAGAAAGGGGGATGCTGGCCTCAATGGGTAATTTGGAGGGATCAGCAAATTAGGATGTTATTGGAAAATAGGAAGTTCTTTAAGTTTTGTTATGATTGGAGCAGAAAGCTGAAGGAAGAGCATTCTAGGTGTTTCTTCCCACTACAGATAGAGAGCAGTCCCCATTCTAGCCTTAAGTAATTTGGAGATCATCACCTAATAAGCATGTCATGATCTTAAGTTGCATGTTGGTAAGTACACTGCGGGTCTAGGTAAAAATGCTGGTTGTGTTTATAAGAAGTTTGTGACATAAGCAAAGAGCTTTAAATTGAAACTTTTTCAGAACAGGGAGCCAAAGAAGTTTACCCAGTTCTTTAGACATGGAAGAGGCTCTTTTCAGACCCAGTACTAATCATGCTGCTTCATTTTGAAGCAGTTGAAGTTTGTGCAAGAGATACTAGGCTTGCACCATATCCTCTCTTGCCAAGAACGGGATGAAGGGGAGGATTTCCTAATAATCCTCAGGAGCATAAAATCTGTTTTGCAAGTAATGTTAATTTGCTCGTTGAAGGAGAAGTCGGAGTTCATCCAAATTCCCAAGTCCTGAGCCTGAACAGATAGTGTAGGTAAAGGGATGAATGAATCAGGCTACCATTCTTGGGTCCAAGATGAATCGGGACCAAAGACCACCACCTCTATGTTTTTTGGAAAAAGATAATTTTGAAGGACCTTGAATTTTGTCAGATAACCCCTGGATTCTCTATAATTCATACAGGTTAATGTGAACACTGGTGTTTTACTGCAGGTTATCAAATTGCAGTCATTAAAATACTTTATTTTTAAACTTCACAGTGTGTTCCAAATTCTGGATGTTGAAACAATCGCACAAGTCCCACTGACAGCCAGAAAGGACTTCTTTCTAGTGGACTGATGACCTCACCTCATTGTATATCTTCGCATAAGGATCACGTTGGTGGCCATGCTTATGAAAGTTTTGAGGACTTGTTCTACTGGATTTGATTACCTCACTGTGTTATGTAATCTCACATCAGGATCACACTGGCAGCCATCTTTAAGAAAGTTTCTCACATCGCGTTTTATCCTGATGCAAATTCACATTGCGCTTCCATCCTGAAGCTATTGTAAAATAGGCATACCTGTGAGCTTGAAAACAAAGGAGTTTGTTCCGTACACATGGTGGAGATTTTCCACAGAGCAATAGAGTTTTCAAGTTCAGGGAAGAATTTCCCTCGTACATCTAAAGATTGAAGCCACTATTGCACACTATGAACACTATCTGTTGTAGAGAAAGGTTGGCGATCTATTTAAACTTATCTTACAACTGACAAACAATTGTATTATTGTCTTATCTCGAGTTGGGAGAACTATATTTTTTATGGCGGTGGTCTCATGTTACAACATTCGGTTCTACATGTTTTCACAAATCTTATCCTGCATAATTACTTTAGCTTTTTGTTTCAGCCATTTATTTTAGACCACTGTGTTAGCCTATTTTATTTGTTATTTTCAATTTTCAACCCTTGTTTCCTTGGCTAGGTGAAAAAATATATTCGAGTCGTATCTTATAGCAGTTGGTCAGGAAACTTTTTGTAGGACCAGAAACAATGTGTTTTGCTACACGTTAGGTGAGGAAAGCAGGAATATTTGAGAGTTTAGACAAAATCAACATTGGTAATGGGAATGAAGAGGTCTGGACCATCAATGACTTGTCAGTGAAGATGATGGAATAACATTTTGGAATGCCAATTATTGTATAACTGACTTTTCCCGTCAGCAAGGTAAATCTGAGAAAGTCATTAACTATAATACTTCCCTAAGGAATATGGTGAAGACGTGAATTTGGTGAGCTTACATAGTCCCTAATTAGAGACAAGTTAGTACGTTGTACAAATAATCCAATAGTGGAAGTAAAATTCCTGTCGAAAAAATCCTGACCTCAAAGGTCAGAGACTAGAGCACACATCTGATTAGGTGAGATAAATCTGTAAAGAATAATTTTGATTTGCAGAAGTAATAAGTGTAGGAACTTCCAGTAGAGAAGATGTGGTTGTAATTGAAAAGAAACCAATCAGAGAGGCCACAACTACATCTAGTATCCTCAAAGTCAGGTGTTATATATGCGGTAGTATTATGCATTCTGCAAATAGCCCTCACTGTTTTCCAGAAAATATTCTTCCAGGAAGTGTGGGAAGAGAGGGGATTATGCCGGAGTGTGTACTAACTTTCCTGACCATGAGAGGGAGGATGATGGGGTTGTGCAGCGAGTTGAGGATCTACAAGCCAGAGTGAAGAATGTGTATTAAATGCAAATGATTTCAAACATATACCGGATGATTGCGATGTGGGGAAACTTGAAATGCTGGAGTGTAAAGCGTTAACCGGGGGTAAACAAATTCATAGTTTTGGCTGATTTTGGTTTGCCATACACTTTGGTGGGAGCCAGAGTTTGGAATGCTGTGTTTGGGAAAGACAATATCGTATTCCATGATCCTGACAATAATCCTTTTGGGTATGGAGGCTCCTCGACTGATGTGATAGGTTACATGTTAATCAATTTTAAAGGCAGGTAAGCCAAAGGCAATGTACATGTGGTTAAAATGGGAGACAATGTATTAGGGTAGAGGTATCAAGATGATCTAGCTATCACATTGAATCCCAGTTCTCCTGATCAAGTGCTTATCGTTGCTAGCGTGCGTAAGGAGGAAGACATTTTTACCAAATTCCCTGGAGCTTTTAGAGATAGTGTAGGCCAGTTAAAAGGAATGGAACATCACACAGTCTTGAAAAATAGGGTTCGACCAGTGGTTCACAAGATTCTCAAAGCCCCCTACCTTATGTTGGGGCCTTTAAATAGAGAGTTGGATAGATTGAAGAAATCCGATGTAATTGAGGAGACTGAAACTTTGGAGTGGTTCATGCCTTTGTTTTGGCTCCCAAAGATGGAAGAAAAAACGTAAGGTTTTGTATTGAGCTCCGTGATCTCAACAAGACTATGTGGGTTGATCTTTTGTTGCATCACTTGAAGCGTTTAGATTTGTAAACTTGCCTTTCAAGTTAGCGTCAGCAGCGGCTTGTTTTCAATGTATTATGATGAAAGTTTTAGGTGGGGATCAAACAAGTAAATGTTTCCCAGGTTGACATCCTGGTTTCTGTATTATATAAATGTGATCATGATTTTCGGATACAAGTTTTATAAAGGTTGCAGGACAATAAATTTGTTTTGTAGAGGGAGAAGTGCCATTTCTTACATTGGGCACACCATTTCCAGTGAGGGCATAAGTCCTAAGAATTAGCTGGCTACATTTAATGTGGAATCTCCTAATCCAGGGAACAAGGATGAAGTGCACTCTTTCCTTGGTCTTGCCAAGTACTCATTAAATTAATTGCGACTTTGTTTCATTCTACTAGGCAATTATTGACAAAACTTGACAAATTTGAATGGACAACAGAGTTACAAGATGTTGAAGAGGTAAAGTCAGAGACATTTTGATGTCTTTAAGAAAACAGTATTCACAACTGACACCAGTCTTAAGGCCTTGGGAGCAGTATTAGCCCAAGTGGAAAATGGTGAAGACAAGGTAGTGGCATTAGTTTCCAGGGCATTAAGAGGTGCTGAGCGGGAACTATTCTGTGGTGTTAAGGGAAGCACTTGCATGGGGGAATACAACATTTTACATTCTATCCAGGGAATTTGCCTCTTGAAGTCAAAACTGATCATCGGCCTCTAGTTAATCTATTTATATGTAAGGGAGGTGAGGGAAAGCCACTCCACAGATTTGCAGGTGGATGAATGCTGTTAGAATTTGAATTTATTAAAAGTGTTCTGGCCCACAATGAAAAGCATGGCTGTCTTTCACACAAAAGACAATTTTATACACATTAAAGGACCAAACATTTAAGATAAAAACACTATTAAATGATGTAAAGCATAAAACTCATTATATACAAAAATGTTAGAAGGCCAATGTAAAACATTGAGTTATTGGTTAAGGGGTGGGAGCCCCTCTCAAACAACAACCACAATCCTGGTCAGGGTGAAGGACAAATGTCACAAAATTAACCTGTGCTTAACCCTCTCATAGATTGGCACAAAAGCAGTCAGGTTTAACTCAGAGGTAAGTGTGAAGTATTTTTGGAGCACACAAACAGTAATACAGTGAAAACACAACACAAGAATAATCCCAAACCAATTTAGAAAAATAAAGTATGTTTTAATAAATACGATACCAGAATGACAAAAATCCAATCAGTGGAAACCGGAGATATTCAACATCAAAGTCTTAAGTAGATATAGCATGTGAACACAACAAGGCACTACTCGCAGTGATCTGATCATGCTAGAGCAGGGGAAAGTCACAGGTTCAAGCCAACGGGACTAGAGCACCGGCCGGATACTGGGACCAGGTTAGTCCCGCTGCAGAAGTTACCTTCTCAAAGTTCAGCGCTAACAATTCCGTTCACGGTGGAGGCGACCGCAACGAGCAGGGAGAGCGTCAAGGATGGTCTTCGCTGAAGTGCAAAGTTCCGGTTGGGCGTTGCAGATGGTCGTTGCTGGAGCTTCGGGTTGGTGGTCACCGTGGGCTGTCCTTGCTGTATCGTGATTTTGCATTGCTGGCCATTGCTGTATCAGGAAGGGTCGGGTTCACAGGAGAGGGCAGAATCTTGGGGCAAATGGACACGTTTGCCATTGTGAAGACACCAAAACTACAGGATTTCACCTTTTTTCCTAGAAGGAGCTTAACTGATGCCAGACAATGGTACATGACCTGGAGAATCACCTCTTAGGGAGCAGAAACTCAATCCAGCAGAGGCCATTGGGGCTCAGGCAGGTCTAAGTTGCAGGTCCAGGCAAATCCAGTGCAGCAAGTCAGCTGGACAGCTGCAGGGAGGCCTCTGGAGCTTTTTGTGTCCATGTAGCTCAGATAGGAGGGCAGCCAACTAACCCTGGAGTCACTCAGGTTAGACTGGGATTAAGGGAGCAAGTCAATTCCCCCTTATCAGACAGCAGGGTAGTCCTCTTGGTGGGAGGCAGGCAGTCCTTCTTCTGTAATGTCCACAGGTCCAGGAGTGTACTAAAGAGTGGCTCTGGAGGTCCAATATTTATACCTGGTGCCAGCGTTTGAAGTTGGGGATTGCCTATACTACCCTCACATCTGGTGTGGAAAGTTCTTCTCTTCCAGTCAGGCTGGAGGCAAGCCCTTTGAAGTGTAAGGCAAGGCACATCCTATCCACACCTAATCTCCTTTGTGTCACTGTCTGGGAGGAATACACAAACCCCAACTGCAGAGCCATTTACAGTAATTTGACCCAGGACACTGGCAGAAGGCACAAATGGTTAGTACAAAAATTACAACTTTCTAAAAGTGTTATTTTCAGACTTGTGACTTAAAATCAGACTTTACCATTTTAAATTACAATTCATCTGAGTCTAAACGATACATCTCTATCTGCTCCCAATTCAAAGTTAGAACTTATAATGTAACCCAGTGTTTGCCAATGGGAGAACTAAACCTTACAGTGGTGAAAAATTGTGTTAGGAGGTTTTCACTACCGGGACATGTAAAACATAAGCACACATCCTACTTTTTAAATACCATATAGCCTGCACTATGGGCTTTAAGGGCCCACTATAGGGGTGACTTGTAGGTACTAATGTTTAGGCCTGGAAAAAGGTTTATTTTGCCAGGTCGAAATTTTACTACAGGCTGCAGTGGCAGGCCTAAGTCAGGTTTTAAAAGGCTACTTTAGTGGGTGGCCCAATGTTTGTTTTTCAGAATTTCCTCTCAAATCACCCAATGCAGCATTTGATCTTATCCAGGCTGCAGAATCCTACCTTTTCTTGGAAAACTTTGTCAATGTGATTGGAGAAATGGTGTCCATATTTTCTTACCTTAGGATGGTGTTTGTTAGTTTCTCATCTTTTTCGAGAGTGGTTTGGATAGGAGTAGACCAGTTATGGTTTCCATTAATTACTTCCCCCAAGTATGTGGAGGATTCAACTTCTTACAATTTTGTGCCATTTATAAGGAAGACTGATTTCTTCTTGTAAATTGTCTTAAAAGTCGTGATTTTGGTTTTTTCTGTTTTAAATTTTAGCTTATTTGCTTTACAGTATTCTTCCATGGCTGACAGCTGAGGCTGAAGGCCCTTGGTGGTCTTGGAGATCAGAACTGAGTCACTGGCAAATAATGGAGCAGGTATTTTAAAACTAGTTTTCACAGGGATATCATCTGTGGCCATTCTTACTTCTTCACATAGGTCATGGATATAAAGTGAGAACAAAAGCACCCTTGCTTTACTCTGTTTCTGATGTTAAGTTTTTTGCTAATGAACCCTTTCTGATTTAGTCTGACTTGTGAAGTAGTTTCGGTGTACAATAAAACAAAAGGCAATGTCTTGGCACCAAGTCGAAAGCCAAAGTAAAGTCTAAAAGCTAAAAAACAAAAAGCGCAACTGCTGTGCGGATTTTGTTACTAATGTGTAAGAATGTGATTAGCCCTTAAAGAATTTTTTTTACTTGAAGAAATTAATAGTTCCAGAACGTTTCAGCAGAAAGTTTATGAGGAGAGCCAAATGGTGGGAAAAATGTTGGCAGGGCAGACAAGATCAAAGCAGGAAAACGCCTTAATCTCTGAAATTATTGACCCTAAGACCCAAAACATCAGCAGAGAGAAGGGCGATATAGCACAAGTCTTTTTGGAACATTATGCCCAGTTGTATTCTACAAATTATGTGGTAGGCTTAGATCTTATCCGTAAATACTTTGATGAAGTTAATGTCCCGATTTTATCCGACCCAATGGTAGATCAACTTGAACGTGAAATTGTGGTGGTAGAAATTGCGGACACAATTAAATCGATAGCAGGGGCAAAGGCCTGTGGAACGGACGGGTTCCCAATTGAATTTTATAAAATTTTTGTGAACGAGCTGACTCCCTTTTTGGCAAAACTATTTAATGTTGTTAGAATGGGTGGTAATGTTCCTCCGAGTTTTAAGGAGTCCATCATTGTTAGTTTTGTCAAAAAGGGAAAGAATCATAAGGATGTCAATTCCTATAGGCCGATTAGCTTGCTCAATACTGATTTTAAAATTCTTATGAAAATATGGGCCCAAAGTTTGACTCCAATTGCTCAGACACTAATACACCCAGACCAGGCTGGTTTTGTGGCAGGGAGGACAATGGCCTCGAATACTGGATTTTTAATACAGGCTCTTGATTATGTCACTAGCAATAAAATTCCAACTTTAGTTACAATGGTCGATGCCGAGAAGGCATTTGACCTGGTCAACTGGGAGGCTCTTTTTTTTGGGATGCAAAGATTTGGCTTCCCGGTTTGGGTGATTAATATGTTGAAAAATATTTACCAAGGCGCCCAAGCTTGAGTGGTGATTAACGCTAACACGGTAGGGGTAATTGATATAAATTGAGGCACCAGGCAAGGATGTCCATTGTCCCCTATTTTGTTTACTTTCTTTATTGAGCCGCTCGCATTAAGAATCCGTGGTAATCCGGAAATTAAACCACCAATAGAAGGAATGGCGAAAATAAAACTATTCGCTGACGATATAATTTTATATCTGCAACCAGATAAATCAAATCTTGATCTAGTCTTGTTCGAATTTAGCAAATATGAAATGATAGGCGGATATAAAATTAATCAAAATAAAACCGAGGTTCTGGCCTTGAATGTGGACTGCAATTTTCTACCAGCTAATTTAAAATCTCAAGCTCTAAAAATAGAACCTATTAGATATTTAGGTATTTATGTTTCTAGTCAATTTGAGCAACTATTTAATCTAAATTATTTAGCAATGCGAGATAAAATTA